>JAMXBD010000312.1:0-600000 GCA_024138025.1 Combretum micranthum
CCTTGCTTGTGCCTAACTACCCTGGACTGACATTCAATGGATTTTGTATTAGGGTACCACGGTCAAAGTGGTAAGGATAGCATTTTTGTTGTTGTTGATAGGTTTAGTAAGATGGCTCATTTCATGCCTGTTCTAAAACTGATGCACAACATATTACTAAATTGTTTTTCAAGGAGATTGTGCGTTTGCATGGCTTGCCTAGATCTATTGTAAGTGATAGATGTGAAATTCTTGAGTCATTTTTGGTGTACTTTGTGGAATAGGCTAGGCACTAAATTGTTGTTCTCTACTGTTGAACACCCTCAAACTGATGGTTAGACCGAAGTAGTCAATAGGACTCTTTCAACCTTGTTATATGCTGTAATTCATAAGAATTTGAAACAATGGGAGAAATGTTGCCACTTGTAGAATTTGCATATAATAGAGCTATGCATTCCACTACATCTTATTCTCATTTGAGATTGTGTATGGATTTAATCTTTGACTCCTTTGGATATTTTTTTTACCTGTTACTGAATTTATTCATCTTGATGGAAAGAAAAGGCAAAATTTGTTAGGGAATTGCATGCACAGTTTCGGGCTAATATTAAGAAGAAAAATGAGCATTATGCTCGCCAGGCTAATAAGGTCGAGTGAAGACTGTCTTCCATCCGGGAGATTGGGTGTGGTGCACTTGTGAAAGGAGAGATTTGCTGAACAAAGGAAGTCTAAATTGCACCTAGGGGAGATGGACCTTTCAAGTGTTGGAGTGCATCAATGATAACGCTACAAAATTGACTTATCGAGTCCACTATGGTAATGTAAGCCCTACTTTTAATGTTTCTGATCTTTCTTTATATGATGTAGGTGATTCAAGGACAAATCTTTTCGAGGAAGGAAGGAATGATGGGATCAGCTAGCATTGAGCCTTCAAGAAACGAAGTCCAATGATCCATTTGCATGGTATTGGAGGACCAATGACATGAGCTAAAGCTAAGCGAATGAGAGAAGCTTTGCACGTCTAGTGATGGAGTTGCCAAGTGAAGGAGCCATATTCTCCAAGGAAGAACCAACATTAATTCACATCATTCAAGCTTCCAAAGAGTGTCCAAGACATGGAGAAACAAGTTTTCCCTTGAAGCCCTCAAAAAATTATCTTTTATTTTAGGTCGTGTATTCATTAATTTTGAGTCGCGTCTTTCATTTATTTTAGGTCGCATCTTTTCTTTTTATTTTAGGTTGCTTCTTTTCATTTATTTTAGGTCGCGTCTTTTCATTTGTTTTAGGGCGTCTTTTTATTAATTAGGGTCTTTATGTAAGCCTATAAATATAGGCTCCACTTTATGCATTGGCAGATTATCAAATTGAAAGAAAACACTTTTGTTGAGAGAACTCTCTCTTGAGAGAACTCTCTCTTTTGTTCTTTGTGAAAGAACTCCTTTTTGATTTCTTCAATCTAAACGCTTGGGAATCATCCAGATAACTTAGGTATCAATCAATAGGTTTGGTTGGGATCTAGTTCCTATTCATCACTTGTTCAAGATGATCCTTTGGGGATTTGATTTCCACAACGATCGTCGGGTTCTAGGTTTAATATACCTAGGGTTCTCATCATCAACTTTCACCAAAATGTTTTTAACAATACCACGTGGGTATTTGACACGTCTATCTGCAAGTTGCAAAGTGACATGAGTCTCTTTGGATTTTCAAGTCCTAATTTCTTAAAAATGGATAGAGGCATAAGATTAATATTGCACCAAAATCAATAAGTACTTTATCAAAATGAAATTTTCCTATAGTGCAAGGAACAGTAAAACTCCCCTGATCTTTGTTTGGTAGGTAAATGAGGTATACTTTTCTGTAAAATCATGGAGCATTCTCCTGTGAGCATCATGGTTCATTTCCATCATCCTTTCTTCTTAGTAAGCAATTCCTTGATAAATTTTGCATATGAAGGCATTTCTTGAATCACTTCTAAGAATGGAATATTGATTTGCAACTTCTTGAAGACATCCAGAAATTTTGAAAATTGCTCATCTAATTTTTGTTGCTTCAATCTTCCTGGAAAAGGAATGGTGGAACATAAGATCTTACTTCAAGTCATTTTTGCACAGGTTCCTCCATCTTTTGTTTTCCTTTGTCTTTGACTGGAATTGTCACACCCCAAAGGGTACCCTAAACGTGACAGTCCACCACACCCGATATTTAAACTTAAGTATGACAATCTTAGTCATCCCATAGGTTTACATATCGAGTGTAAGGTGTACTCACACAACTTTTAGGATCACACTTTGATTCGAGTAGTTAAGAAAGCGTACATAACATTAAGAATATACATCACAACAAAATAAACAGTTAACTTTACAAAAGCCAAGGGGGCATACCCCGCCAAAATAATAGGAGTTTACATCGTTTAGCTCCATTTACAAATATCTGAATCTACATTAAAGAGTTTTCCTAGAAGTCCGCCTACACTAGGTCCCGACTTCCTCAAAAGCTCTTTAATTCCATGTGTGATAAACCTGCACAAAATATCCTCTCGGAACATCCAAAAATATAAACACTGCAACAAAAACTGTTGGGGTATAAGCTAATTGCTTAGTGAGATTCATTTTCCAAGTACATACTCGATCAAGCTTAAATATCTACAAGCAAGTTATAATTAAGCAACCATATAAATGCACAAGCAAATGAGCAAGCAAGCATATGACTTTCCGGTAGTCATAAGTGAATGAATTTACGCCCTCCATTCGGGGTTTGGGGTAGTTCATAAGTCATGCACTACGATTCCAAAGTTGGTCCATAAGACATGCAACCATAGTCCCAATCTTAAGTGGGGTGGTCCATAAGACATGCAACCACAATTTTAATGTTGGTCCATAAGTCATGCAACCATAGTTTCATTATTTGAATGGGGTGGTCCATAAGTCATGCAACCCTAATCCCCTTCATTAAAGACCCGCTGCCTCCCAAATATACCTTTGTCCCACCAAAGGCATACTCGACAATGATATGTGACTCATTACGTGATATGCATGTACAATTATTCATATAATCATGGTATATTAATTAGATAATTTAAAAGTGACCATACAAATTTCAGACATTCCAAATCTATACTAGCTCATACAAGATTATTGCAACAAAGCTTGCCTCGATATATTATCGTTCATTCATGCAAGTTTAGATCACTATTCAATCACAATTTTATCTTTCCTAAGTTTAATGCCCTACTACTACAAGCACATCCAAGGCATAATTAATTGAGATATGAACTCACTTGTCCATGTAGTGAAAATCCACTAGTCGAATAGTCCTCGGGAAGTGGTAACCCGTCCTCCAATTCACCTAGGTACAAAGAATACCCTCAATGAGTATCTCTTATGAAGTTCTATTAAACTTAATAATTTTATTTATTAAGTTCGTCAATTTCCGTCTAGGTTGAATCCTTAACTTAAAAAGGTCATATCTAACTCATTTTAACTCGGAATTTAGTTATAATATACCAATTTGTACCTACTTCGAAAGATCTATCCATTTCTAAAGTTAATTCAAACATTTAAGGTCATTTAGGGGTCGGAAACATACTGTACAGTAGGGTTACGAAAATTCCAGATTTTGAGCCTTTGTGAAAAATTGCCATATCTACTCTATTTAACTACTTAGACCAATTTATTTTAGTCTTAAGCTTGCAAGGAGATCCTCAAAACAAAATTAAGAGATTACATACTTATCTAATCCCAAACATAATGTTCAAAAGAAACTTCTAAGAATCCATTTTCATAAAACCGAAATTTACAAGTTGAAACTCATTGTTTGTTTTTGAGTAATTCCTTTGCTAAAACTTACTTAGTTTAATGAAAATAATTTTCCTATATTATATATTATCAAAGTATTTGATTTTCAATATAAAATACTTGTTTTGAGATCAAAAAGAAGGTTTTAAAAATTGGTTTTCCCATAATTACGAATTTCCTCTTCGAAGTTTACAATGAGGACAAGACCTAAATATTGTATTCTACAAAGCACTTGATTTATGCAATACTTTTTAGGAAAGCCCATTCAAACTATGAAAATTCATTCCTTGAGATATCTATACCAAGAGCCCTTTATATTTTTATCTAAATCTTCATTTTAAAGTTGAATGATGAGTTCCAAAAATAGGTCTTGGTCTTGATCCGAATTTTCATAAATTTATTTTGGATATATCTCTTGAGAAATTTCATCTAAGCTCATGAAAAACAACCCATCACATATTATATCCTAAGAACCCTTCATTTCTTGAATAAAATCCTCATTTGGGAGTTGAAAAACATGTTTTTATTTTAGGTCTTTGTCTTGATCCGAAAATACAATTTTTGTTTTTGACAATAAAGTTTGAAAATCAACTTTGATTCTTGTAAGATGAAGTCTTGATGATATATATCCATCATACCTTCATTTTCTTAACAAAAACTTCCATTTTAAGACTTGGAAGGGTTTTTAACATGGAGCCTTGACAAGTTACGAATTTTACTTTTTCATTCCAACTTGAATCTAAGATCTACGCAATATAACCATGAAAGCATAAGAAAAACTTAGTAGTAGGCCTTAAACTCCTAGATCTACACATAAACATAACTAAAGCTTGGTAAAACTTTAGATCTACAAGTTATCACATAAACAAGAAGATAAACAAGCCTTCCATATAACAAAAATACTAAGAACAAAAGAGTCATCATCTAGAGGAGTGTTTCACTTCTTGGCATCATCATCCATAGCTTTTTAAGCTTATGGAATGTCCTTTGATGCATGAAACATCCATGGTATCATCCTAGAACATTATAAGAGCAAAAAGGGAAGGATTACCTCAAATATTTGCAAGAAATATATGTGGAAGCAAGAAAGAAAAATGGGGGCAGCTTGTTCTCAAGAAGACAAGGCAAGGAAGAAGAGGAAAAGAGAGGGAAAAAGAGAGAGGAAAAATATAGGGTTTACAAATATGAAAGAGGGAAGGAATGAGATGTTTACATAGAGATAAATGTGTGTTAATTAATTTTAAAAAAAAATAAAATAGCAGCTGCATGGAGGGAGGGCTGGCGTGATTCCAAGGAGTGTAGGAGTGTGTGTGGTTGATTTCCAATTTGTATTTTTGAATGTGTAACAAGTTGCATCCATTTCTAACTAAAATAGACTTTAAAAATATCAAATAATTGATTAAAAATAATGAAAAGTGGCTATTTTATGGGGAATGGGCAGCTGCAAATTTTGGGAAATGGAATAAGTGTAAGAAAAAGCAAAGAAGACATAATAATGTGTAGTAATGATAATGTATGTGTACTTGGTATGGGTTGATAAAGTGGCTTTTTGAATAAGAAAATATATAAAATAAATTAAGAAAAATATTTTTATTTAAGTGTGAAAAATTTTTATGATTTAAATAAAATAATCAATTAAATTATTTTTAGAAATTTAACAATTAAGTTACCGGTAAGAGTAAAATAATCTTATATGAGCTATAACTGATATTTTTAGAATCCAAAAAATTCTAAACTTGATATTTTTGAAATCCTTATAAAAATACGAGTCTAAAAATATTAAAGATATATTTTTAATTTTTCGAGCCCCGGGACACGCTTTCCAAGGCAGTATCCAAACGGGTTTGAAATAAGCCGAAAATGAACCAATCTGTATTTTTATAATTCAAATATTATTACGGACTATTCTAAACACTTTATTATTTCTTGACTCCTCGATTTACGAACTCGGGTTTACAGGATCTAAACTGTAGGGTTTTACTCAAGATCGGTTGACTTAAGGTCTCCGGTAGACTTTCCGGCTTAAAGTTCAGGGCTTAGAAAACAGGGGTTTACAGGAATCTCCTCAGTTTCTTGAACTTTTGACTCAGCGGTCTTAACTTCTTTGCCACTTCTCAAAATAATTGCATTCACGGTTTTAGGATTTTCCTAAGTGTTGCTCGGTAGAGAACCAGATGGTCTATTACCAATTTGCTGAGCAAGTTGATGGAATTTCCCTTGAAGATCTTGAATAATCGCATGTTGATTGTTGAGTGTGGTCTGAGCAGTTTGAATGAAAGTCTTCAACAATTCATCAGTTGAAATTTGATTTTGCTGAGGTGAAGGTGGAGGCTGAGTATTTCTTATGGGACCTTGTCTGTGAAATCCAGGTGGGGGCTTGAAAACATTTGCATCATTCTTGTAGGAAAGATTTGGATGATTACGCCATTCTGGATTATAAGTATTTGAATATGGTCCATAATTAACTCTTCTAAAATTTCTAACATAGTTGAATTGCTCTCCACTTGATGATGGTGTATTTCCATGAGGACAATCATAAACTGGATGTGGTCCTAAGCACAACTCGCAAGTAGCAACCTGATTAGTATTTAAAGAACTAGATGCTACAAGTTTACTCACTTATGTAGTTAAAGCTGAAACTTGAGCAGTGAGTTGTTGCATGGATTCACTATCTTGAATAGATTCCACCTTTGATCTTGTCCTTTCACAGCTCTAGTTGTGAGCACTTGATGCTAATTCTTCAATTAATGCACTAGCTTCATCATATGTTTTTCCCATGAGTGATCCTCCAGATGTAGCATCCACCAATGATCTCAAAGTCTCATCTAGATTGAGATAGAAATTTTTAATCAAGAGATTATCCGAAAGTCCATGATATGGGCATTTCCTAACTGCTTCTTTGAATCTTTCCCAAGCTTCATATAATCACATATATGCATATCCCGAAATTCCCCGTACATATTCATTTTTATCTTTTCTTAGCATAATTCTTTAGCAAACAGTAAACAATTATACAAGTAAGTAGATAAAACAATTAAACAAATAGTTTGAAGTTATGATATTCTTAATTCTCATTTCATCACATAGGCATAGAATCACATATATGCATATCCCGAAATTCCTTGTACATATTCATTTTTATCTTTTCTTAGCATACTAATGCTACTACATTACAAGCACAAAAGTAATGAAATTAAGATGAATAACTTACTCGCTATTTCACAATCTTCTTAGTTGTAGTAATTTATGGAAGGAAATCTCGTATTCCGCATCACCTAGTCAAAAGAAATACCCAGGATGAGTGTTTCGTAGAAATTCTACTTAAACTTTCTAATTCTATTTTACTATGTTCATCAAAAATCAAATTGAATGAAATTCCAATTTAAAAATGGTCATCACTTGCTCATTTTAACTCGGAATTTCGCATATAATATACCATTTTCTACCTATTCGAAAAATCTATCCATTTCTAAGGTTATTTTTATCATATAAGGTCATTTGGGTTCCAAAACCATAGGGTACAGATTCATCACAAAAATTGAAATTTTCAAAACATAAATTTGCAAACTTTTCCTTACCAAAAAATACTTAGACAAAAAATGTAGATATTAGTATAGTTGGAAAAATCCTTTGAATATATATATATATATACTCATATTCTATAAAGATTCTAATGGTGTTGTCTCAACGATTATTTTTGTAGAACAATGTCTTGCGGTGTTGAAGACTTGTATCTTAACAATTTTCTTTCCTAAGTGTATAATTTTTTAAGTTATTACAAGTATTCTTATTTTTTTTTTTTCTAATTTCTTTCCTAAAATAAATTTTCTCTTAGCTTTGGTCTTTTACAAATTTTACTTTTAGTGATAAAAATGAAGTTTTCAAGAGTTTTATTAAGTTGTTGATAACTTATAATACTTTGAGTTATGTATGTTTTCTTTTAAAGAAATAACTTTGATAAACAAGTCTTTTTCTCCTTATATTTTTCATTTTCTAATGATCTGAATGGAATGTGTATGTATAGTTTCAAATATTACCAGCAAGTGTACTGGGTCTTGATCAAGTAATATAGAAGTGAGTTGAGTATCGTTCCCACAATGACTAAATTAACTACTAGATTGATATTAGTTTATACTAGTATTTAGGGAATCAAAATTTATCAATTAACTAACTAATTCTATCTATATAAATGCAATGAGATTGTGAGAGGTTATATAAAATGAATGTGGGAAGGAACAGAATCCATCCTAATCTTTACTAATCATGCTGAATTTATATTATATGAACAATTAGGATTATGGATATTTGTAAGAAATTGTAAAGGCCTAAAACTATCAAGTTTTAGTGAACTATAAAATAATCTATTAGCTTTCGCTATACAAATTATCAATGGAATCTAATTCACAATTATGAATTTTCCAATTCTATAATTGTCTAATATCCTAAATTATCTTCTCTTAATTTCTTAGTAAGAAATTAAAATAAAATATTGCATGAAGTACATGGAACAATTTCTAAATTAATATTAAACTTAATTGTTTCCACAATTGTTGTTTAATCTCAATTCATGAATTCCTATGAACCCTAATTCTTTTTCCAAATCATTAGAATTCTTATCAATTTAATTTCAATCAGAAACAAAATAGATAATTAGGATTCAATACAAATATTCCATAATTCTAACAATCCTATAATATAAATTCAATAATCATTTTAGCAAAATTAGGATTTCATCACTTCCCGCAAAGAAACGTTTGGCTACTCATGGATGTTCATAGTTGTCAAAATCACGATTTTACCTATACGATTCTACGAGTTTACGATTTTAGGAGGTCATTCCGAGTTTACTCGTGCATAGAATCTTTTTTTGGTAGAATCTTACGATTTTAATCGAATTTACCGATTCTACCTATATGAGTTAATTAAGCTAAAATATAAAAAATACGACTGTATATTTATAAGCTCATCAACTATTAAGAATTAAAATGATGTATCTTTCTTATTGTCATTTTTATTTGGTATCCACACAGTCTCTCTATCTTGTTCCCTCCCTTCCCTGAAAACCTTTGTTTTACATTTATGAAATTCATTCAAGTTAAGTTGTAGCTATAAAGTTGACAAGAAAACTTATTTATTTCATTTATATAATTAAGCATTTAATAAGTTGAAAATTTTGATTATCCTACAATTTATCACTTATTTTGAAACAAAGTAATAGAAAATAAATTAATTTTGATTTTATTTGCTCTTTTTTATAGGTGTTATATTATAGACTAAGAGTAATTATGAAAAAAATAACTTAATTTCTTTATTTTTTTAACATCCATTATGCGTTTTACATCTTCTATAAGCATTTCTATAATTTTTCAAAGCTATTTTGCAAAGGTTGTAGAAACTTACGTTTCTACGTTTCGATTTTACGTTCCGATTCTACTGACCCCTAGCAATTCTACATAGAATCGCGAGTTTGACAACCTTCAAAATATGTAATTGATAACATTATGAACAAAAATTTCAGATAAATGAATTTCATAAGGAAGAGATTAGATATCACCAATTCAAATATCGCAATATTCAATTACAATTCTTGAAAGCTCAAATCCTCTCACAAATCTTTATGAAAATGCTATGACTATTTGTATACTGAAGTACTTTACTTTGCTTCTGCTTGCTTGTTATTGTTTGAGGGGGGGGGGGGGGGGGGGGGGGGGGGGGGGGGGGGGGTTGGGTGGGGGGTGTGTGTGTTTGTGGAAGTCCCCTATTTATAGGAAAAATTTGTGCAAAGCATTAAATGAAATTGTAGTTTCACAATGTACACGGCAGTTACAGATCGTACATCGACGGCTTACAGACAGCGTATACTCATTTTCTTCTTTGCGCAAGCACAGCATTGGTAGCTTTCAACTTCGGTTACAAGGGTAAGTCGCTTCTATGCCGGCGGATTAGATATAGATCTAGTCGGCATATATGATGAGAAATGAAAGGTTGGGCCAATTTATAACGAAAGCTGTCTCAAAGTCGACGGCTTTGATACCAGCTTAGATACTCCAGCATATTTAGTCTCTTCAAATGCCTTTAAGCATGTGTTGTACTTGTCGCTTTGATCCTTGATCTACACTACCTCAACGCCGGCGGCTTAAGAGTCGGCGTAGGTTGTAACTCCTTTTGTGCTGGTGACTTTTGAACTCTGAGCTGCCGGCCTTCAATGTATGTTGATCCATTCATCTTCTACGCCGACAGCTTTGAGGCGACGTAAATTTGGTTATGTCAATCCTTGCAAAGCTGGCAGTGTAAGCAACGGCTTTGGGTGAGTGCATCTTGTAAGCCGTTTGAACACCGGCGGCTTTGAAGTTTGAAATGCCGGCATATCTTTGAATTTTTTTCATTTTTCACTCCAAAGTTTCTTGTTTTGATTTCTTTGTCCAAATTAGACCTGAAACATGAACTTTAATCAAAACAAGTATCCATTCTAGCTCTTTGAACATCAACAAGTTGTATATAATATGATCTTATCATCTAACTTCTTTAAAAATAAAATTTATTTTTAAAACTTGGTCTTTTAACTCTTTGACTAATTTTACTTGGAAGGAAATCATTTTGTAATATTTTCTTAAGTTTTTCATAATACCTATTATTTTTGAAACCTCTATTGTATACATTCTTTTTTTTCTTTGAAAATGAGTTTATCATTTAGAACCTTGGTAAACTTTTATTTTTGTAAGTGATTTTATAATTTAGTGAGTCGATTTTATCTTAACTTATAAAACTTAGTCTAGTTATTACTTTTTATTACGAAATTGGTCAAAATTCTTAGAAGTAAGCTTTTTGAGAAAAGTTTATTTTAAAAATAATTATTATTACTAAATTTTAATAAACTTTATGTGACTTAACATAATAAAAGAAAAATGTTTATTTTTTTAGTTAACTTCTTTAAGAAAAATCATTTTCATTGTTATTTAAGAAAAGTCTTGGTGGGTTTGAAAAGAGGTTGTAGAAATAATTTTTCCTAGGTGGGTGATAACAAATCTTGATGTATATAAAGACAGTTTGGTTTCATTTCTCCTTTGATTCCTTGGTAAAATTATTCTTGTTGACACTTAGGAAAACTTTGTGAAAAGTTTGAGAAGAAGTTGCAAAAATACATTTTCTAAGTTGTTGTTGACAAGTTTCTTTATTTCGTGACTAGTTATATAATAAAAGAGTTTTAGTTTTAAGTTCCTCTATTAAAGAAAAATTCAACTTTAAATGTTGTTGAGATAATATCATTATGAGGATGTATGTGTAAGGCATGTAATATTAAAATGATGAAAATATAAGAAAAAGGTAAGAAGCAAGATAATAATAATAAGCAATGTAATAATATCAAGTATTAGGAACCTTAGCTTCATCAAGATACCCCGGTCAAGCATTTGGAGCCATAACTTCATCAAGGCAACTCGGTTAAGTATTGGGAGCCTTAGTTTCATCAAGGCATCTCGGAACTGAGAAAAGACTAGTCAAAAACGAAAAAAAAAAAAAGAAGAAAAGAAAAAGCAATAATAGAAGCATTAAGAATTGTAGACACCCAATTTTTGCCCAATTAATTAAGGCTTAAATTTAATTAAACTCATTTTTCCAAAAGCCTTATTTAAGTATTAATGAAGTTGGCTAAGTGATCAAGGCACAGGCCAAATGGCTTGTTGGTTAAATACATTGACCCAAACACATACTCAAGCTCAAGGACATAGGTTCAAACCCTAGCAAAGGCAAATTTTTGCCTTTTTAATTTTTTGCCTTTTCAAAGTGACTTTTTGCATTACTTTGCATCAGTTTTTAACCGACAAAACATCATTCATTGTTGAAATTGATGATGCCATTGCAAAGTAGTTATGGAATGTGAAAGATCAATACATAATTCATGTGTAAAAACAACTCAAAAGTCACAAAATTAGTGCTAAAAAAATTGGGAAAAAATACAATTTGTAAAGCATTCAAATGCACATGAATGAGGAGTTACAAGAATTGGAAAAATTGGACAATTAATCTACCCACATTGAATGATTTGATGAAGAATATGAAAGATTAATCATCAATTCATCAGTTGGAAACAAATTAATCACGAATTTTCGAATTAAATTAGTGTAAAATAAAGAGGCAAAAATAGATTCGTTTTCGAAACTGTACGAAACGTAAAATTGAGCTTGCAACCTATAAATAGGGGGTCCTAGGATCAAAAGGCACAAGTCAATTTCGAAGGAACACACACATAACAATATCAATTCGAAATTTTCGAATTTAGAATGTAGAATTCGAATTTTCCAAATTCGAAGTGATTTGATCAGATTTGGATCTAATTGAGTGTTTTAGGAGTATTAGAAACTTCATTTTGATGTTTTGGTGTGCTTGGATTTGATTAAATTAATCAAATTAATCTCTGCAAATTTTTTTTAATTTTTTCTGATTGAGCCGCCGATACCCACCACCGCGAACCGCCGCTTCTGGTGGTTCTGAGTGAGAACCACCACCACCAATGGACGCGCCACCAGCATAGAAGTCGGGCCGACAAGCTTAGGGAAGTCAACAACCACCAGGGACGGCCGACGAGGGCTCGAAAAATCGCGTGATCGTCTTCTTACCCGTCGGAGCTCCAAGATCCGACCCGAAGATCCGAATCTAACCCGGTCGATCATCGGTCAACGGTCGTCGATCATAGGTCAACGGTCAACTCAGATCATACGGCCCAGATTTAATCAAGCAGATCAGACGGTCCAGATTTGATCAAGCAGATCAGCGGCTCAGATTCAATCAAGTAGATCAGACGGTCCAGATTTGATCAAGCAGATCAGTGGCTCAGATACAATCAAGCAGATCGGACGGTCCAGATTTGATCAAGCGGATCAGTGGCCCAGATTTCATCAAGCAGATCAGACGGTCCAGATTTGATCAAGCAGATCAGACGGTCCAGATTTCATCAAAACAGATCAGACGGTCCAAATTTAACCATCTCGATCAACGCCCCAGATTTGGTCAATTCCATCAGACGATCGGGATCACTCAACGCGATCGACGCTCCAAATCTCGTCCGCTTCATCCAACGGTCCAGGTTAATCCGTATTATTTTATTATATGTTTATTATATAATTAATTTCAGAAAATAGTAAAAAATTCATAAAAATTCAGAAAAATTCAGAAAAAATTCAGAAAAATCCAGAAAAATTAAATAATTATTTTTTCATATAAATTTATTTTTTTATATTTTTTAATATTTTTGAATATTTTTAATATGTATTTATACATAAATTGCCTTAGAAATGCATATTTAATGCACGAAAAATAATTTTAATATATTGTAAAGTATTCTGAATATGTTATGAATTTATGTGATGATAAAAAAATAAAAATAAAATAAATAATAATAAATAAACAAAATAAATAAAAATGATAAATTGGATTTTCAAAACAAAAAAAAATGATTTTTGGACTTAGAAAAATATTTTTCATAAAAAAAAATCAATTGATTAGATCATAGGATCATCAAAAAATGATTTTCATAAAAATATAAAATTTAATGAACTTAAATTGAGAATAGTTCAAAAATTAAAATTGATCAACAAATTAAAGTTCTTTTTTAAAAGAACTACGTTTTGTCTGATCTCGATTAGCGAGTACGTAGGCACCTGCGGGGCGACATTAAAACATAAAAAAAAATGTTTTTTTCAAATATTATGAATAACTATTTTGTAAATATAATTTTTTTGTTTTAAAAAAAATGTATTTGTTAATGTTGATATTCTAAAAAAATAATAAAAATGAATAAGAGCAATAAAAATAAAAAAAAATGAATAATGTGATTTGTGAATATTGTTTCATAATGTATCATTTGAATTTTTGAGCATGAAAAGGATAAATTACAAATTTAAAATTCCAAAAGTGGTAACCGATTTGGTTTTAATAGGTTAGCCCCCGAATCTATGATATCTGGTTTTAAAAGTTGATTTTTTTTAAATCAAATTTTCACAGACTAGTAGCTAAGTTAGGATCAACCGACCCATTGATCCTAGCTTTTATTTTTTCCCGATTTATATCGGGTGGCAACTCTAAAAAGTTTTCAAAAATTAAAATTTCTTCTAACCCCTAGTCGAGGATTCATGTTAAATGGGTTGGGTTTAATGTGAATCGGGTTAGGAGAAATGAACCAAAATAGATTAGTGGGAAAAATCCAGGCTCGACAGCTTGGAGACTCCACTGGGGACTTTTCTAATTTTTTTTTTTAAAAAAAGAGGGCTAGCCACTTAGGAATTCTAAATTTTAAATTTATCCTTGCTCATTTTTGTAAATTACCATGTTAATATATATTTATTTGTATATTATATTGAATAATTGTTTTGTAAATATATACTAACCTTGCAAGTATGAAAAATAGAAAACAAAAGCTTGATTGTTTGTTTATTTATTTATTTGCATTTGCATTTGCATTAGCATAAATGTGTGCTAGATACGGTCGGACCCAGGCCGTTTTAAGAGCCTAAGCGAGGAAGACGAAGTAAGGTCCGGGGGCTGTGGCTTTCCACCCTCTAGATCAAGAAATGTCCTCCCACTCGGTTTAGTACCACTAAATCGGGGGACCTATAGAACCCTACCAAATCATGCATTTCAATATGGGATTTTGACCAAACTTTTCAAAAAAATAGAGTTGTATTTTTTCTTCCAAAAAATGTTTTCTCCAAAATAAAAAATTTCAAAAAGTCCACCAAATTTTTTTTAAAAAAATGTGGAGTTGTTTCTTTCCTAAGAAAGGAAGTTTTCAAAATCAAACATTTTTTTCAGTAAATAAAATTTTAGATTGAAATGGTTTTTAAACTTTATTTTAAAAAAAAAATAATACCACTTCAAGTAAAGTCTTTTTTTCAAATGGAGTCTTAATAATTTTGTTATATTTTTTTTAAAAAAGAGATTTTCAAAAAAATGATTTTTCATCAATTCCAACAAAACTTTTTCACCAATACTTTCAGGGTCCTTATCTCCATTTATATGGATGCGACCAAAATTTTTTTTAACAATGGAGTTATTTTTTGCTTTTAAAAAAAAAAGGTTTTAAAAAAAAATAATAATTTTTCATCAACTCTAGCAAAATTTTTTCATTATCCCCAATTGCATCTGTATGCTTGCATATTTGCATCTTTGCATCTTTTTAAGAAAAAAATAAAATAAAATAAAAAATTTGTACAGTAGACTTGTAAATACTCATAAAGTAAATTTTGTCCACCTATAGTTATAGGTCCTCTCCAATCAAAATTACCTTTGTCATATGTATTCCTCTTCCTTGTCTTCAGGATAATCATCCCTGTAAAAATCAAACCCCATTTGAATTTCCTTCTAAAAGAAAAAAGGGGGTCTTTTTTGTTCCACTATTCTTGTAAAATAATTTTGCCTTAAAGAAAAAAGAAAAAATGAATTATTTTTGTAAATATCCTTTTTCCACTTTAGGATAAATAATCATTTTCAAACATTCTTTTTTGTAAATATCCATCAACAACTTTCTTTTTTTTGAAGATTTTTTAAAATAAAAAGTGAGAACAAAAGTTGTTGTCTAACAAAAAAAAAGAGAATAAAGTTTTTCAAACTTGTTCTCCAACAATTTTTTTTAAGGAAAAAAAATGAAAATTGTTTTCCAATAAATGAGAAAGAGAATAAAGGTTATTTTCAAAAAATAAAAAAAAATAAAAAATTAGAAAGAAGGAAAATTGCCAACGAAAAAAGAATGTTTCAAAATTGTTACCCAATGATCATTCATTTTAAGCTAAAGGCAAATGAAATCAAAACTAGGGGGCAACCAAAAGGACTTTATCGATTAGGGGCATTTGATAAATCCAAATGGGGCATTTAGTTATATATCCTGAGGCAATAAAAAATGGATGATTGAAAACCAAAAATTCCATTAAATAGTGGCCTAAAATGAAAAGAGGCAAAACTTAATCCACAACTAACTACACACTAAGAGTGGAGTGAATTGTGAGAGATAAAATGGACTCATTCCTTAAAGGGGGTCTAGTTTTTGAATTTGATACATAGGTCAAAGTGACATTAGGCATTCATTTCAAAGTCCTAAATACATTATCCTTTGTTAAACCCATTTGAGCCTATTAAGGAAGAATTTTTTAAAATTAAGCCCTGTCAAGAACCACCCTACATTAGGGTACCCCACAACGGGGCAATTTGGAGGTCAGGGTCATTATCAAGGAGAAAAGGATTAACTTATATGCACTTGCCCTAGTTGCATCAATTCAAGAGTAGTCAATTGACATAAATAAATCATTTCTTTGAAAAGAAGAGTTTCTATCCTAAACCATACACAATCCATATACTTTGAGCTATAAGCCATCCAATGGAAAAAATACAAATCACCTTACAAAAGAAGAAGAAAAAAGAGATGCATGAATAAAGTGCAAAAAAAAAAATGAAGAATAGCCAAGCAAGGTGATTAAACAAGAAGTTAGGAAGCATATGCTTAAAGCTCAAGGCCCATCAAAACACAAGGTCCAAAATTTATATCATGGACCCACCCACAATTCCACCCTGATGGAAGACAATCACACAAGGTGATCATACCCAAACACTGGGGCACATGCTAAAGTTCAAAGCCCATCAAAACACAAGGTCCAAAATTTATATCATGGACCCACCCACAATTCCACCCTGATGGAAGACAATCACACAAGGTGATCATACCCAAACACTGGGGGCACATGCTCAAAGTTCAAAGCCCATCAAAACACAAGGTCCAAAATCTATATTATGGGCCCATCCACAATTCCACCCTTTAGAGACTCTTTGGATCAAAGGAGTTGATTTATTAATGCTCTTGAAACTAGGAATAAGTGCATATTCAAGTTTTCCTTAAGGGTTCTTGACTTGTAAACCCGGGATGTGTTGAAAAATTTTCAAAAAAAAAAAAGCCTTTATGAAATATCTCTTTTTGATTAAAGCCAACAACCAAAAGCCCACATTACAGTCCAAAAAAGACCTAATAGATTGACCAAAGTGTGTCACTTGCAAGCCGGACCATAATTTTTGGAATCCGAGTCAAATGTGTGAAAATAAGCCTAAGAGAGTGTAAGGAAGTCCTCTTTGATTAGGTAACTTAAAATAAGATAACCAACCTTGGTGTAAGAATCATCCCAGGGGCATGAAATCATTTGCCCCAATTTGAAAGAAGTCTGCCTCAGGGTTAGGAATTAATTGCCCCAAAGTTGGAAACAATGCCCCAATTTTCAAATTAATGTCCTAAAAGAAAAACTTTGCCCCCAATGATTAAAATTTTTCAATAAAAGACCTTAGGTGGTTAATAGTGAAGCCTTAGGCTGAAAAAAAAAAATGAGTGATCAATGGGGCAAACCCTATTTATGATTATTTTTACCTGTTGGTAACTTTAAAAAAAAAGTTGGAATTCAAAAAGAAAAAAAAAAGGAAACTTTTTACCTTTAAAAGGTCCAAGAAAAGAAGGAATTTCTTCCAAAAAAATAAAAATAAAAAAGTTTTTTCCAAATATCTGAAAAGTAATAAAAAAAAGTAAAAAAAAAAAGAGAAAATAAGTTTTCTTCATTAAAAGTAAAAAAATTGCCTTTGGTTTAAATTTTTAAAATAAAAGAATAAAAAAACTTTGCAAAAAAAAAAAAAAGGGGCATAAGGTTTTGGTTTTTAAAAGAAAAAAATTCTCAAAGGTTTTCTTAAAAATTTTCAATGAAAAAAGGGGAAGAATTTCCCACATTAAAAAATTAGCCAAAAAAAAAATTCAGGCTACGGTTTTCAAAACTTGATTTTCAAGTTTGTGTTTAAGTTTTAGGATCACCTGCTCAAAGGAGCGTCATCCTATTTGTTTAAGTTTTAGGATCGATTGCTCAAAAAAGCGTCATCCTGTCTGTTTAAGTATTAGGGTCACCCGCTCAAAGGAGCGTCATCCTACCTTTCAATCTTTAGGATCGTATACTCAAAGGAGTTTCATCCTATTCTTCAAGTTGAGAATCGCCAACTCAAGAAGTGTTGTGCTGCCTTGTCAAGTTGTAAGTTTTAGGCCAGCTCAAGGAGCGCCTTAACAAGTCGAGTGTCAACTCGAGAAGCGCACTAATGTTAAAACCAAACGCCAGTTCATAAGGTACGTTTGAACCAAGTTTCCAAAGTTTTCAAGAAAAGCTTGAAGTCCATCCGAGTCTTCCAAGAAGAAAGAAAAACTTGAAGCCCATCCAAGTTTTCAAACCAAGTCTTCTAAAAAAAAGAGAAAGAAAAACTTGAAGCCCATCCAAGTTTTCAAACCAAGTTTCCAAAGAAAGAAAAACTTGAAGCCCATCCAAGTTTTCAAACCAAGTCTTCCAAAAAAAACAAAAGAGAAAGAAAAACTTGAAGCCCATCCAAGTTTTCAAACCAAGAAAAACTTGAAGCCCATCCAGTTTTCAAACCAAGTTTTCCAAAAAAGAAAAACTTGAAGCCCATCCAAGTTTTCAAAGCAAGATTTCAAAAAAAAAAAAATGCTTGAAAGCCCATCCAAGTCTCCCAAAAAAGAAAAAAGTCCAAAGCCTATTCGAGTTTTCCAAGTGGATCAGAAAAACCAAGTCCCTAAGTGGATCAGAAAAAACCAGTTCCCCAAGTGGATCAAAAAACCAAGTCCTAAGTGGATCAGAAAAAACCAGTTCCCCAAGTGGATCAGAAAAACCAAGTCCCTAAGTGGATCAGAAAAAACCAGTTCCCCAAGTGGATCAGAAAAAACCAGTCCCCAAGCGGATCAGAAAAAACCAGTTCCCCAAGTGGATCAGAAAAAAAACCAAGTCCCCAAGTGGATCAGAAAAAAACCAAGTCCCCAAGTGGATTGAAAAATCACAAGTACCCCTCAGTCTAGACTCGATAGATAGTCTAGCACTGACCAAATACAAAATCCATCCTTTAGAGATGGTGACCCAAATACAAAATCCATCCTTTCGAGATGGTGACCCAAATTCAAAATCCATCCTTTAGAGATGGTGACCCAATACAAAATCCATCCTTTCGAGATGGTGACCCAAATTCAAAATCCATCCTTTCGAGATGGTGACCCAAATTCAAAATCCATCCTTTAGAGATGGTGACCCAAATTCAAAATCCATCCTTTAGAGATGGTGACCCAAATACAAAATCCATCCTTTCGAGATGGTGACCAAATTCAAAATCCATCCTTTCGAGACGGTGACTAAATTCAAAATCCATCCTTTCGAGATGGTGACCCAAATTCAAAATCCATCCTTTAGAGATGGTGACCAAATTCAAAATCCATCCTTTAGAGATGATGACCAAAATTCAAAATCCATCGTTTAGAGATGGTGACCCAAATTCAAAATCCATCCTTTAGAGATGGTGACCAAAATTCAAAATCCATCCTTTAGAGATGGTGACCAAATACAAAATCCATCCTTTAGAGATGGTGACCCAATTCAAATCCATCCTTTCGAGATGGTGACCCAATTCAAAATCCATCCTTTCGAGATGGTGACCCAATTCAAAATCCATCCTTTTGAGATGGTGACCAAATACAAAATCCATCCTTTAGAGATGGTGACCCAAATACAAAATCCATCCTTTAGAGATGGTGACCCAAATTCAGAAACCCATCTACTCAAGATGGTGATCAAGACAAGATTCAGAAATCCATCTACTCAAGATGGTGATCAAGACAAGATTCAGAAACCCATCTACTCAAGATGGTGATCAAGACAGAATTCAGAAATCCCCTCAAGATGGTGATCAAGACAAAGGATAAAAGTCTTTCCATTCCAGATGGTGACCAAGACCAAATGACCAAACCAAAGCCCATAGGTCCGGCAAATGACCAAATTAAAGTCTAGGTCCGACAGTTGTCCTATCAAATCTAGACCCGACAGATGGTCTATCAGTTTTCTAAGTCTAGGTCCGACAGTGGTCCTAGCAAATCTAGACCCGACAGATGGTCTATCAGTTTTCTAAATCTAGGTCCGACAGTTGACCTAGCGAATCTAGGCTTGACAGATGGCCTATCATTTTTTAAATATAGACCCGACAGATGGTCTATCATTTTTCTAAGTCTAGGTCCGACAGTTGACCTAGCAAATCTCAAAGTTTAAATCGACAGATGGTTTAGCACAAGATAAAACCACTTGGTTGAAAATAAATTTGGAAGGAGAAACTAAGCAAAAATTGGTTATCTTTTTGTCTTTGTGGCAAAAGTTTTGTTTAAACTTTACCACAAAGAGGGGCAGCTGTAGACACCAATTTTTGCCCAATTAATTAAGGCTTAAATTTAATTAAACTCATTTTTCCAAAGCCTTATTTAAATATTAATGAAGTTGGCTAAGTGATCAAGGCACAGGCCAAATGGCTGTTGGTTAAATACATTGACCCAAACACATACTCAAGCTCAAGGACACAGGTTCAAACCCTAGCAAAGGCAATTTTTGCCTTTTCAAAGTGACTTTTTGCATTACTTTGCATCAGTTTTTAACCGACAAAACATCATTCATTGTTGAAATTGATGATGCCATTGCAAAGTAGTTATGGAATGTGAAAGATCAATACACAATTCATGTGTAAAAACAACCCAAAAGTCACAAATTCGTGCTAAAAAAATTGGGAAAAAATACAATTTGTAAAGCATTCAATTGCACATGAATGAGGAGTTACAAGATTGGAAAATTGGACAATTAATTACCCACATTGAATGATTTGATGAAGAATATGAAGATTAATCATCAATTCATCAGTTGGAAACAAATTAATCATGAATTTTCGAATTAAATTCGTGTAAAATAAAGAGGCAAAAATCGATTCGTTTTCGAAACTGTACGAAACGTAAATTGAGCTTGCAACCTATAAATAGGGGGTCCTAGGATCAAAAGGCACAAGTCAATTTCGAAAGGAACACACATACAATATCAATTCGAAATTTTCGAATTTAGAATGTAGAATTCGAATTTTCTAAATTCGAAGTGATTTGATCAGATTTGGATCAAATTGAGTGTTTTAGGAGTATTAGAAACTTCATTTTGATGTTTTGGTGTGCTTGGATTTGATTAAATTAATCAAATTAATCTCTGCAAATTTTTTTTAATTTTTTCCGATTGAGCCACAATACCCACCACGCGAACCGCCGTTCTGGTGGTTCTGAGTGAGAACCACCACACACCAACGGACGCGCCACCAGCATAGAAGTCGGGCCGACAAGCTTAGGGAAGTCAACAACCACCAGGGACGGCGCCGACGAGCGCTCGAAAAATCGCGTGATCGTCTTCTTCACCCGTCGGAGCTCGAGATCCGACCCGAAGATCCGAATCCAACCGGTCAGTCATCGGTCAACGGTCGTCGGTCATCGGTCAACGGTCAACTCAGATCAGACGGCCCAGATTTAATCAAGCAGATCAGACGGTCCAGATTTGATCAAGCAGATCAGTGGCTCAGATTCAATCAAGTAGATCAGACGGTCAGATTTGATCAAGCAGATCAGCGGCTCAGATTCAATCAAGGAGATCAGACGGTCCAGATTTGATCAAGCAGATCAGCGGCTCAGATTCAATCAAGCAGATCGGACGGTCCAGATTTGATCAAGCGGATCAGTGGCCCATATTTCATCAAGCAGATCAGACGGTCCAGATTTGATCAAGCAGATCAGACAGTCCAGATTTCATCAAAACAGATCAGACGGCCCAGATTTAACCATCTCGATCAACGCCCCAGATTTGGTCAATATTCCATCAGACGATCAGGATCAGTCAACGCGATCGACGCTCCAGATCTCGTCCACTTCATCCAACGGTCCAGGTTAATCCGCATTATTTATTATATGTATTATATAATTAATTTCAGAAAAATAGTAAAAAATAGTAAAAAATTCATAAAAAATTCAGAAAAATTCAGAAAAATTCAGAACAATCCAAAAAAATATAAATAATTATTTTTCATATAAATTTATTTTTGTTGATATTTTTTAATATTTAGAATATTTTTAATATGTATTTATACATAAATTGCCTTAGAAATGCATATTTAATGCACGAAAAATAATTTTAATATATTGTAAAGTATTCTGAATATGTTATGAATTTATGTGATGATAAAAAAATAAAAATAAAAATAATAATAAATAATAATAAATAAACAAAATAAATAAAAATGATAAAATTGGATTTTCAAAACAAAAAAAAAATGATTTTTGAACTTAGAAAATATTTTCATAAAAAAAAAAATCAATTGATTAGATCATAGGATCATCAAAAAATGATTTTCATAAAATATAAATTTAATGAACTTAAATTGAGAATAGTTCAAAAATTAAAATTGATCAACAAATTAAAGTTCTTTTTTAAAAGAACTACGTTTTGTCTGATCTCGATTAGCGAGTACGTAGGCACCTGCGGGGCGACATTAAAATAAAAAAATGTTTTTTTTCAAATATTATGAATATACTATTTGTAAATATAATTTTTTTGTTTAAAAAAATGTATTTGTTAATGTTGATATTCTAAAAAAATAATAAAAATGAATAAAAGCTCATAAAAATAAAAAAAAATGAATAATGTGATTTGTGAATATTGTTTCATAATGTATCATTTGAATTTTTGAGCATGAAAAGGATAAATTACAAATTTAAAATTCTAAAAATGGTAACCGATTTGGTTTTAATAGGTTAGCCCCGAATCCATGATATCTGGTTTTAAAAGTTGATTTTTTTTTAAATCAAATTTCGCAGACTAGTAGCTAAGTTAGGATCAACCGACCATTGATCCTAGCTTTTATTTTTTCCCGATTTATATCGGGTGGCGACTCTAAAAAGTTTTCAAAAATTAAAATTTCTTCTAACCCCTAGTCGAGGATTCATGTTAAATGGGTTCGGGTTTAATGTGAATCGGGTTAGGAGAAATGAACCAGAGCAGATTAGTGGGAAAAATCCAGGCTCGACAAGAATAATAAAAGTAAGTTAGTAAGAGTTAGTGAGCATTTAAGCCCTAATAATATATATACATATACTTAATAATATATATAGAGTTAGATTAGAAGCATAATAGTAACAATAATGATAACGACAATAACATTAACAACAACATATATAAAAGCATAATAACAAGATAATAAAATAGGAATTACATGTGCAAGGACAAAACATGAACATGTTCTTACTTTTACTACTCATATGAGTTTCAAAAAATACCATGGTCATGCTAAGTTACATGACATGTTTAAAATGAATGGTTGGAAAGAGTTTACCTAAAAGTATTTTATGGTAGGAAGAAGGTAATGAAGGTTGGATTATGTGGTTGATGATATGTGGTAGATGGTTTGTGTATAAAAAAGGATTTTGTGAGGAATTCGTTTAAGAGAGTTTTGGTAGAGAGGATTTGTGGAGTGAATTTGAGAGAGTTTTGTTATATAAAATGAAGGTGTGAAAGAAGTAGAGGGAAAGAGGGTATTTATAATTGAAGATGGAGGGAAATTAGATGTAATAAAATAAATTAAAAAAGAAAACATAATTGAGATGAGAGAGGGGGAGGTAGCGCCAGCCATGGGGAAGAGTGTATATAAACCCCCGAAGTTTGGGATTCAAATTAAAGCTTAAACCCTAATTAGAAGTCAACCGAATTTCTAAAGTCAACAAAACCCTAGTTTACCGTAATCGCTTAAGTCTGGCATCACCGTTTAAGAAACCCTAAGAGAGTAAGCAAAAGTTTAGTGAGTAGAATAGTTCGTAATTATTTAAGGTCGTCTAAAAAGATCAGTTTAGTAAAATCGAAACTCGTTTTGAACACGATCGAACACAGTTCTTGAAAAACGTGTCCCGGAGCTCGAAATAGTAAAAATATTCCTAATATACCGTTAGACTCGTAAAAATATAAGATTTTCAAAAATATCAATTTCATAATTTTTCAGTAGCTAAAAATATCAGATATCGCATTTATACACGTATTTTCTTACTACAGGTATTTAATTGTCATGTCTACTTTACATTACACTATTTACTACTATTCTACACTATTTACCTATCTCTACTTTTTCTTACAACCTACTCTTACAACCCATACACCTATTTCTTACACATTTTCATTTCCAATACAACTTCACATATTTCATATCTTACTTTTAATTAATCAAAAGACAAAAAAATAAATTTTCACTCCCTCTCCTCTCTAATTAGAGTCAGTCACCCCTCTCTCTTTCCCATTTGTTTTATTTTTCATTTATTTAATTGACACAATTATCTCCACATTTTCCTATAAATACCCCTCTTACTTCCACTTCTTCACACTTCTCTTCTACTAAAGTTACTATACTAAAATCTCTCCAAGAATTTCCTCTCAAGAAGCTCTTCCAAGATTAGTTCTTTTAGGTAAATGTTCTTCAAGAGCTTCCAAATGTTCATTTACTTAGTATGAGCTTAGTGTGTGTTTTCTAAAACCATGAAGATTAAGAAAGCAAAATAGGTTCATACTTTGTTTTTATTCATAATCTACTTTCCTTATATTGTTTTTCTGTTCATAACTATCTAGTATATCTATATAACTATATATATTATTTAGAGCATATAAGCTCATTGTTTTGCAATTTATTTACTTTCCTTGCAATTTATTTACATTCATGTTATCTTTAAGACTAGTCTTTCTAGTCTTAGACTTGTCCTCATCAAGTCAAAACATTTTCTTTTTCTTTTGGGACTAGTCATCATTTCTTAGTCCCGGGATACCTTGATGAAGCTAAGGTTCCAATACTTGATTTATTTTCTTATTAGCTTATTCTTTCAAGTTATTATGTTTCTTTATGTTTCATAACTTTACGATTCATATTCATGCATGAACATAATGGTTTTGTCTCAACAAAATAAATGAAGAAATGTTTTCTTAAAATAAAGATTCTTTTCTAGAAATAAAGTAGGAAGTTAATATTTTTCTAAAAACTAAGAAGTCATCTTAAACAAACTTAGAGGAGTTCATAAGGAATTTTATAAACATACATAACATTAAAAGGACTTTTTAAAGTAAATAAAGATTTTACAACAACTTCATCTTTTCTTCAAATGATAGAAATTCTTTTCTTCAAGAAATTATTTCTAAATATAGAAGTGTTAATACTTTCAAAAACTGTTGGAAGCTAAGTGTAGGAAATAAAAATCATTCTTTAGGAATTTGAAGAAATTATGAAAGTAAAATTTAGGAAAAGAAAAGAGATACTCATTATAAACAAATTAAGATGATTTCAAAGTAAAATGAATATTCCAAAAATTCTCAAGTTTTGAAATCCTTAAAGACTTTACTTTTTCATAAATTGAGACAACTTCATTTACTTCATCCATTTGTTATGAGTTAATATATATATGAATATACTTTCCAAAGGTTTTACAAGCTATTATATTACCTATTTCTTCAAAATGAGCTTTGGATAAAAGAAGGAAAACAAGTTTACAAAAATTCGTAGTGAATTTGTTCGCCACTTTTTCAGAACTCAAACGACTTAGTTTGATGAAAATAAGTTTAGAAATAGATATATCTTTTCGAATAGATAGAAAACAGTATATTATATGCGAAAATCTGAGTTAAAATGAGCAAGTTATGGCCATTTTAAGTTGGAATTTCCTCTTATACGATTTTACCGCGATTTTAAGAAAAGTTTAAGATCTTCAAGAATAGAAACTTCATGAAAGACTCATTTTGGGTATTTCATCTTGTTTAGATGGAGGAGGACCGAGATCACTTTTCCAGAGATTACTTCATTAGGATCTACTGCATGGAGTGAGTTAATTCTTGACTGAAGTTACATTTCTTTGTTTTGTGCTTGCAAGTAGTAGCACTAGCAATTAAGGAAAAGATAAAATGAATAATTGTTGTGTGAGTTGGAATTATGATTAATTGAATATAAGTTAAGAATATCGAAAGATGGTTTGATAAATAAATTGTGATTCTTGTATTGATATGATGAAAATTGTGTTGATCGCCTTCAACTTGAACTAACATTATTTGGTTAAATTTATATTGAAATCAATTCATACATATCATACTTATGAGTCACATTTGTTTCACTACTATTTTTTGTGTGGGGAAAACGAGGAAATGGTAGTGGTGGCTGGTAGGAGCCGGAAAGTCTACATGAGCTAGTAAGAGCGGAAAGTCTAAGGCAAGCAGGAGCGGTAAATCTACAAATATTGATGGTCGTATGGCCTGTAACCTCCCAACCCTCGACATGGAGGGCGTAAAATCCATACTACACTTGATTTCCGGTTATCATGTGTATTTTGTTTGTTCATATGATTGGTGCATTCTCATATGTTTGATTAAAATACTTGTATGAATTATGGAAATGTCTTATAGATGGAATTATCTCACTAAGCTAGTTTTGCTTATACCCCTATAGCTTTTTGTTACAGTACGATTACCTTTGGTTGGCCCCAATGAGCCCCGTATACCAGGTACGAGTATAAGCTACTAGGGGTTTTTGGGAGAAGCTTTATGTATTTAAGTTTTGAACATAGGCTTCTAGGAAAATCTCTATAGTAGGCTTATGTTATAATTGTTATTATTTTGGAAAGACTTCTAAAGTGGGGAAATGCCCCTAAGATGATGTAAGGATATTATTATGGAAATCTTATGTTTATTTATATAAGTTCTTGCTTGCTTTTATATCTACTTAAATGTAATACCCCTATGAGTCTCCTACTATCTTGGAAGCACGCCTTGCATGTGATATCGAAGCTCCTGCATGACTAAGGTTGTCATTCATTAGCTTTAATATTATATGCGGTGGACTACCATGTTTAGGGTACCATCCGGGGCATGACAGTGTAAGCCTCGGTTTTCCTTGTAACCAAGCTTGACATCAAGAGTCGAATCAGAAACCAAAACCCTAAACTGGAATAGCTGGGGCTAGAAAAAAACCTAGAAACCTAGAAATCCTAAGTCCGGCTTTACCGAGAATAAAACCGTAGAACTTTTGAGAGCTAAATAATATAGATTATAATTCTCAAGAATATATCAAAACATAAAAAGATCAGTTTTGGGAAATTATTGTTTCAAATTCGACCGGGATCTATTCCGGAGAACCGGCCCCTAGGACTCGAAATTAGAAAAATATTTCGGAATACTCATAAGGCTAGGATTTAATAAGGAATTCAAAAATTACAGTTATAGCCTTTATATCGTATTTCCTTAACTAACCAGTAAAATAATTGTTTAATCTACTATTTATTACTATTCACAAGTACAAGCCCATACCCTACTCACACTCACAAGCCATGCCCCTACACTTATATCCTTACAATCAAGCCTTACATTATTACATCACATTCTTACTTTGCATTTCCAATACATTTTATTACACATTTAATTTGAAAAATTATACAAAATTCATTTTCTCTCCCTCTCTTTCCCTCTATGGCCGACGCACCCCTCCCATTTTCCCTCTCAATTATTGTTATTTCTCTTTTAATCAATCATACAAAACCCTAATAACCCTCACTATATATATATTTTTTATGCCTTCATTCTCTTTCTGTATTTTCACTTTTACAAATTTTCACAAACTCTCTCCCTCTTTCACTCCCTTGCTGTGAGCAACACACACATATACACTCAACACTTTCTTTTTCCTTCAACTCCTCTTGTTCCACAAGCCTAAATAGGTACAGATCTAAACTATACTACCACAAAGACATGTAATGGCTAGATCGTTCATGCATGGATTCATAAAAAATCCCTATGAGCTTCATGCTAGGGACATGAAACCATTAGAACATGATGATCAAGCCATCACAAGTCATGGATCTTGTGATTAACGCCTTATATTTTTATCATGATCATAACATATGTTCATAGTGATGATTTCATGTAGGAATCTTGCTACTACATCATTGTCATAAGTAGTAAATTTTCATTCATGCATTTAATATGACCATTACACTTAGATCTAGCTTTTAACATTTATTCTCTTACATGATATATTGGAGATCATGCATTTATTATGCTTAAGGTGAATGAATGGTCATAAAGATTTTTGTTTTATGTAAATAAATGTTTTGTTATTTCTAAAAGTTAAGATATTTATGAATATGAGCCAAAAAGCTCAAGAACAAATTTTGTTTTATAAAAACAAAATTTTGTAAATTCGGATGGATTTTGAAAACCTATTTTTCAATTCCAAAACATGATTTTTATGTGAAAAAATAAAGAGCTTATGGAATAGTTAACAATAGAGAATGATTTTACAAGATAGAAATTTAGATCTTAAGATAGTTACATGAAATTCGTAATTAGAAAAGAGGATATGTAAACACCTATTTTTCAAAACTCAAAATGGAAGTTTTATTAAGGAAATGACGTCTTTAGGGGATAGGAATAATGGAGCCTTAAATTTAAAGTATCAAATGAGTTTTTCTTAAAGAAATCACTTAAAAACCACTTCTACAAAATTCGGATCTAGGAATAGCCAATATTTAAACACTTGTTTACAAGTGTAAAATGAGGATTTGTGTTGAAAAAATGAAGACCCTAAGAATAGATTGGTAAAGATTAGTTTTAGCAGAATAAATAAATTTTATTAAGAAAAATCTCTAAAACAAGTATGGTTTGTCTAAAACTCAAAACTAGACTTGCTAGATTAAGTATTCATAATATCTTGTAAAGTAGAAGTTTCTAAAAATGTTCTCTAATAGAATATCATCAAGAACATACATATAGGAAGCTCATAACATACCATTTATGATAGTAATTTGTTAATATTGCATGCATATTTTGCATGGATAGTAGGAATATCATAATTCCTCACAAAAACAATTTTGAAAATGAATGTTTGGATACTAACCAGATCTGTTTGGATCTTTTTGAGACTTAAAATTTTTTAAAATTAAGATATTATATTATAATTAGATAGATCTTTCGAAATAGATATGAATCAGTATATAATTTGCGAAATTCTGAGTTAAAATGATCAAGTTATGGCCATTTTAAGTTGGAATTTCCACAAACGATGAGAATTGCAAACTTAATAGTTTTTATGAAATAAAATGGATTAGATATGAGTTAAAATACTCTTTTAGGTATTTCTTTCATTTAGGTGAGTTGGATCCAAGGATTCATTACCACCGGATTACTATTACTAAGAGATCGGCGACCAATGGTCGAGTGAGTATTACTTCCTAATTTCATTCTTACTTGTGATTGTAGTAATTAGTTGCACTAGATTATAAGGCAAAAGATAAAATGGAATTTCATGATTGGAATTATAGGGGATTATGTGTGCTTATTGATGAGCTGAGAAATGATATTAAGAATATCGGAATCGGGTGATTAACTCATCCTTGTTTAAAGTACTATAGGAGTGGTTGTCTGTGGAATTTGTTAATCACCTAAGAATCGATATTAATGATTATTCGGATGGATAAATTAATATGGACATAATCACTTCATGATGGGGATGGAGCATTAGCATATGTTGGTTACCCATGATCTGTAAACGACTAAAAGTTAGTTGATCGTGATCCATAAACAACATAAATGAGTTGGTTGATCGTGATCCATAAACGACATAAGTTGATTATCCATGATCCATAAACGGCTTATTAATTCAACGATTGTACCACAGCATTCATTAATCTGCTAACCCCGAATGAAGGGCGTAAATCCATTCACATATGATTTCCGACTGATCATATAATTGTTTGTTCATGTGGTTGGTACATTCCATACGATTGAATAATTCACTTGATTGATTGATTTGTTATAAATGTCTTTATGGAAGTATTCACTCACTAAGCTAATGTAGCTTACGCCCCCACAGCTTTTTCTTATTGCAGTATATATATATATATATATGGTTAAGGTAGAGGCATCCTACCGAGTAAGTACAGGAATTAGAAGTTTCCATTAGAAGTTATGTTCGATTTTGTATAGACTTCCATAGGAAACCTTAATATTTATTGGATGACTGTAAAAGACTGTTTTTGAACTTGATTTTATTTTGCGGGGGAATGCCCCTAGAACTTTTGTAATTGATTATGTGGACTCATGGTTTATATTCTAATGCTTGTAGTATGTCAAATTAAACTATTTATCTCCATTGGTTCATGTATTCGATTGTCGTAAAGGTACGCCTTGCATCTGTACGAGACTTTAGAACTGTTGTGGTAGCAATTCCTAAGTCTATATAGCATGCGGAGGACTATTACGTTTAGACTACCCTTTTGGGCGTGACAAACAAAGAAGGGGAGAAATTATTTATTTTACAATTTTGTAAGAAAAGTAAGTAATGTGTAAGATATGATTTGATTAGAAATGTATTGGAAAAGTAAAAAGTAAGAAAATATGTTTATAAGTTGTAAAATAGGTCGTAAGAAAAAGTAGAGATAGACGAATAGTAATTAATAGTATAAAAAGTACTATGAATAGTAGACTGGATAATTAAAATACCGATAGTAATAAAAATATGTGTATATGTCACGCCCTAGAGGGTACCCTAAACGTGGCAGTCCGCCACATACGGTATTAAATCTTAAGATTGACTTTCCAAAGTCATGCAAAAGTTTCAACACCATATGTAAGGCATCTATCACAACAAGAAGAGATACTGGTGGGATGTATAGTTCGAGATAGTAAATACAGCATATAAGAAATCCATATATCCATCTAATTTCAAATTATAAGAATATAATCCTTACATCTTCTTAGGGGTTTTTTCCTTATAAATCTCCAAACAATCATAATATCAACTTAATCTTTCACATAAGAAAACAATACTAACACCAAAAGATATTAAGGATATTAAGCTTAAGATCTTCAAAGGATTTCCAGAAGCTTTCCAAAACATAATCCCACTCGAGTATATGAAGTCCTCAAGCATAAAAGATATAGTCCTGTTACATCAAAAGTCTATCGGAGTATAAGCATAACTAGCTTAGTGAGATTATTCTTGAATTAACGTACTCATATTACTAATTTCAAACAAGTTATTAAACAAGCATATGAATGCATCAAGCAAATGAACAAACAATACATATGATCTACCGGAAATCATATGTTTGAATGGATTTACCCCTCCATTCAGGGTTAGGTGTTTCAAGCTCTTTAAAACACATCTTTAAAATCCAAATTATGTAGTTTATTTTAGGTGCCTGCTCGCCCATCTTGAAATAGTTCTTTTAGGCTCCTAATCGCCTATCTTGCAGATTTTTGGCTCCTATAAATCGGCTGCTATACTCTTGTCCCATCGAGTACAGCAGCTCATGAGATGAAACTAACTACGTGATATGCATGAATCAATTAATACAACTCATAATATATGATTAGAGTAATTTAAAGGTGATCACAAAATTTGCACACACTCCAATATAATAATAGTAAAACACAACTTAATTAACAACGATTCATGTCCTAGTATGCTTAGCATTTTTTCAACCAATATTATCATACATAATTATTTTTATCTTTTCCTACTTCTAGTGCCTCTAGTTACAAGCACAAACAAGTACGCAAGAGGTAGGAAATAAACTCACTTGGCCATGATGACACTTCTCTCTTATGGAGGAGATCGGTATTTCCACTAATCAAAATAATCCTCCGGATATGAATACTCCTCTCGGGATCACCTAATCAAGAAGAATACTCATAATGAGTATTTCTTGTTGATTCTATGGTACTTATCAAAAACTATTTCATAAGATCGTTAAAATTCGCATATAAGGTAATTCCAACTTAAAATGGCCATAACTTGGTCATTTTAACTCGGAATTGCGCAAATAATATACTGTTTTCTACCTAATTGAAAAGATCTATCCCTTTCTAAGGTTATTTTTGTCATAAAAAGCCATTTAGGTAGGAAAATACTGCGGTACAGAATAATTACGAATTTATAGTTCACAAAATATGATTTTTCCAAACTTCCCTTTACTAAAAAATCCTTAAGCAAAATATATGGATATATAATATATATATATATATAGTGGAAAAATCCTTTGAACATATATATGCACTCATATTGTATGCATGATTTTTTGTAGTGTTGTCTCAATATTGATATTTCATAAATAATTTGTCTTTAAGGGTTTTAAAAGATAAAACTTTTGAAAATTTCTCCTTTTTGAATTGTTAAAAGGAAAACTAAAATATATTTGAGTTGTTATGAGTGAGTGTTTTCCTATTATAATTCCATTTCCTATCTTTTCAAAAGAAAATTAATTTCCAAAAATTTGGTTCTTTAAGTTATCTACTAACTTTATTTATAGTGATTAAAAAATGAGCTTTTCAAAATATTCCTTAAGTTTTTGGTGTGGTCAAATATTTGAAGTTGTGTTAAATGTATGCTTTTCTCTCATTTTTATATCCTTTTTTCTTCTTTAGAAAATAAGTTTACCTTTTAAACTTTACTTGCTTGGCAAATTTTATTTTTCTAAGTTGGTTTCTAAGATAGTGAGTTGATTTTACCTTGATTTGAAAAACTTGTTTTATCCTTAATATTTGTCAAATGGTAGAATAATTCCTTTTTGACAAGTTTATAAGAAAAGCTTTCTTAATAAAGATATGTCAATATTAGATCTTAGCAAAATTTCATTTTAATTTTTGAAAAGAGAATAATAACATATAAAATTTAAGTTTTGAAGAACTTTCTTAGTATGTGATTTTCAAAGTCTATAGTGAATCTATTTAAGTCTTATAAAAAATATGGTTGAGTTAAAATCTTAAGTTCAATGCTAAAAATTATATCTTTATTTAGTTTTGATTTATAAAAGAAATGAGTTCCTTTCATTTGAAGAAACCTTGGGCACTAATACTTTAAAACTTATGATTAACTTACTTAAGCTTTTGAAAAGAATTTATTAAAAACAATACTTAGACTTTTTGTTGAAAAATCCTTTGTTAAGAAATCTAGTTCACTTTTCCTTTGTTTAAGAAAGAACCCATTTTTATTTTTACTTAAGACAACGACATTATAATCATGCATGAATATGATTATGTAGCAATGTAAAAGTAAGGATAATACATAATAAGATAAAAAGAAATACTCATATGCAAATAAACGTAATAAAAATATGGTCAAGTATTGGGAACCTTAGCTTCATCAAGATATCCCGATCATGTATTGGGAGCCTTAGCTTCATCAAGGCAACTCGAGACTAAGAATAGACTAGTCTCAAAAGAAAAGAAAAGAAAATCGTTTTGACTTGATATGGACAAGTCTAAGACTAAAAAGACTGGTCTTAATAAATTGCATAAAATAAATAAATTGTAAAGCATAAAAATAAAAAAATAACAAGTGAGCTTATATGCTGTAAATATATAGACATAATATACATAATACTATAAACAAGTTAGATTAAAGCAAATAATAATAACAACAACATAATAACATAATGTAAAATAGGAACATGAACATATTATTGCTTCTTTAACTCTCATGAGTCTAAGAAACATACATTAAGCTCATGATAAGTTGTATGAACATGATAAAGAATATAAGTATGATTTTTACCTTAGGTTTAATGGAGGATTTGAAAGAGATAAATGGGTTTTGTTATTTTTCTTGAAAAGTAGTGAATGGTAGAGAGTGTTTTGAGAGGGGATTGTCGGAGAGAGAATTTTGGTAGAGTTTTGTTCTGTAAAATGGATGTGTGAAAGAATGAAGGAGGAAGGGGGTATTTATAAAATTTTTGGAGTGAATTTTTTATGTAATAAAATAAATGAGAGGGAGAGAGAGAAGATTGCGCCGGCCATAAGAAAAAGAAGAGAGAGTGAGTTGATTTTTGTTTGTATTTTGTAAGAAAATAATTAATATGTAAGATGTGATTTGATATAAGATGTATTGGAAATGTAAAAGTGTAAAAAAATAGGTATGCAGGTAGTAAGAAATAGGTGTAAGAAAAAGTAAAGATAGTGAAATAGTAATTAATAGTAGGAATATTACTATGAATAGTAAACTAGACAAGTAAAATACCGATAGTAATAAAAATACGCGTAAACGAGCTATATCTAATATTTTTAGTTTCCGAAAATTGTGAAACTGATATTTTTGAAATCCTTGTTTAATTACGAGTCTTTTGGTGTTATTGGAATATTTTTATTATTCTGAGCTTTGGGACATGCTTTTCAAGAACTGATATTTTTATATTACCCTATGTTATTACGAACTCTTATAAGCCATTAACTTGATTTCGTTTTCTAGGGTTTGAGAGCGTAGGATTGCCAAAGTTGAAATTGTTTGATTGTCTTGATCGTTGTTGACTTTTGTAATTCCAGTTTGACTAGGGTTAATGTTTAATCCAACTTTACCCTAGAAATTGAGAGGTTTACCTCAGGGATTGGCTGTATGGACTTTCTCGTGCTCGGATTTTGTGTCGAATGATTAATGAATCTTCTCTTATGAAATCCCATGATCGAAATTGTTTAAGGTTCAGTTTCAACCTGGGTCAGTCTTTAGGGTTTTGATTCGGTATTCCAAAACCATTCTCGGAAAATTTGGGGGTTTACAGTATAAATGTGATACTTATAATTTTTAGTTATCGAAAAATTCTAAAAGTGATATTTTTGGAAACCTTATATTTTTACGAGTCTATTGGTATTGTCAGAATATATTTTTTGTCTAGTGTACCGAGGTATGGTTTTCCAAAACTGATCCCGCTCGGATCCGAAAGATACTAAAAATCTTCAAATCTTATATTTTTAAACTTCCCTATATTATTACGAACTATTATCAACAATTATTTCCATTCCGTTGTTTAGGGTCTAAAAGCGCGGGATTGCTGAATCTTAAACACAAGGGTTTATTGTAAACTTTGTTCACTTTTAGGGTTCCGATTTGACTTTCGGCTTGTTGATTTATTTGTAAGGTCATAAAATTTTGGGGTTTTGTCCGTATTATATTTTTAGTTCAACATCTATGGTTTATTTTATTTTATTTATGATTATTTAATATTTTTCAGTTCTCGGGATCATTTAACAGAGTCTAGTGCTATGGTTTGACTTAGTTTAACTTTTGGTGAAGCTTGAAAATTTTTATTTTAAAATTCACCGAAGGATTTAAGATCTTAGTATTTTGTTGTCAAGCGTTATTTGGATATATCATCTTGATTTGCCTGTTAGAAATCGGATAGATGATTTGATTGGTGTACGGACGTTGAATCAATCGATTATTGGATTTTCTATTTTATTTTTAGGGTTCTTTTTCTCAAGGTTAAGAATTTTCGTATTAGAACTTATTTAGAATTTGGTTTTAACTTGAGTCAATTTTCAAGAGTTTGCTTTTGGTGCTAGACTTCTAGGATTATTTTCTAAGAATTGTGAATAATTGAAGGGTTTATATATATCACTCATGCATTTTACAAAACAATAAAGTGAAAAAGTTTTCTTTAAAATTAAAATTTCAAATTCTTGATTAATAAAAGTTACAAGTTTTACTAAACTTCATTAACAATGTTTCACTAATACTCAAGAATATCAAGGAATAGACTAATTTGAAAAATCACCAAGAATGTTTCTTTTATAGAAATAAAATGTTCTTAAGAAATAAAATTAGTAAACAACTTAGGAAATTATTTTTATTAAATGAAATAAACTTTAGAAAAAGTTAAGAAAATGTAAAGTTTGATAAATTTTAACTACTATGAAATAGTATTTATAAACTACCCTCTCAACCCCTAAAAATTAAGTTATAAGAAACTTAGAAAGACAAAAATCATTTTTAGAGAAATTTGACTATTTTCAAAAGACGAAGAAATAGAATTAAAAGGAGGAAATACTCACTTAAAATGATTCAAGATTTTTTTTTTTTTTTAGCAAACTTAGTGGAAATTTTCGAAGTTTTGCTTTTCCAATTTCTAGAACACATTGCTTTAAAAAAAAAAATCATTTTTGAGACAACTTCATTAAATTCATGCATATGATATGAGTCAATATATATATATATATATATATATTCTAAAGGTTTTTCAACTATGATAGTATCTACATTTTGGTACAAGTAGTTTTGGATAAAGAAAAGTTTGCAAATTTAGTTTTGAAAATTGGAATTTTCATGATGAATCTGTACCCTATGGTTTTAGGACCCAAATGACTTTTCATGACAAAAATAACCTTAGAAATGGATAGATCTTTTTGAATAAGTAGAAAATGGTATATTATATGCAAAATTCCGAGTTAAAATAAGCAAGTTATGGCCATTTTAAGTTGGAATTTTCACCTATACAAATTTTACCACAACTAGAAAATAGAATTAGAAGTTTTGACTAAAAATTCCGTGAAATACTCATTTTGGGTATTTCCTTTGTTTAGGAACCGAGGAGGAGGACATGTTCTATTCCGAGGACTATTTCGACTAAGGGAGTATCGTCATGGCCGAGTGAGTCTACTTCCCTTCTTTTTCATGGTTATATTTGTGCTTGTAATTTAGTTGCACTAAACTTAAGGAAAGATAAAATTGAAGATACATGTGTTTATAACTTGTTGAAAGAATATTAAGTATATCGAGCCATGAATTTCTTATAATGAATCGTATGTTATATTAGCATATTGAAAGTGTTTGAAATTGGTTGATCACCTGAAAGAAATTGTAATGCAAATGGCAGACTTAAAATAAAATCGAGACATGCACTTCATTCATAGAGTTACATTGCATTTACTATTATACAAATTGTGGGACATGAGTATGATAGTAGTGGTTGACATAAGCAGTAGTATCTGTGTATGGCTAGTAGGAGCCGATAAATCTACAAATTGATGGCTAATAGGAGCTAGTAATAATTACATATTTTTTATGGCAAATAGGAGCTAGTAAGATCTGTAAAAATGGTTTTTAAAGAAATGATGGTTGTAATGGGTCGGAATACCTAATCCTAAATGAATGGCGTAATTCATTCAACATATGATGAAAAGTCATATGTCTTGTATGCTCACGTGCTTGTTGCATTTCATTTGCTTGTCTAATAAACTTGGTTGTTATTTTGTTTTAAGTATGATTTTTGGGATTATACTCACTAAGCCTATAAAGCTTATGCCCCTATAGATATTTGTATTTCCAGGAACACCTGTTCTTATACCAGAGGTCTCCTCATATCCGCGTAAGTTTTCTTTTGGGAGCTTTTGAAGGAAATCTATTGGAATGATTAGACTAGAATTCCTTTAAAATCTTTTGATGTAGTATTTAAGTTATTGTAAGGACTATTGATTTACCTCGATCCTTGGAGTTTTAGCTAGGATATGCCCCTAAAATTCATGTAATAGACCTTTAATTATTATTAATATGAACTATCTTTATTTCTAGATTCTTATATGTTCAATATTACTTACTTAGACCATACTTTCCAAAAATGTCTCCTATTATCGTGTTGGACACCTTACATATAATACCGAGACTTTCGCATGACTAAGGTAGTCATTCTTAAGTCTTGATATTATATGTGGCGAACTATCACGTTTAGGATACCCTTCAGGGTGTGACGCCTACTCTATTCATCCTATATATCAAACCCTTGTCTCCTTCATATTTTTCCCACATCGTCTTGCTATGATCATCCTCCAATTATTACTACTTTTCTTAAGTCCAGGATCAACATTATAAGGTAAATCTTTTTGTGTAATATTTCTGTTCATTGTTCGTATTCTCCTAAATATCCCTTAAATCTTGTATAAGTATTTTCCACCTTTTTCTAATAATTTCTAGGGTAGAATTCTATTCTTAGACATTAGAAATCGAATCATATGTGTTACAGAAGTTAAGGATACCACTCGGACTAACTTAAGGGTCATCTAATATTCACCTCCTTATTTTTAAGGTCAAATTCGATCATTATAATCTCCTAATATCTTTTACCTAATTCCCAAAACCTTGTTACTCTGATACCAACTTAAACTGTCACACCCAGAGAGGTACCCTAAACGTAGTAGTCCATCGTATATAATATTATACCCAAGGGATGACTTACTTAGTTATGCAAAGGCTTTCATATCATGCACAAGGTGTACAACACATCAGAAGGAACGCATCGGAGCAATGCAATTTACTTTGATAACAACTTAATAACAAGGTAGGAGGAATACTTAGTATTAACATAAATAAGATCAATTACAATTCTTAGGGGCATACCCCTGCTAATGTCTTCCAGATTACACAAATATACTTCCTAGTATCTCCAAAACATTAACATATCATATATAATTCATAAAGAAATTTCATGAAAATATATCCATCCTATGTTTTCACTTCTTCCACAAGAGCTCAAAGATTCACCAACTATTTCCATAATATTCCAATCCTCAAACATAACTATAAACATATTTATTTCAACAAAAGCTTATGGTGGTGTAAGCTTACAACGAGCTTAGTGAGATATTCCCTTTTATTCGCACCATGATTTCAAACAAGTTTATTAATTTTCACACATATACTATGCATACTATGCAACAATCACATGATTGCACAAATATATATGGTTATCCGGAGACCGTATATAGAACCGATTTACCCCTCCATATCAAGGGTTAGGGAATGATAATTGAAGGTCTTTACGATCTTTTGCTGCTAGTCATCAGGCACATCCTACCCTCAGCAATCAATCAGCACGGCTCATCCTTAGAATGTATCCCCGGTATGCCTCAGTTTTATAAGAATGAGCATAGTCGTGGGCTACCTTGGCCTTGGACCTTCCGATTCTTCATGTAGGAGTAGCAGCTTTTGACATGTGACTCGACGGACGCAATGCATGTCCATTTAATTTATATCGGAGCTGAGTATGATTAAGGTATACTTAAGGGCGATTAAACAAACATCATACACACATAAGAAACATGTAATATTAACGATATACTTAAACAATCATTTGTGGGTTCCGATATACTTTACATTCATTATTACACGTACATAAGAGCATATACGTATAAACCCATACGTCATACATGTTCATTTTATTTTATACCTATAGATCTAGTGCAACTATTTACAAGCACAAGAAAGGTAACAAAATTAAGAAGGAAAACTCACTTGTCCATTTCGCAATCTTCTTAGTCATAGTAATCCTCAGAACGAGAAATTCCGTATTCTTCATCACCTAGACAAAAGAAATACTCAAGATGAGTATTTCATATAAATTCTACTCAAACTTTCTAATTCTATCTTGTTATTTTCATCAAAATTCGGATTATGTGAAATCTCAACCTAAAATGGTATTAACTTGCTTATTTTAACTCGAAATTCTGCATATAAGATGTCATTTTCTACCTACTCAAAGAGATCTATTTATTTCTAAGGTTGTATTGAACATTTGAAGCCATTTAGATTTATAAACGGTTCGGTACAGCTCTAGTACAAAAATTTCATCCTCAATTTGTAATTTCTCTTAATTCTATTTCGTCCAAAAATTCCATAGTAAATACATATATATATATATATATATAGTTTGAAAAATACTTTTAAATATATACATAGGCTCATGTTATAAGTGTCACGCCCCATAGGGTATCCTAAACGTAATAGCCCGCCACATACTAAATAAGACTCTCAAATTCCTTATCCGAGCCCTTCGGGAGTCTTATAAAGATGTAAAGCATTCCTTTACGATAATAGAATACTTCAACGAATGGAGTTAAATAGTTTAACGTGGCATTCATTAGCCATAGATAATAAACCAAAACGCATAATTATACTCTACAAAATCTAAGGGGCATTCCCTCGCAAAATAATATCAAGTCCATTACAGTCATCCAGAGTTCTTTAGTTTCCAACGGATGTCTATACAAAAAGAATGAAGTAAACTTCTATGGGAAACTCTTATCTCCGGTACCTGTGCTGTGGCTTGCCTCGGTCTAAGCCAGATAAACTCGTGCTGCAATAAGTAAAAGCTATGGGGGCGTAAGCTAACTAGCTTAGTGAGTAATAACTTCCATAACACAATTAAGTACAATTCATTCAAACAAGTGATTATTCAAGCAAGTGTATGCATCAAACAAATGAGTTCAACAAACATATGACCAAACCGGAATTTATATGTGGATGAACTTGCGCCCTCCATCCCGGGTTAGCAAATTAACGAATCTTGTGGTACGACACCGTTTAAGCTCACGGTCAACTAACAATATTTCGTTTTATGGATCACGATTAACCAACAAATTCGTTTTATGGATCACGATTAACCAACATATTCGTTTTATGGATCACGAAAAACCAACCAATGCCGATGCTCCATCCCCATCGTGATATGAATGAATCCAATTACAATTGAAGTTGAATATACATTAGTCTGATTCTTTTAGGTGATCAACAAGTATTCACAGACATTCAATATAAGATACTAGCTAATCAGTCAATAGCTTAACACTCGGTTTCGATATTTCTTAAGTCTCATTCCACACATCAACAGCAGACAAATATATATAATTCCCATATACCCCATCATGCATATTCATTTTTATCTTTGCCTACACCACTAGTGCCACTACATTACAATTACAATCATTAATTGAGAGTGGAAGTAAAACTCACTCGGCCATTGGACGCCGGTCTTTCTAGTAGTAATAATCGGGCGATAAGGTGTCGTCCTGCTCGGGATCACCTACCAAGTAAGAATAATCCTAATGAGATTCTCATCATGTAACTAATTCATCATGTAACTAATTCAAGCTATGCATCTAAACTAGATGAATTCGGAATTCTCGCTATTTGCGAAAGCTCCGACTTAAAACGGCCATAACTTGGTCATTTTAACTCGGAATTTCGCAAATTTTATATCAATCTCTATCTACTTCGAAAGATCTATCTATTTCTAGTATTTTTTTCAAGTTTTGAAAGTAGTAAGGCCACGGAACAGTGGGATCAGTTCTGTTCTGCCCTTTCTCAATTCCGAAAATTTGTTTTGCTTTTGATGAGAAATGTTCCTAGTTGATGATTCATAGATGAATGGTATAGGAATATTACTAACATGAATGCCATGTAATGAACTCAATATATGCATGGTCATGATGATTTTTTATGATAAACCTTGAGGAACTCCTAATTGTTACAAAATTACATGAAGGTTATCTCTAAAAAGCTATTCTTCTCAACTTTACATCCCTTAGGGTTTCTTTGATTTTTATTCTTGAAATTCACTTGTTATCTAAATAAAAATGAGTTCTTAAAGTCTATATTAATCATGGCCTTCATTCATGCATAAAAATTCCCATTTTTCATTTGGTAAACATGTTTTTAAACAAGCCCCTTGTAAAAATCCGAATTTTTGAAATTTCATTTTCTTGCATTTTCCTTTTGGGAAATCTTGTTTAATGCATTAAAATTTGAAGCTACAATATATCTATTATATCAAGGCTTCATTTAGCTTATAAAACATGCCATCTAAGCTTAGATACTAAGTGTTTATATGGGCATCACCCAAAATTACGAATTTGACTACACATCCATAAACCAATATTTTTCATTCTAACTTTACTTCTTGTTTTTACATTTTCATCATGCCTAACTCATCTAAGATTATGAAAATCATTCCTTAATATACTATTACACATACCTTCTTTTTCTTGTGAAACATGAGTTTAAAAATGATTTTGGTGGTTTTTAAAGTAGGGTTTCAATTTCATCCGAATTCCAACATTTCATATTTGACAAAACCTTTCCTTTTTCAATGTTCTTACCTTCTATATATGAAGATCCACTATCTAACACACCTTTACTGAACAAGACTACATTTTTATAATATCAATGCATGGAAAACAATATAACTCTATGATCATGCATGTACATGAAGATGTGGATGTCTAAGCTTCAGATCTACTCAATATAATGAATGAATCATAGATCTTGGCATGAACATCAATATATATACAAGATCTCTACTTTACATGCATGAACTAGAAGATATCTTAACATAAACTCATTTAAACAATAGATCCATGTCTTGTGATGGCTTGATATTCTTGTTCATGTGTTTTCATGTCCCTAGCATGATCTCATTGGGATTAAATGAGAAAACACACAAGATATAGCCTTGCCATTATAAGATCTAGGAAGAACAAGGTCTAAAATCAACATACCAAAGGAGTTTTGGAGTAGAAAAGAGAAGAAAATGAGTTGAACTTGTGAGAGTGGGGGAGAGGCAAGGCTCACGGCACTTAGGAGAAAAAAAGAGAGAGTTTTCCTCTTTTGCAAAGTTTGAAACAAGTAAAAATGAAGAGAGAGAGAGAGAAAAATATGTTTATATATGAAATAAATTAAGGTTTTAGTTAAAAAAAATTGAGTTAAATAAATCAATGGAGAGGGAAAACAAAGGTGGGGGGGAGGGGGGGCGACGGCGCCGGCCATTAACTAGTGTGTGTGTGTGTGTTTGAAATTTTGATATTTTGTAATTTAGTAAATTAAAATGTAATAAATGTGATAATTATTTAAGAGACAAAATTTCTTGGAAAAGAAAATTGAAATGGGTAGTTGTAAGGATGTAAGAATAGGGTATGGGTAGTGTGTAGTGTAGGTTGTACTTGTGAATAGTAGACAAGACATCTACTTTACCGGTTGTAACAAAAAAACGGGAAAAGCTATAACTGTAATTTTTGGAACATTTTTCTGAATCCGTGGTCCGGGGCACGCTTTTCCGTAATTGAGCTCGGGAAGGCCCGGAATTGAAAAGTTCCCGAATTTAAAACTTTCAAAGGTCTAAAATATACTTTAGAACAATAATTCAACTTCATTTACTTTATAAAACTTCTTTTATTATGAAACCGAAGGAAAGCCGGATTTAGGGTTCCTAGGCTCCTCTTACTAGACTCAAACTGGACCGGATTAGGGTTTCGCTTCCAATTCCCGGGGTTTCTTAACTACCGAGAATACCGGGGTTTACAACCTCCCCACCTTAAATAAAGTTTTGTCCTCAAAACGGAACTGACGTACCTTATCCTTCAAATATCTGGGGTACTTCCTCCGGATTTCATCTTCAGCTTCCCAGGTTGCTTCCTCAAAGGCATGATTCCTCCATAACACTTTAATGTAGTGAATGTCTTTGTTTCGTAGCCTTTGAGTTTTCTTATCCAATATCTTCACTGGGTGTTCCTCATATGTCAGGTTTTCCTTCAGCTGAATTGGTTCCAACTCCAGAATCCTTTCCGGGTCGGCAACGTACCTCCTCAATACTGACACATGGAATACATTGTGGATCCCGGACAAATTTGGTGGCAGGGCTAGCCGATATGCCAGATCTCCGACCCTTTCCAAGACTTCAAAAGGTCCAATGTATCTCGGGCTTAACTTCCCTTGTGTACGCATCCTCTTAATACTTTTAATCGGGTTTATTTTTAGGTACACATGATCACCCACCTTGAATTCAAGTTCTCTTCTTTTCAAGTCTGCCCAACTCTTTTGCCGGTCCTGAGCTTCTTTCATTTTCCGCTGAATCAACCTCACTTTATCCGCGGCTTCTTGTACCAATTCCGGCCCAATAGCCACCTTTTCCACTTCATCCCAAAACAAAGGGGATCTACAGCGTCGTCCATACAAAGCTTCATACGGTGGCATTTGAATGGTGGAGTGATAGCTGTTATTGTAGGCAAACTCAATTAGGTATACATGACTATCCCAATTCCCTTTGAATTCCAAGGCACACGCTCTCAACATGTCTTCTAGGGTTTGGATCGTCCGCTCAGACTGTCCATCTGTCTGAGGGTGATAAGCCGTACTAAAATGCAATTTAGTGCCCAGCTCTTTTGCAGGCTTGTCCAAAATTTGGACACAAATCTCGGGTCTCTATCGGAAAAATCCCTGCAGGTATGCCATGTAACCTTACGATCTCTCTGATATAGATCTTGGCTAATCTTTCCATTGAGTAGGTCATATTTATGGGTAAGAAATGCGCCGACTTGGTCAATCGATCCACTATCACCCATATTGCATCACAACCAGATGGAGTCTTGGGAAAACCACACACAAAATCCATGGATATCTGATCCCACTTCCATTCGGGAATAGGTAAGGGCTTTAGCAATCCACCGGTCTCTGGTGCTCTACTTTCACCTGTTGGCATACTGGACACCTCATTACATAATCTGCCACATCTCGCTTCATGCCATTCCACCAATAGCGGCTTTTCAAATCTTGATACATTTTGGTGCCTCCCGGATGCATGGTATATCCGGAGTTATGAGCTTCACTCATTATTTCTTTCCTCAAATCCTCATCCTCTGGCACGCACAGTCTTCCCTTCATTCTGATCACGTCCTCATCATCTATGGCAAAGTCAAGGTACCTTCCTGCTTGGATTTCCCTTTTTATCTTTTGTATCACCTCGTCATACCTTTGGGCTTCTTTGATTCTCTCTATGAGGGTCGGTTCCAGCACCAGGTTGGATATCTCCAGCTCAGCGCTTTGGTCTATGAACTCAATCCTTAGCTTCTCAAACTCCTTAATCAAATCTCTTTGACTTGTGATCAAGCGCTACTTCCCCGTGATTCTTCCGACTTAGGGCATCCGCGACCGCATTTACTTTCCCTGGACAGTAATTTATTCCCAGATCATAATCTTTTATTAATTCCAGCCACCTCCTTTGTCTCATGTTTAGCTCTTTCTGTGTGAACAGGTATTTAAGACTTTTATGATCTGTGTATATCTCACACCTTTGCCCATATAGATAATGTCTCCATAGCTTCAAAGCGAAGACAACGGCAGCTAATTCCAAATCATGCGTAGGATAGTTCTGCTCATGCGGTCTCAATTGCCGAGAAGCATATGCAATAACCTTCCCTCTTGCATCAAGACGCATCCAAGGCCATTCCTTGAGGCGTCACTATGTACCGTATAGGACTTTTCTGGGTCGGTAAACCAAATCGGTGCCGATACCAATCGTCGTTTTAATTCCTGAAAGCTCTGTTCCCTCTTGTCCGTCCAAACGAATTTTCATTCTTTTGAGTCAATTGAGTCAGTGGCTTGGCTATCTTAGAGAAGTCCTTCACAAACTTGCGATAGTAGCCAGCTAATCCCAAGAAACTTCTTACTTCGGTAACCGTTTGCGGTGGTTTCCAATCCACTACAGCCTTGATCTTTTCGGGGTCAACTGATATCCCATCACCGGTTACTACATGTCCAAGAAATGATATTCTGTCCAACCAAAAATCACATTTGGACAGCTTGGTACAACTTATTATCCCGTAAGGTTTGCAACGCCAAACGAAGATGTTCCTCGTGTTGCTCTTTGGTCTTCGAATATATGAGGATGTCGTCTATGAAGACTATCACACACTTATCCAAAAGTGGCTTATAGACTCTATTCATAAGGTCCATAAATGCAGCTGGTGCATTAGTCAGCCGAACGACATCACCAGAAACTCGTAGTGTCCATAACGAGTACGAAAAGCCGTCTTTGGTACATCCTCAGGCTTAATCCTCAACTGATGATATCCCAACGCAAATCAATGCGTGAAACACACAAGCCCCTTGCAGTTGATCAAACAAATCATCAATTCTTGGCAAGGGATACCGATTCTTGACAGTCACTTTGTTCAACTCACGATAGTCGATACACAATCTCATCGATCCATCCTTCTTCTTTACAAACAAAACGGGTGCGCCCCATGGCGATACACTCGGTCTTATAAATTTTTGATCCAGAAGTTCTTGCAACTGTGTCTTTAGCTCCTTCAACTCAGCCGGTGCCATCCGGTATGGTGCTTTGGATATCGGTTCGGTGTTTGGAGCCAAAACAATTTCAAAATCAATTTCTCTCTTTGGTGGTAATCCCGGCAAGATCTCTGGAAACACATCCAAATATTCATTTACCACCGGTATATCCCTTTCCTCACGGGTTTCCTCTTCATCCAAAACACCTTCAATCGGTATTATCTCTTCATCCTCCATCATCAACTCAAACGAATTTACGCCAAACCTTCTCGGACTAGGGTTTCTCCCACAAATTCCACTTTTTCTCCCATTTGATCATAGAAACTCACTGTTTTCTTTTGACAATCCACTATTGCTTTTACCTTGCTTAACCAACTCATTCCGAGGATAACTTCGTATTTATTCATTTCCAATATTATTAAATCGCTTTTGGAGCTGTGTCCATGAACTTCCAACGGACAATCCTTCACAAATTCTCGGGTTGACACAACACTTCCCGTGGGGGTCTTAATCCGTAAACTAACCGTAGTTGTGGCTATAGGTAATCCCAGTTGGTTAGCCAAACTATTGGTGACGAATGAATGAGTCGCTCCCGTGTCAAATAAAACATAAGCCTCCACGCCATTCACCCGTATGTGTCCTAAGGTCAACAAATATCCATCACATATGAACCCTACAACACTCTTAAGGCTATCTACATAGGGTTCCTACTTCCAGCTTTCCCATAACATATTCAATTTCATTCAGGCAACAATTCAAATTAACAAATTAAATTCTAGCCAAGGAGAGTTTTTGTTACTAACATGTCACCAGGCCGCTATCAGCGCCTTCGCTTTGATCCAGAGCTGCCAATTCTACATCCTCCTCCTCATCTTCCTCGACCATCCACTGGCCTTCGAAGTTATATAACCTCATCCCATGCATTGCTGAAGCTGCTCGGCTCCCACCTTTGTTACCCGACCTCGTGGGGTTGGTATTACTTGGAGTTCCATAGGGTCGAGCGACCATGCTTTTCCGCTGGGAACATTCAGAGGCTAGGTGTCCCTTCTCCTTGCAAATAAAGCAAGTCACAGCCAGCTTCTTTAGGCACGTATAAACCATATGGCCAGCATCGCCACAGAAATAGCATTTGTTTTTCAACAACTGGCACTGCCTAGGAGCGTGCGCTCCCTTACATTTCCAACATGTGACATTGGCCTTGAACTGGGTCGGCTTGCTACTAGACTCATCCGTGAATCCTTGGTACGGTCTGTACCTCTTTCCTTTGAATCCTGAACTCAAGGCGTCGAATGGCCTCTTTCCAAATACCCTCTTTTCAGGCTCCTGGTACTTCCTTTTTTGGGGCCCCTTCAATTACCCGTGTCACACCCCAAGGGGTACCTTAAACGTGGCAGTCCGCCGTACACAATACTAAAGCCTATGAATGACTACCTTCGTCACACAAAGGCTTCCATACTATGTACAAGGCGTACTGTAAACCCCGGTATTCTCGGTAGCTAGGAAACCCCCAGGAGTTGGAAGCGAAACCCTAATCCGATCAAGTTGAGTCTTGTGAGTGAAGCCTAGGAACCCTAAATCTGGCTTTCCTTCGGTTTCATAGCAAAATAAATATTATGAAGTAAATGAATTTGAATTATTGCTCCAAAGTACATTTCAAACCTTTGAAAGTTTTAAATTCGGGAATTTTTCAATTCCGGGCCTTCCCTAGCCCAATTACGGAAAAGCGTGCCCCGGGCCACGGATTCAGAAAAATGTTCCGGAATATTCATTAGAACCGTAATTTTATAAGGATTCCAAAAATATCAATTTCATAATTTTTCGAGCTATAAAGCTTACAGTTATAGCTTTTCCCGTGTTTTCGGAACAATCGGTAAAGTAGATGTCTTGTCTACAATTCACAAGTACAACCTATACTACACACTACCCATACCCTATTCTTACATCCTTACAACTACTCATTTCAATTTTCTTTTCCAAGAAATTTTGTCTCTAAATCAATTATCACATTTATTACATTTTCATTTACTAAATTACAAAATTCAATTTTTCAAAACTCACACACACACACACTCCTTAATGGCCGGCGCCCCTCCCTCTATTTCCCCTCATTTAATTATTTTTACTTCATTTAGTAAAGCTAAACCCTAAATTACTTGACATATATACTAAATGTTCTCTCTCTCTCTTCATTTCTTTCATTTTAACTTTGGAAAAAGGATCAAAACCTCTCTTCTTCTCCTCTCATTGCCGAGCACTCCCTCCCCCATTCCCTCACATTTCAACTTTGTTTCTTCTCTCCTCCTTCAAGACTCCTTGGTATGTTGATTTAGTCTTGTTCTTCCTAGATCTTGTAATGGCAAGACCATATCTTGTGTGTTTCCTCATTAAATCCCATGAGCTCATGCTAGGGACATGGAAACACATGAACAAGAATGTCAAGCCATCACAAGACATGGATCTAATGTTTAGATGTGTTTTTGTTAAGATCTCATCTTGTTCATGCATGTAAAGTAGTGATCTTGTACATATATTGTTGTTCATGCCATGAGATCCATGCTTTATATATCATATGTAGTAGATCTAAGGTTTAGACATTCATAACTTCATGTACATGCATGATCATAGGTACATTTTGTTTTATACTTTGATGATCATAAGAATGAAGTCTTGTTCATGTATAGAGATGTTAGATAGTAGATCTTCACATATAGAAGGCAAGAACATTGAAAAAGGAAGGACTTTGTCAAATATGAAAAGTTGAAAATTCGGATGAAATGGAAACCCTACCTTGAAAACTACCAAAATCACTTTCAAACTCATATTTCATAAGAAAAATGGAGGGTATGTGTAATAGACATGTTGAAGGAATTATTTTCATGAGTTTAGATGAGTTTAGGCATAATAAAAATAAGGAAAACAAGAGGTGAAGTTAGAAGGAAAAATGTTGACTTTGGATGTGTAGTCAAATTCGTAATTTTGGGTAATGCCTAAATAAACACTTAGTATTTAAGTCTAAAATGGATGTTTTATAAGCTAAATGAAGTCCTTGATAAAGTATACATTGGAGCTTCAATTTTTAATGCATTAGACAAGATTTTCCTTAAGAAAATGCAAGAAAAAATTTGGAAAATTCGGATTTCTACAAGTAGCTTATTTAAAAACATGTTTACCAAATGAAAAATGTGAATTTTTATGCATGAATGGAGGCCATGACTATTATAGACTTTGGGAACTTATTTTTAGATAGAAAACAAGTGGACTACAAGACTAAAAGCCAAAGAAACCCTAAGGAGTATAATGTGGAAAAATAGTCTACTAGAAATAACCTTTGAAGATTTTCTAACACTTAGGAGTTCATAAGGGTTTATTACCACAAAAATTATCATGACCATGCACATATTGAGTTCATTACATGGCATACACATTAGTAGTTCATTCCTATATCATTCATGCATGAATCACCAACTAGGAACATTTCTTATCAAAAGCAAAGCACATTTTCGAATTGGATCAATTGCGGAACAGAACTGATCCCACTGTTCCGTGACCTTACTATTTTCAAAACTTGAATTTAATATTGAAATAGATAGATCTTTCGAAGTAGATGAAGATCGATATAAAATTTGCGAAATTCCGAGTTAAAATGACCAAGTTATGGCCGTTTTAAGTCGGGACTTCCGCAAATAGCGAGAAATCCGAATTCAACTAGTCTAGATGTATAGTTTGATTTAGTTACATGATGAGAATCTCATTAGGATTATTCTTGCTTGGTAGGTGATCCGAGCAGGACGACACTCTACCTCCCGACTATTATTATTAGAAGTTGGTCCAATGGCCGAGTGAGTTTACTTCCACTCTCAATTAATGATGTGATTGTAATGTAGTGGCACTAGTGTGTAGGCAAAGATAAAAGAAATTGTATATGCATGATGGGGTATATGGGAATTGTTTATGTTGTTATGTTGATATGTGAAATGGAGCTTAAGGAATCGAAACCGGGTGTTAAGATATTGACTGTTTACTAGTATCTTATGATGAATGTCTGCGAAACTTGTTGGTCACTTAAAAGAATTGAATTAATGAATATTCGACTCCAACTGTAAATTGAATTCATTCATGTCACGATGGGTTGGAGCATTCGCATTCGTTGGTTAATCGTGATCCATAAAACGAAATTGTTGGTTAATCGTGATCCATAAAACGAAATCGTTGGTTAATCGTGATCCATAAAACGAAGTTTTGTTAGTTGACCGTGAGCTTAAACGGCGTCGTACCGCAGGATTCGTTAATCTGCTAACCCGGGATGGAGGGCGCAAGTCCATCCACATATGATTTCCGGTTGGTCATATGTTTGCTGAATTCATTTGCTTGATGCATACACTTGCCTGAATAATTACTTGTTTGACTGAATTATGTTAATTGCGTTATGGAAGTATTGCTCACTAAGCTAGTTAGCTTACGCCCCCATAGTTTCTATCTTTTGCAGCATGATTTTATATGGCTTAGGCCGAGACAAGCCACAGCACAGGTACCGGAGATAGGAGTTTCCCGTAGAAGTTTAATCCATTCCTTTTTGTATAGACTAAAGACTCTGGATGACTGTAATAGACTGTTATTCTTTTGCGGGGGAATGCCCCTTAGATCTTGTAAACTTTAAATTATGCGTTTTGATTTATTATCTATGGCTAATGAATGCCTCGTTAAACTGTTTAACTCCATTTGTTGAAGTATTCTATTGTCGTAAAGGAACGCTTTACATCTACTTAAGACTTCCGAAGGCCCCGGGTAGGGAACTCGAGAGTCTTACTTAGTATGTGGCGGGCTGTTACGTTTAGAATACCCTACGGGGCGTGACAGTTTAAGTTGGTATCAGAGCACTAGGTTATAAAACAAGACAATAGAATTAAAAGAAACCGGACCTAGAAATCTAACTAATAGGTTAAATGGAGTTAAAAACGTTTTCTTGCTAAGTCTGATTAGTAGTATTGTTTGATGTAGGTCTCCCTGGGTGAGACCAGGGAGAGGGCCAGGAATTTTACAAGAGAAATGATGAAACGATGGTAGAATATAGGTTGAGGCTAAGAGAACTGTGTGAAGATTTTGCCTTAGCCAGACATCCCCGGACCATAGGGGAAATGTACAAGTTATGGAAGGATGGGCTGAGATATACCAGATGGGCTTCAGTAGTGGATCAATTGAGGTATGATCCTATGGGAAGAAGGAGCTGGACAAAGTTAGAGACAATCTATACTCTAGAGAGGATCATGGTTGATTACGGGCGTGAGCCCATGACGAGAGAAGCCACATTTATCTTGAAAGGTGGAGGAACCCGAACCCCTCCAGATTTTAGGGTATGGATCCCCATAGGACCCTTATATGTGTATGCTCATGATAACTTATATGATCATCCTGACTGGAATTTAGCTGATGCATGGAATCACATCACCTGGCATGCGATCTATTTAGATATCCTTCCCCCTCGAGTGATAGCTCCACCTCCGGCTATTGATATAGGCATGCAGCTGAATGGAGCGCCTGTGATTGGAGAGGATGAAGAGGAAGAAGAGGAGGAGGATCCCGAGGAGGATCCAAACTGGGAAGAATGAGGTACCTAGGACCCCTACCCCGCCTGTTGAACCAGAAATGCAGGTAAACCCAGAACCCGATCAAATTATATGGGATTTTAACCGATGTTGGATATACCGGATAGTGGGAGGGTAGAACCCGAGGTAGATTCCAGGGTATGGAGAGATGTGTATGGAGGGTGAGAACCCACCTGTGCTTGACCTAGCAGTAGTGGAACCGGAGGCCCCAGTGCCTATGGAGGCTGAAAATGTGGCAGAAGAGCCTGTGAGAGAGCCTGAAGTAGAGGTGAACCGACTAGGTGAGCCCGAGGTAGGAGGTGAGGAGGAAGAAGTAAGCCCGCAGGAGGGGCAAGGAACTGAAGAAGAAGAAGAAGAAAGTGAGATCCAGAGCCTCTAGTCCGACCCGCTAGGAAGCGGAGGATGACCACGAGGGAGTATCTTAGCTTGTTCGTCCGACAGGACGATGGTGGTTCTACCAGCAGGAGACGACCTCCTAGCCCGACCCCCGATGACTCTAGTGATGAGTAGAGACCGGATGTTAGCTAACCCATGAAGTCCAAGAGGAGTCCTGACTTTCTTATTTTTGTAGTAGGCAATGCGGGATGCCAATTTGCCTTAGGATTTCAGGATAGTTAGTATTTTATTTGTTCTTTTTCCCTGTATTTTGTCATGTTTTCGGGAATAGGGAAATTGATTAGAATAGGAAGGGAGCTTAGCTAGCCAAATTTTGGGAACTAAATTTGATGTAATATTTGTATGGCTCGCTAAAGAAATGAAAAGGATCACTTTTGTTTCAAAGAAATGGAGTTGTGAAAAGTACGCATTCTAGTCATGATACATAAGAGAACATTAACTGCATATAGATTGCATAAGCATTCACTCATTCGCATTATTGTTGTGAAATATCAATTGGTTACACTATGTGTGGATTCTTCTATTTCCCTTGTGATTCTTTTAATTATTCTTTTTTTTCTTTTATGGATTGATATTATGACTCATCTTATGACTTTATGGAATTATGCATTCCTTTTCCTTCTAAGTTTAAATTCCAGATTTTCGCAACTTCTGAACTTGTTATTAATCTTATTCCTTCGAAACCTAAAACCCCTAAAGATACTAAAAATCCATTAAACATTGTGTAAGCAGACGAAACCGACGAACTCGGAACCAGGGACAAGGGTCTAATTCTAATGAAGCCGATCAACCGGCTATACAACAACCTAACCCCCAAGGAGTAGCACCCCAAAACCAACAGGGTGATGTGCTAAATGCGATTGGACAATTGGCCAATCTTCTGAACACTTTCATCCAGAATCAAAATCCAGTTCAGAACCCATGCCCAGGTCAAAGTGCCCGGGATTCAGCCCCACATCCGCCGTCCGCAGATCATCGGGAAATGACTGCAGAGGCACCTTGTCACACCCCGTAGGGTATTCTAAACGTAATAGCCCGCCACATACTAAGTAAGACTCTAGAGTTCCCTACCCGGGGCCTTCGGAAGTCTTAAGTAGATGTAAAGCGTTCCTTTGCGACAATAGAATACTTCAGCAAATGGAGTTAAACAGTTTAACGAGGCATTCATTAGCCATAGATAATAAATCAAAACGCATAATTTTAAAGTTTACAAGATCTAAGGGGCATTCCCCCGCAAAAGAATAACAGTCTATTACAGTCATCCAGAGTCTTTAGTTTCCAATGGAAGTCTATACAAAAAGGAATGGATTAAACTTCTATGGGAAACTCCTATCTCCGGTACCTGCGCTGTGGCTTGTCTCGGCCTAAGCCATATAAAATCATGCTGCAAAAGATAGAAACTATGGGGGCGTAAGCTAACTAGCTTAGTGAGCAATACTTCCATAACGCAATTAAACATAATTCAGTCAACAAGTAATTATTCAGGCAAGTGTATGCATCAAACAAATGAATTCAGCAAACATATGACCAACCGGAAATCATATGTGGATGGACTTACGCCCTCCATCCCGGGTTAGCAGATTAACGAATCCTGCGGTACGACGCCGTTTAAGCTCACGGTCAACTAACAAAACTTCGTTTTATGGATCACGATTAACCAACAATTTCGTTTTATGGATCACGATTAACCAACAAATGCGAATGCTCCAACCCCATCGTGACATGAATGAATTCAATTTACAGTTGGAGTCGAATATTCATTAATTCAATTCTTTTAAGTGACCAACAAGAGTTCGCAGACATTCATCATAAGATACTAATGAACAGTCAATATCTTAACACCCGGTTTCGATATTCCTTAAACTCCATTGTACATATCAGCAATAACAACATAAACAATTCCCATATACCCCATCATGCATATACAATTTCTTTTATCTTTGCCTACACCACTAGTGCCACTACATTACAATCACAATCATTAATTGAGAGTGGAAGTAAACTCACTCGGCCATTGGACGCCAAACTTCTTAATAATAGTCGGGAGGTAGAGTGTCGTCCTGCTCGGGATCACCTACCAAGCAAGAATAATCCTAATGAGATTCTATCATGTAACTAAATCAAACTATACATCTAGGCTAGTTGAATTCGGATTTCTCGCTATTTTCGGAAGTTCCGAATTAAAACGGCTATAACTTAGTCATTTTAACTCGGAATTTTGCAAATTTTATATCGATCTTCATCTACTTCGAAAGATCTATCCATTTCTAATATTAAATTCAAGTTTTGAAAATAGTAAGGTCACGGAAAAGTGGGATCAGTTCTGTTCTGCAATTGATCCAATTTCGAAAATGTGTTTTGCTTTTGATAAGAAATGTTCCTAGTTGGTGATCCATGCATGAATGATATAAGAATGGTCTACTAATGTGTATGCCATGTAATGAACTCAATATGTGCATGGTCATGATAATTTTGTGGTAATAAACCCTTATGAACTCCTAAGCGTTAGAAAATCTTTCAAAGGTTATTTCTAGTAGACTATTTTTTCCACATTATACTCCTTAGGGTTTCTTTGGCTTTTAGTCTTGTAGTCCACTTGTTTTCTTTCTAAAAATGAGTTCCCAAAATCTATAATAGTCATGGCCTCCATTCATACATAAAAATTCACATTTTTCATTTGGTAAACATGTTTTTAAATAAGCTACTTGTAAAAATCCGAATTTTCCAAATTTCATTTTCTTGCATTTTTCTTAAGGAAAATCTTGTCTAATGCATTAAAAAGTGAAGCTCCAATGTATACTTTATCCAAGGACTTCATTTAGCTTATAAAACATCCATTTTAGACTTAAATACTAATGTTTATTTAGGCATTACCCAAAATTACGAATTTGACTACACATCCAAAGTCAACATTTTTCCTTCTAACTTCACCTCTTGTTTTCCTTATTTTTATTATGCCTAAACTCATCTAAACTCATGAAAATAATTCCTTCAACATGTCTATTACACATACCCTCCATTTTTCTTATGAAATATGAGTTTGGAAGTGATTTTGGTAGTTTTCAAGGTAGGGTTTCCATTTCATCCGAATTTTCAACTTTTCATATTTGACAAAGTCCTTCCTTTTTCAATGTTCTTGCCTTCTATATGTGAAGATCTACTATCTAACATCTCTATACATGAACAAGACTTCATTCTTATGATCATCAAAGCATATAAAACAAAATGTACCTATGATCATGCATGTACATGAAGTTATGAATGTCTAAACCTTAGATCTACTACATATGATATAAAGCATGGATCTCATGGCATGAACAACAATATATGTACAAGATCACTACTTTACATGCATGAACAAGATGAGATCTTAACAAAAACACATCTAAACATTAGATCCATGTCTTGTGATGGCTTGACATTCTTGTTCATGTGTTTCCATGTCCCTAGCATGAGCTCATGGGGATTTAATGAGGAAATACACAAGATATGGTCTTGCCATTACAAGATCTAGGAAGAACAAGACTTGAATCAACATACCCAAGGAGTCTTGAGATGAAAATGGAGAAGAAACAAAGTTGAAATTGCAAGGGAGTGGGGGAGGGGAGTGCTCGGCAATTGAGAGGAGAAAGAAGAGAGGTTTTGATCCTTTTTCAAAGTTAAAATGAAAGAAATGAAGAGAGAGAGAGAACATTTAGTATATATATCAAGTAAATTAGGGTTTAACTTTATTAAATGGAGTAAAAATAATTAAATGAGAGGGGAAGTTGAGGGAGGGGCGCCGGCCATCATGCATGTGGGTGTGTGTGTGTGTTTAAAAATTTGATATTTGTAATTTAGTAAATGAAATTGTAATAAATGTAATAATTATTTAAGAGACAAATTTTCTTGGAAAAGAAAATTGAAATGAGTAGTTGTAAGGATGTAAGAATAGGGTATGGGTAGTGTGTAGTGTAGGTTGTACTTGTGAATAGTAGACAAGACATCTACTTTACCGGTTGTTCCGAAAACACGGGAAAAGCTATAACTGTAACTTTATAGCTCGGAAAATTATAAAATTGATATTTTTGGAATCCTTATAAAATTACGGTTCTAATGAATATTCCGGAACATTTTTCTGAATCCGTGGCCCGGGGCACGCTTTTCCGTAATTGGGCTCGGGAAGGCCCGGAATTGAAAAATTCCCGAATTTAAAACTTTCAAAGGTTTGAAATGTACTTTGGAACAATAATTCAAATTCATTTACTTTGTGATATTTATTTTACTATGAAACCGAAGGAAAGCCGGATTTAGGGTTCCTAGGCTTCACTCACTAGACTCAACCTGATCGGATTAGGGTTTCGCTTCCAATTCCCGGGGTTTCCTAGCTACTAAGAATCCCGGGGTTTACACACCTGCTCCACAAGAGGAGCATTCCTATAATGTGCAGTTGCCGCCACCCCCGCCATACAGGAGACCCCACCAAAGCTCTTTACCGGACTTCATTAAGAGCAACCGGTACTTTGATGGGGCATTCGGCAAGCCGGATGAAGCTGAGGACTGGTTGGCTCAAGTTGAACGTTCTTTTGCTGCATACGAGATCCCACCTTATTTGCAGTTGGAATATGGTATATGTTAAGGTACAATGGCGCGAGTTTAGTGGGCACAAGAGAAGGAATTTGGCTTCCCCGGCCACTTGGGAAACCTTTCACCGGGAATTCTTGAATAATTATTTTCCCTCTAGCTTGAGGGTGAAGTATAGTGCTGATTTCCTCCATGTAAAGCAGAAAGGGAGAACAGTAGAGCAATATGAAACCGAGTTTGTTCACTTGCTGCAGTATGCCCCTGAGTCTTTCAGGGATAGTGAAGAACTAAAGAAGCAGGTGTTTCTGGGAGGCTTAGATGAGGATCTACGGATTAAATTGGAAGAGTTCGGAGTAAGGACCTACCCTGAGATGGTAGAAAAGGCTCGGGTCATTGAAGGGGCTAGGAAAAGGAAGTATCAGGAGCCTGAAAAAAGAGTATTCGGGAAGAGGCCGTTTGATGCCTCAAGCTCAGGGTTTAAAGGAAAAAGGTGCAGGCCGTACCAAAGGTTTAAAGAGGAGTCTAGCAGCAAGCCGACCCAGTTCAAGACCAATGTCACCTGTTGGAACTGTAAGGGGACGCATGCGCCCAGGAAATGCCCGTAGTTGAGAAACAAGTGTTACTTTTGTGGCGATGCTGGCCACATGGTTTTTACGTGCTCGAAGAAACTGGTAGTGACTTACTTCATTTGCAAGGAGAAAGGTCACTTAGCTTCCGAATGTTCACAACGAAAGAGCATGGCCACCCGACCCTTCGGAGCCTCAAGTAATACCAACCCTTTGAGGTCTGGTAACAAGAGCGGGAGTCGGGTAGCTTCCACGATGCATGGGATGAGGCTGTACAATCTGGAAGGCCAATGGATGGTGGAAGAAGACGAAGATGAGGAAGTGGAAGTGGCAGCTTTAGATCAAAGCGAGAATGCTGATGGCGGCCTGGTGACAGGTTAGTAACGGAAACCCCTCCTAAGTTGAAATTTAAGTTGTTTAATTTGAATTATTGTTTAAATGAAATTGAATATATTATGGAAAGCTGGAAGTAGAGGCCCTATGTGGATAGCCTTAAGAATATTTTAAGGTCCATATGTGATGGGTGTTTGTTGACCTCAGGACACATACAAGTAAATAGCGTGGAAGCCTATGCTTTGTTTGACACGGGAGCGACCCACTCGTTCATCACCTATAGTTTGGCCAACCGACTCGGATTGCCTATAGCCACAACCACGGTTAGCTTGAGGATTAAGACCCCCACTAGGAGTGTTGTGTTGACCCGAGATCTGATAAAAGACTATCCATTGGGAATCCATGGTCACCACTCCAAAAGTGATTTAATAGTGTTGGAAATGAATAAATACGAAGTCATCCTCGGGATGAATTGGCTCAGTAGAGTGAAGGCAGTAGTGGATTGCCAAATGAGGATAGTATGTTTTTATGATCAATCGGGAGAAAAGGTAGAATTTGTGGGAGAAACCTTAGTCCCAAGAAGGTTTGATCTAAGCTCGTTTGAGTTGATGATGGAGGATGAGATGATGATACCTATTGAGGGTGTCTTGGATGAAGGGGAAACCCATGAGGAAAAGAATATCCCAGTGGTGAATGAATACTTGGATGTGTTCCCAGAAATTTTGCCGGGATTACCGCCAAGAAGAGAAATCGACTTTGAGATTATGTTGGCTCCAAATACCGAACTGAAATCTAAAGCGCCATACCGGATGGCACCGGCTGAGTTGAAGGAGCTAAAGACGCAGCTACAAGAACTTCTAGACCAGAAATTTATAAGACCAAGTGTATCGCCATGGGGTGCACCCGTCTTGTTTGTGAAGAAGAAGGACGGATCGATGAGATTGTGTGTCGACTACCGGGAATTGAATAAGGTGACTGTCAAAAAATCGATATCCCTTTCTAAGAATCGATGATTTGTTTGACCAGCTGCAAGGAGCTTGTGTATCTCACGTATTGACTTACGTTCGGGGTATCATCATTGAGGATTAAGCCTGAGGATGTGCCTAAGACAGCTTTTCGTACTCGTTATGGGCACTACGAGTTTCTGGTAATGTCATTTGGACTGACTAATGCACCGGCTGCATTTATGGACTTAATGAATAGAGTCTATAAGCCGCTTTTGGATAAGTGTGATAGTCTTTATAGACGACATCCTCATATATTCAAAGACCAAAGAGCAACATGAGGAGCATCTCCGTTTGGCATTGCAAACCTTACGAGATAACAAGCTGTACGCCAAGCTGTCCAAGTGTGACTTTTGGTTAGACAGGATATCCTTCCTCGGACATGTGGTAACGGATGGGATATCAGTTGATCCCGAAAAGATCAAGGCGAGTGGATTGGAAGCCACCACAAACAGTTACTGAAGTAAGGAGTTTCTTGGGATTGGCTGGCTACTATCGCAAATTTGTGAAGGATTTTTCAAGATAGCTAAGCCGCTGACTCAATTGACTCAAAAGAAAAAAATTCATTTGGACAGACAAGAGGAACAAAGTTTTCAGGAACTAAAGCGACGACTGGTCTCGGCACCGATTTTGGTTTTACCAGATCCGGAAAAGTCTTACACGGTACATAGTGATGCTTCAAGAAATGGTCTTGGATGCGTCTTGATGCAAGAGCGGAAGGTCATTGCGTATGCTTCTCGGCAATTGAGACCGCATGAGCAGAATTACCCTACGCATGATTTGGAACTAGCTGCAGTTGTCTTTGCCTTGAAGTTATGGCGACATTATCTGTATGGACAACGGTGTGAGATATACACAGATCATAAAAGCCTTAAATACCTGTTCACACAGAAGGAGTTGAACATGGCAAAGGAGGTGGCTGGAATTAATAAAGATTATGACCTGGGGATAAATTACTGTCCAGGGAGAGTAAATGCAGTCGCGGACGCCCTAAGTCGGAAGAATCACGGGGAGTAGCCGCTTTGATTACAAGCAGAAGGAGTTGATTAAGGAATTTGAGAAATTAAGGATCGAGTTCATAGATCGAAGTGCTGAGCTTGAGATATCTAACTTGGTGCTGGAACCAACCCTCGTAGAAAGAATCAAAGAAGCACAGAGGTATGACGAAGTGATACAAAAGATAAAAAGGGAAACCCAAGCGGGAAAGTACCTTGACTTTGCCGTGGATGAGGAAGACGTGATCCGAATGAACGGAAGGCTGTGCGTACCAGAGGATGAGGAGTTGAAGAAGGAAATAATGAGCGAGGCACATAACTCCGGGTATACCATGCATCCGGGAGGCACCAAAATGTACCAAGATTTGAAAAGTTGCTATTGGTGGAATGGATGAAGCGAGATGTGGCAGATTATGTAATGAAGTGCGCAGTATGCCAACAGGTGAAGGTAGAGCACCAGAGACCGGGCGGATTGCTAAAGCCCTTACCCATTCCTGAATGGAAGTGGGATCAAATATCCATGGATTTTGTTTGTGGCTTTCCCAAGACTCCATCGGGTTGTGATGCAATATGGGTAATAGTGGATCGGTTAACTAAGTCGGCGCATTTCCTACCCATAAATATGACCTATTCAATGGAAAGGTTAGCCAAGATTATATCAGAGAGATCGTAAGATTACATGGCATACCTGCAGGGATCATCTCAGATAGAGACCCGAGATTTGTGTCCAAGTTTTGGACAGCTTGCAGAAGAGCTTGGGTACTAAATTGCATTTCAGTACGGCTTACCATCCTCAGACCGACGGACAGTCTGAGCGGACGATCCAAACCTAGAAGACATGTTAAGGGCGTGTGCCCTGGAATTCAAAGGGAATTGGGATAGTCATGTACACCTAATCGAGTTTGCCTATAATAACAGCTATCACTCCACCATCCAGATGCCTCCGTATGAAGCTTTGTATGGACGGCGTTGTAGGTCCCCTTTGTTTTGGGATGAGTGGAAAAGGTAGCAATTGGGCCGGAATTGGTACAGGAAGCCGCGGATAAAGTGAGGTTGATTCAGCGGAAAATGAAGGAAGCCCAGGATCGACAAAAGAGCTGGGCAGACTTGAAAAGACGAGAGCTTGAATTTAAAGTGGGTGATCATGTGTACCTGAAGATAAACCCGATTAAAAGTATCAAGAGGATGCGTACACAAGGGAAGTTAAGCCCGAGATACATTGGACCTTTTGAGATCTTGAAAGAGTCGGAGACCTGGCGTATCGGCTAGCCCTACCACCTAATTTGTCCGGGATTCACAATGTGTTCCATGTGTCAGTTTTGAGGAGATATGTTGCCGACCCAGAAAGGATTCTGGAATTGGAACCAATCCAGTTGAAGGAAAACCTGACATATGAAGAACACCCAGTAAAGATATTGGATAAGAAAACTCAAAGGCTACGAAACAAAGACATTCACTACGTGAAAGTGTTATGGAGGAATCATGCCTTTGAAGAAGCAACCTGGGAAGCGGAAGATGAAATCCGGAGAAAGTACCCCGAGATATTTGAAGGACAAGGTACGTCAGTCCGTTTTGAGGACAAAACTTTATTTAAGGTGGGGAGGTTGTAAACCCCGGTAATTCTCAGTAGCTAGAAACCCCGGAGTTGGAAGCGAAACCCTAATCCGATCAGTTGAGTTTAGTGAATGAAGCCTAGGAACCCTAAATCCGGCTTTCCTTCGGTTTCATAGTAAAATAAATATTATGAAGTAAATGAATTTGAATTATTGTTCCAAAGTACATTTCAAACCTTTGAAAGTTTTAAATTCGGGAATTTTTCAATTCCGGGCCTTCCCGAGCCCAATTACGGAAAAGCGTGCCCCGGGCCACGGATTCAGAAAAATGTTCCGGAATATTCATTAGAACCGTAATTTTATAAGGATTCCAAAAATATCAATTTCATAATTTTCCGAGCTATAAAATTACAGTTATAGCTTTTCCCGTGTTTTCGGAACAACCGGTAAAGTAGATGTCTTGTCTACTATTCACAAGTACAACCTACACTACACACTACCCATACCCTATTCTTACATCCTTACAACTACTCATTTCAATTTTCTTTTCCAAGAAATTTTGTCTAAATAATTATTACATTTATTACATTTTCATTTACTAAATTACAAATTCAATTTTTCAAAACTCACACACACACACATGGCCGGCGCCCCTCCCTCTAATTTCCCTCTCATTTAATTATTTTTACTCATTTATAAAGCTAAACCCTAATTACTTGATATATATACTAAATGTTCTCTCTCTCTCTTCATTTCTTTCATTTTAACTTTGAAAAAGGATCAAAACCCTCTTCTTCCTCCTCTCATTGCCGAGCACTCCCTCCCCCATTCCCTCACATTTCAACTTTGTTTCTCTCTTCTTCCTCCTTCAAGACTCCTTTGGTATGTTGATTAAGCTTGTTCTTCCTAGCTTGTAATGGCAAGACCATATCTTGTGTGTTTTCATTAAATCCCAATGAGCTCATGCTAGGGACATGGAAACACATGAACAAGAATGTCAAGCCATCACAAGACATGGATCTAATGTTTAGATGTGTTTTTGTTAAGATCTCATCTTGTTCATGCATGTAAAGTAGTGATCTTGTACATATATTGTTGTTCATGCCATGAGATCCATGCTTTATATCATATGTAGTAGATCTAAGGTTTAGACATTCACAACTTCATGTACATGCATGATCATAGGTTCATTTTGTTTTATATGCTTTGATGATCATAAAATGAAGTCTTGTTCATGTATAGAGATGTTAGATAGTAATCTTCACATATAGAAGGCAAGAACATTGAAAAAGGAAGGACTTTGTTAATATGAAAAGTTGAAAATTCGGATGAAATGGAAACCCTACCTTAAAGACTCCAAAATCAACTTTAAACTCATATTTCATAAGAAAAATGAGGGTATGTGTAATAGACATGTTGAAGGAATTATTTTCATGAGTTTAGATGAGTTTAGGCATAATAAAAATAAGGAAAACAAGAGGTGAAGTTAGAAGAAAAATGTTGACTTTATGTGTAGTCAAATTCGTAATTTTGTAATGCCTAAATAAACACTTAGTATTTAAGTCTAAAATGGATGTTTTATAAGCTAAATGAAGTCCTTAGATAATGTATACATTGAAGCTCAATTTTTAATGCATTAGACAAGATTTCCTTAAGAAAAATGTAAGAAAAGAAATTTGGAAAATTCGGATTTTTACAAATAGCTTATTTAAAAACATGTTTACCAAATGAAAAATGTGAATTTTTATGCATGAATGGAGGCCATGACTATTATAGACTTTGAGAACCATTTTTAGATAAAAAATTACACAAGATTAAAAACCAAAGAAACCCTAAGGAGTATAATGTGGAAAATAGTTCTTAGAAACCTTTGAAGATTTCCCCAACACTTAGGAGTTCATAAGGTTTATTACTACAAAAATTATCATGACCATGCACATATTGAGTTCATTACATGGCATACACATTAGTAGTTCATTCCTATATCATTCATGCATGAATCACCAACTAGGAACATTTCTTATCAAAAGCAAAGCACATTTTCGAAATTGGATCAATTGCGGAACAGAACTGATCCCACTGTTCCGTGACCTTATATTTTCAAAACTTGGATTTAATACTTGAAAAGATAGATCTTTCGAAGTAGATGAAGATCGATATAAAATTTGCGAAATTCCGAGTTAAAATGACCAAGTTATGGCCGTTTTAAGTCGGACTTCCAAATAGCGAGAAATCCGAATTCAACTAGTCTAGATGTATAGTTTGATTTAATTACATGAAGAATCTCATTAGGATTATTCTTGCTTGGTAGGTGATCCGAGCAGGACGACACTCTACCTCCCGATATATTATTAAGAAGTTTGGCGTCCAATGGCCGAGTGAGTTTACTTCCACTCTCAATTAATGATGTGATTGTAATGTAGTGGCACTAGTGATGTAGGCAAAGATAAAAGAAATTGTATAAGCATGATGGGGTATATGGGAATTATTTATGTTGTTATGTTGATATGTGAAATGGAGCTTAAGGATATCGAAACCGGGTGTTAAGATATTGACTGTTTACTAGATCTTATGATGAATGTCTGCGAATACTTGTTGGTCACTTAAAAGAATTGAATTAATGAATATTCGACTCCACTATAAATTGAATTCATTCATGTCACGATGGGGTTGGAGCATTTGCATTGTTGGTTAATCGTGATCCATAAAACGAATTGTTGGTTAATCGTGATCCATAAAACGAATGTTGGTTAATCGTGATCCATAAAACGAAGTTTTTTAGTTGACCGTGAGCTTAAACGGCGTCGTACCGCAGGATTCGTTAATCTGCTAACCCGGGATGGAGGGCGCAAGTCCATCCACATATGATTTCCGGTTGGTCATATGTTTGCTGAATCATTTGTTGATGCATACACTTGCCTGAATAATTACTTGTTTGACTGAATTATGTTAATTGCGTTATGGAAGTATTGCTCACTAAGCTAGTTAGCTTACGCCCCATAGTTTCTATCTTTTGCAGCATGATTTTATATGGCTTAGGCCAGACAAGCCACAGCACAGGTACCGGAGATAGGAGTTTCCTAGAAGTTTAATTCATTCCTTTTTGTATAGACTAAAGGACTCTGGATGACTGTAATAGACTGTTATTCTTTTGCGGGGGAATGCCCCTTAGATTTGTAAACTTTAAATTATGCGTTTTGATTTATTATCTATGGCTAATGAATGCCTCGTTAAACTGTTTAACTCCATTTGTTGAAGTATTCTATTGTCGTAAAGGAACGCTTTACATCTACTTAAGACTTCCGAAGGCCCGGGTAGGGAACTCGAGAGTCTTACTTAGTATGTGGCGGGCTGTTATGTTTAGGATACCCTACGGGGCGTGACACGTACAACACATTAAGGAGACACGATCGAAGTATAGCAATTCATATTGATATAAGTTATACAACAAGATATAAGGAATGTAACTAACTTCAAATATAATCAATTACACTTCTTAGGGCATACCCCCGTAAAAATTCCCAACTTCAACCTTAAACAAAAGACATATATAGAATCTCATAGGTTATTACTACATAAAACCTATCATAACACAACTTCACTAAACCTGACGAAGGCCTTCTCGTACACCGCTTCCTTATTGGAAACTCAAACTCATGCTCGGTTTTTCTGATATCTCGGTCTTCGGTCGTAATCTTAAATCAACCTGTAACATTCAATAACTATGGGAGGGTAAGCTACACTAGCTTAGTGAGTGAGAACTTCCATAAATCACGCATCCAACAATCAATCAAGTAAGTTATTTAATCAATCATATGAATGCAACAAACACATGAATCATACAAAACATATGATCAACCGGAAATCATATGTGAATAGATTTACGCCCTCTATTCGGGGTTAGCAGATTCATGACTCCTGTAGTACTATCGGTTCCGTCTTCGGGTCATGGTTACCCTCACATAATATTCCATCTCATGGATACCGGATAACTGGAACAATATGCTAATGCTCCATCTCCAACGTGAAGTGATTATGTCCATATTAGTTTATCATTCCAAGTAGTCATTATTCCAATTCTTAAGCGATCAACCAATTATGCAGACAATCAATAATATAGCAATAAACATTCATCATTAATCACCCAGTTTCGATATTCTTAACACGGTTTGCTCAATACATCATCAACACATACGGATAACCCCATAATTACCCATCATACATTTCCATTCTATCTTTGCTTATCAATCTAGTGCGGCTAAATTTACAAGCATAATCAGAAACGTAATAGGAAGTAGAAACTCACTCGGCCATGGACTCCGTTCTCTAATCGTAGTAGTCTGGTGGTAAGAAATCCTCCGATGCGAATTCCCCTAAATGAAAGAAATACCCAAATGAGTACTTCATACTACAATCTAATCCCAACTTATCAAATATAACTCTTTAGTTCGTAATTTTCGTAACAAGCAAAAGTTCCAACTTAAAATGGCCATAACTTGGTCATTTCAACTCGGAATTTCGCAAATTATATACCGATTTCTATCTACTTCGAAAGATCTATTTAATTATAATAAAATATCTAAGTTTTGAAAATGTTACAGCTTCGGAAAAAGCTGATCAGTTTTGATCAGTAACGAATTCACTTTCGAAAATTTGTTTTTGTGAATGTTTGCGATGTTTCTAAATCATAAATCAAATGTAAATACAATATGGATGATTTACTATCATGGATGACATGTTATGATCTTCCTATACGTAGTTTCTCATTGACATTTATTTCAAGAAATTCCTTAGAACATTTAAAATTCATAAAAATCAAGAAAACTTAGTTAAACTAAAAATTTTGTAGTCTTGAGTAACTACACTTGTTTTAGGAAAATTTCACAGTGAAACCTATTCATCCTTGTTAAAACTAAGCCTCAACTAAATATATATCTCAAGGCCTTCATTTCTTGATAAAAATCCTTATTTTAGACTTAGAAAATAGGTGTTCAAGTAGGAGCTATCTCTAATCCGAATTTTGCAAGATTGTTTTTAAGTGATTTCTTTTAAGGAAAACTCATTTATTCTTTTGGAAATCAAGTCCCCACTAACCCTATACCTTAAGGTCTTCATTTCTTTGATAAAACTTCCATTTTGAGTTTTAAAAATAGGTTTTTATATCTCATCTTCCCCTAGATACGAGATTCATGCAATCTTACACAAGATCAAATTTTCTTATCTTGTAAATATCACTTGTTTAACAAATTTCCTCCTAGTATATCCACCATCAATTTATTAAAATCACTTCCCTATGATATCTATTCCATAAGCCCTTCATATTTTAGCTTAAAACTTCATTTTGGGGTTAAACAATATGTTTTGAAAATGGGCCTTGGTTTGAATCCTCGAATACAAATTTTATTTTTGAAAATCATCTTTGATTTTTGCAAAATAAAGTCTTGATGATATCTACTCCTTAAGGCTTCATTTTCTCAACTAAAACCTCCATTTTGAGACTTGGAAGGGGGTGTTTAAATTTGAGCTTTGCCAAGATACGAAAATTAAAGTCCTCATTTGTGTTCAAAACCAAGATCTACATTTATATAGGCATCAACTTCATGCATACAACCACATTGTCCATATACCAAAGATTTTACATAACAAATACTAAAGAACAAGTCTTGCAAAAGTGAGGTCTACACATTATAACAACAAAAATAGAAATAACAAAATAAGCAAGGATCAAAGTGAGTGTTTCATGTTCTTGGCATCAACATCCATTGCTCATAGGCATTATGGAAGGTCCTTTGATGCAGGAACCTCTTTATCATATACCTATACCACCAATGAGGCTTAAGAAGGGTGCTTTCTTAAACAAGCTTCAAGAAATGAGTGTGGAGCCTTCTTTTCCTATGGGGGTAGCAAGACTTCAAGAACAAAGGAGGAAGAAAGAAAGAAAAAAGAGAGTATTTTGCCTAGGGTTTGTAAAGAATAAAAGGAGTGAATATAAGAGACTATTTATAGAGAGATGAGAGAGGCTAAAGAGAGTTAAATGAAAGAAAGGAAAAGAAGCAAGGGCAGCAAGAAGAGAGGGAGGGGGGGTGGGTGGGTGGGGGTTTAGGGTGGTGGTTGGGGGGGGGGGGGGGGGGGGGGGGGGGGGGGGGGGGGGGGGGGGGGGGGGGGGGGGGGGGGGGGGGGGGGGGGGGGGGGGGGGGGGGGGGGGGTAACTAAAAGGAGCTTTAAATCATTAAATAAATGAAAATAATAAAAGAAAAATGGCAATTTGGGGGCTTGTTGCAGCTGCCATGGAGTGTTGGAAGACATAAATAATACAAGGTGTGGTGTAGAAATCATTACATAGTGTACAAGAGTATGGGTCACATGTATGTGTCTTATTATGAGATTTCTGAAAAGAGAGAAATAATTATAATAAAATAAAATAAATCAATGGAAGAATTTTAATAATTAAAATGAAATAATTAATTAAATTATTTTAGTAATTTATCAAATAAGCTACCAGTATGGTCAAATTACGCTTATATAGCTATAACTGATATTTTTAGGAGTCGAAAAATTACGAAACTGTAATTTATGATTCCTTATAAAATTACGAGTTTTATGTGTTGACGGAATATTTTTACTATTCCGGTCACCGGGACACGCTTTTCGAGAGGCAGTACCCAATCAGGTCCGAAAACGGTTAATTTCGATCCAATCTGATACTTTTTAGTTATCTTATATTATTATACACTATTCCAAACACTAAACTCGTTCTTAAACTTCTAGGATTAAGAACTCGGGATTGCCGAATCTAAACAACTAGGATTTTGGGCTTTCGATTGACTAAGGCCAGGGCTTGCCAACTTAGAAACTGAATAGTTTTATTCATAATTCATATTTTCTTATAACATTAATTCTTTGATGATCTATCTAGTATTAACAGTTCTCGAGATTATTTAAATTGATTTATTTTTTTGAAAATTTATCGCATTCGTTATCGGATAGGGTTTTCTCGATTCATACCGAATATTGGTTATTGAGACAAACTTTTTGATGAAATTGAGTCTAAGAATTTATTAATACCGTATGGGGATTATTTATATTGTTTTAAAGGTTTATATTGCTCTGACTTACGAGTTTTGATTAGTCGAGTGATTTGATTGGCTTAGAGATTTCATAACTGGATGAGTGTTGAACTTTCGTTTTGCTTTCCAATCTATGGTACTTCAACTTAGGGTATAATGATTGAATTGATTATCATAATAATAATTAGACCTTCTTCTTAAGGTTATGGGATTTTATTCCCGATCCTGTTTTATGATTTTCGAAGGTTTGGTTTGTCTATTAGAGCCTTCATTATAATCTTATCCTTCAGGATCATTAATTTGTGTATCGATTAATTATCGTCAATTTAAGCTTACTTAATCGTGCCAAAGCCTAACTATGAAATGGCTTTGGTGAATTTTAAATTACTCAAAATTATTGTTGTGGTAATTGAGTTTCCATATTATCTTGATCTCCGAGTGAAAAATTAGATGAACTAATTATCTTACGTAAGATTTTTGGTTCTAAGGATATTTAGGTTCTTATTCTATTTTCAAGGGCTCTCAGTTTCTTAAGATTAGGGAAAAAAAATTTATTTATGTTCAAATTTTAGAACTTTTTAGAGTTCGATTTTAACTTGGAGTCATTTTTAGAGTTTGTCTTTGAAGTTTATTCGTGGATTATTTACTGAAATTTTCCGGGGCTTACAACCCGGGCCTTCTTTACCATTTCAGGATATGTCCTAACTCCAAACTCTTCCAACTTGATCCGCAATTGCTCATCTAAGCCTCCCAGAAATACTTGCTTCTTTAATTCTTCACTATCCCTGAAAGACTCAGGAGCATACTGCAGCAAGTGAACGAACTCGGTCTCATATTGTTCTACTGTCCTCCCCTTTTGCTTAACATGGAGGAAATCAGCACTGTATTTCACTCTCAAACTGGAGGCAAAATAATTGTTCAAAAATTCCAGGCGAAAGGTTTCCCAAGTGGCCGGGGAAGTCAAGTTCCTTCTCTTGGAGTCCCACCAGACCCGCGCATTATACCTCAGCATATATGTTCCATATTCCAATTGCAGATAAGGTGGAATCTCGTATGCAGCAAACGAACGCTTAACTTGAGCCAACCAGTCCTCGGCTTCATCTGGTTTACCGAATGCTCCATCAAAATACCGGTTGCTCTTAATAAAGTCCAGTAAGGAGCTTCGGTGGGGTCTCCTGTATGGCAGGGGTGGTGGCAGTGGCACATTATAGGAATGCTCCTCTTGTGGAGCCAGTGCCTTTGCAGTCATTTCCCGATGATCTGCGGGTGGTGGATGTGGGGCCGAATCCCGAGCACTTTGCCCTGGGTGCAGGTTCTGAACCAGATTCTGATTTTGAATGAAGGTGTTCAGAAGATTGGCCAATTATCCAATTGCATTTAACACATCACCCTGTTGATTTTGGGGTGCAACTCCTTGGGGGTCAGGTTGTGGCATAACCGGCTGATCGGCTTCGTTCGGATTAGACCCTTGTTCCCGATTTCGAATTCGTTGGTTTCGTCTGTTTATACATTATTTAATGAATTTTTAGTATCTTTAGTAGGTTTTAGATTTGAAAGGACTCGATTTGTTAACAAAGTTCACAAGTTGTGAAAATCTGGAAATCAAACTTAGAAAGAAATGGAATTTCATAAATCCATATAATCATAAGGAGAATAAAAGAATTCACACATAGAGTAACAAGTTGAAATTTCATAACAATAATGTGAATGAATGAATGCTCATGCAATCTATATGCGGTTAATGTTCTTTATGCCTCAAGACTAGCATGCATGCTTTCCACAACTCCTTTCCTTTGAAATAAACACGATCTTTCATTACTTTAGCGAGCCATACAAATATTACATCAAGATTTTTGTCCCCAAAATTTGGCTAGCTAAGTTCCAATTCCGATTCTAAACAATTTCCCTATTCCCGAAAACATGACAAAATATAGGGAAAAAGAAACAAATAAAATACTAACTATCCTGAAATCCTAAGGCAAATTGGCATCCCGCATTGCCTACTACAAAAATAAGAAAATCAGGATTCCTCTTGGACTTCATGGGTTAGCTATCGTATTGGTCTCTACTCATCACTAGAGTCATTGGAGGTCGAGCTAGGAGGTCGTCTCCTGCTAGAAGAACCACCGTCGTCCTGTCGGATAAACAAGCTAAGGTATTCCCTCGTAGTCCTCCGCTTCCTAGTAGGTTGGACTAAAGGTTCCTGGTCTTCACTTTCCTCCTCTTTCTCAGTACCTTGCCCTTCCCTCAGGCTCACTTCATTCTCCTCACCTCTAACTTCAGGCTCACTCACTTGAGTCTCTACTACCTCATTTTCTCTTACTGGATCTCCACCCATGCCTTCTACCTCCATAAGCTCGGGGGCTACAGGTGCAGCTACTACTATATCAAGTACAGAGGGATTTTCACCTTCCACATAAACATCTCTCTACATCAAGGGGTCAAACTCGGGTTCCACCCTACCACTATTTGGTATCTCCAGCTCCCGATTAAAATCCCATACAATTGGGTTGGGTTCCGGATTCACTTCAGCTTCCGGCTCGACAGGTGGGGTAGGGGTTCTAGGAACTACATTTTCTTCCCAGTTAGGATCCTCCTCAGGGTCCTCTTCTTCTTCTTCTTCCTCATCCTCACCAACTACAGGTGCCCCATTCAATTGCATGCCTATGTCAATAGCTGGAGGTGGAGCTATCACTCGGGGTGGGAGAATATCTAAGTAAACCGCATGCTAAGTGATATGGTTCCATGCATCTACCATGTTCCAATCATGGTGATCATACAAGTTATCATGGGCATACACATATAAAGGTCTTATGGGGATCCATACTCTAACATCTGGACGGGTTCGGTTTCCCCCATTCTTCAAAATAAATGTAGCCTCCCTAGTCATGGGCTCGTGCCCATACTCAACCATGATTCTCTCCAAAGTATAAATCATCTCCAATTTTGTCCAACTCCTCCTCCCCATGGGATCATACCTCAATCGATCAACTACAGCAGCCCATCTTGTGTATCTCAATCCGTCCTTCCACAGTTTGTACATTTCCCCTATAGTCCGGGGATGTCTGGCTAGGGCAAAGTCTTCGCACAATTCTCTTAACCTTAACCTGTACTCTACCATCGTCTCATCATTTCTCTTAGTGAAGTTCCTGGCCCGTTCCCTGGTCTCACCAAAGGAGACCTACATCAACACAATATTCCTAATCAGACTTAGCACAAAAACGCTTTTAACTCCATTTAACCTATTAGTTAGATTTCTAAGTCCGATTTCCTTTAATTCTATTGTCTTGTTTTATAACCTAGTGCTTTGATACCAACTTAAACTGTCACGCCCCATAGGGTATCCTAAACGTAACAGCCCGCCACATACTAAATAAGACTCTCGAATTCCCTATCCGAGCCCTTCGAGAGTCTTATAAAGATGTAAAGCGTTCCTTTACGACAATAGAATACTTCAATGAATGGAGTTAAACAGTTTAACGTGGCATCCATTAGCCATAGATAATAAACCAAAACGCATAATTATACTCTACAAAATCTAAGGGGCATTCCCCCGCAAAATAATATCAAGTCCATTACAGTCATCTAGAGTCCTTTAGTTTCCAACGGAAGTCTATACAAAAAGAATGAAGTAAACATCTATGGAAAACTCCTATCTCCGGTACCTGTGTTGTAGCTTGCCTCAGTCTAAGCCAGATAAACTCGTGCTGCAATAAGTAAAAGCTATGGGGGCGTAGGCTAACTAGCTTAGTGAGTAATAACTTCCACAACACAATTAAGTACAATTCATTCAAACAAGTGATTATTCAAGCAAGTGTATGCATCAAACAAATGAGTTCAACAAACATATGACCAACCGGAAATCATATGTGGATGAACTTGCGCCCTCCATCCCGGGTTAGCAGATTAACGAATCCTGCGGTACGATGCCGTTTAAGCTCACAGTCAACTAACAATATTTCGTTTTATGGATCACGATTAACCAACAAATTCGTTTTATGGATCACGATTAACCAACATATTCGTTTTATGGATCACGATTAACCAACATATTCGTTTTATGGATCACGAAAAACCAATCAATGCCAATGCTTATCCCCATCGTGATATGAATGAATCCAATTACAATTGAAGTCGAATATACATTAGTCCGATTCTTTTAGGTGACCAACAAGTATTCACAGACATTCAATATAAGGTACTGGCTAATCAGTCAATAGCTTAACACCCGGTTTTGATATTTCTTAAGTCTCATTCCACACATCAACAGCAGACAAATATATATAATTCCCATATACCCCATCATGCATATTCATTTATATCTTTGCCTACACCACTAGTGCCACTACATTACAATTATAATCATTAATTGAGAGTGGAAGTAAAACTCACTCGGCCATTGGACGCCGGTCTTTCTAGTAGTAATAATCGGTAGGTAAGGTGTCGTCCTGCTCGGGATCACCTACCAAGTAAGAATAATCCTAATGAGATTCTCATCATGTAACTAATTCAAGCTATGCATCTAAACTAGATGAATTCGGAATTCTCGCTATTTGCGGAAGCTCCGACTTAAAACGGCCATAACTTGGCCATTTTAACTCGGAATTTCACAAATTTTATATCGATCTCTATCTACTTCGAAAGATCTATCCATTTCTAGTATTTTTTTCAAGTTTTGAGAGTAGTAAGGACCGCAGAACAGTGGGATCAGTTCTGTTCTGCCCCTTTCTCAATTCCGAAAATTTGTTTTGCTTTTGATGAGAAATGTTCCTAGTTGATGATTCATAGATGAATGGTATAGGAATGAATTACTAACATGAATGCCATGTAATGAACTCAATATATGCATGATCATCATGATTTTTTATGATAAACCCTAAGGAACTCCTAATTGTTACAAAATTACATGAAGGTTATCTCTAAAAAGCTATTCTTCTCAACTTTACATCCCTTAGGGTTTCTTTGATTTTTATTCTTGAAATTCACTTGTTATCTAAATAAAAATGAGTTCTTCAATTCTATATTAATCATGACCTTCATTCATGCATAAAAATTCCCATTTTTCATTTGGTAAACATGTTTTTAAACAAGCCCCTTGTAAAAATCCGAATTTTTGAAATTTCATTTTCTTGCATTTTCCTTTTGGGAAATCTTGTTTAATGCATTAAAATTTGAAGCTCCAATATATCTATTATATCAAGACTTCATTTAGCTCATAAAACATGCCATCTAAGCTTAGATACTAAGTGCTTATATGGGCATCACCCAAAATTACGAATTTGACTACACATCCATAAACCAATATTTTTCATTCTAACTTTACTTCTTGTTTTTACATTTTCGTCATGCCTAACTCATCTAAGATTATGAAAATCATTCCTTCAATATACCTATTACACATACCCTTCATTTTTCTTGTGAAACATGAGTTTAAAAATGACTTTGGTGGTTTTTAAAGTAGGGTTTCAATTTCATCCGAATTTCCAACATTTCATATTTGACAAAACCTTTCCTTTTTCAATGTTCTTACCTTCTATATATGAAGATCCACTATCTAACACACCTTTACATGAACAAGACTACATTTTTATAATCATCAATGCATGGAAAACAATATAACTCTATGATCATGCATGTACATGAAGATGTGGATGTCTAAGCTTTAGATCTACTCAATATAATGCATGAATCATAGATCTCATGGCATGAACATCAATATATATACAAGGTCTCTACTTTACATGCATGAACTAGAAGATATCTTAACATAAACTCATTTAAACAATAGATCCATGTCTTGTGATGGCTTGATATTCTTGTTCATGTGTTTCATGTCCCTAGCATGAGCTCATTGGGATTAAATGTGAAAACACACAAGATATAGCCTTGCCATTACAAGATCTAGGAAGAACAAGGTCTAAAATCAACATACCAAAGGAGTTTTGGAGTAGAAAGAGAAGAAAATGAGTTGAACTTGTGAGTGGGGGAGGGGCAAGGCTCACGGCACTTAGGAGAAAAAAGAGAGAGTTTTCCTCTTTTGAAAAGTTTGAAACAAGTAAAAAATGAAGAGAGAGAGAGAAAAATATGTTTATATATGAAATAAATTAGGGTTTTAGTATAAAAATGTGAGTTAAATAAATCAATGGAGAGGGAAAACAAGGGGGGGGGGGGGATGGGGGGGCGCCGGCCATTAACTAGCGTGTGTGTGTGTTTGAAATTTTGATATTTTATAATTTAGTAAATTAAAATGTAATAATGTGATAATTATTTAAGAGACAAAATTTCTTGGAAAAGAAAATTGAAATGAGTAGTTGTAAGGATGTAAGAATAGGGTATGGGTAGTGTGTAGTGTAGGTTGTACTTTTGAATAGTAGACAAGACATCTACTTTACCAGTTGCAACGAAAACACGGGAAAAGTTATAACTGTAATTTTTATAGCTCGGAAAATTATAAAATTGATATTTTTGGAATCCTTATAAAATTATGGTTCTAATGAATATTCCGGAACATTTTTCTGAATCCATGGTGCGGGGCACGCTTTTCCATAATTGAGCTCGGGAAGACTCGGAATTGAAAAGTTCCCGAATTTAAAACTTTCAAAGGTCTAAAATATACTTTAGAACAATAATTCAACTTCATTTACTTTATAAAACTTCTTTTATTATGGAACCGAAGGAAAGTCGGATTTAGGGTTTCTAGGCTCCTCTTACTAGACTCAAACTGGACCGGATTAGGGTTTCGCTTCCAATTTCCGGGGTTTCTTAACTACCGAGAATACCGGGGTTTACAATAAGCATGATTCTAGCAATGTTGTCTTAAAAATAAAATTTATAAACTATCTTTGTGAAAGATAAGGTTTAGTGAAAAGTCACTTCTAGACATGTAATTAAATTTGCTAGCTTATAAACACGTGACTCAATCAACAAGGAAACTATGATTGACTATAATTTGATGTTCCAATGGTCTCTGTTACGCCCCAAGGGGTACCCTAAACGTAAAGTTCGCCACACTCAATATCAAAGCTTAAGTATGACAACCTTAGCCACTCCCAAAAGCTTTGATATTAAGTGTAAGGCGTGCTCTCACAAATTTAGAGGAGCATACATAAAATTATGTAGCTTAAGAAGATATAATAACATGTTAAGAAAAGAGGATTCATAATATTCATTTACTTATAACAATGATCTTACAAACTTAAAGACATTTCCCTTATTCATTAATCTATTACAAGATTATTTGTACATCTTATCCAACACTAAACTTCATCTAGGAATTTCTTATTTGAAAGAAAATACCTGACTGCAGGGTCCTCATGGCCTCAACCACAGATAAGGGAACTGCAAAAGATATCTATAGAGGTATAAGCTAATAGGCTTAGTGAGAACTATTTTCATAAATAATTTCTTGTAACAAAATTTCAAACAAGTTGTTGAAACTGCAGTAAACCACACTTCTTAATATTCTAAAGATTTTAATTTCAAATACAAGTGGATTACTTAACCGGTCAGCAAAATCACCGGGTACAAAGCAGTATATTCTGAAAAGTCCAAGTCGTATCCACAGGGAGCTAATGGCTAATTACTAGAATTAAACTTTTACCCTAATCTAAGCAATTGATTTTTCAGATGTGTAATCTATGTTGATATAAATTATAAACTAGATTTCAAATGATTTATCAAGAACTAAAACCATATGTTCCAGCAATTATAACGAGGGATTTAGGTTTAGGAGATGCAGATGATATATGAATGATGCATTTCTATTCTCATGTGAAATGACTCATACTTTAAATTGATATATATATTGATTACTTGGGATTTGATCAAATTCATCTAAGAATTGCTCACCTCTCGATGTAACAAAATCTTTCATAGCATAAACTATCCTATTAAGATAAGTTATCTATGATTTCAGGTTAATAGTATTTTGCTCTCACCAAAATTACTATCCTAGTTAAGAATACAAAACAAGCACCGTTAAGTGACCCAAATTTGTAACCCTAACCGCATAAAGATTAATGAATTCTCAAGTTCTATCACAGATTTACATATCTCTATGACAAATCATATTCAAAAACCTAAGTTTTGCTTGTGCGGATCATTGAATCCTTCTCAGGTATCTTTAATCCTTTCTATCTAATCTATGTTGATCAGGCATAAACTAAACAGATTACAAACAAAGATAATCAAATTCCCAAATAATCAACACCAATATCAATTCAATTCATGCATCAAATCATCAAATCCATTCATACATATTCATAATTGACAATGAAAACATGCCTCTCAATATACAATCAAGCATAAACATAAAAGAATAGAGATTGAAAACACCTTAATATGGTTCCTTTTCAGAAACGGGAATTTCCAAATCCAAAATCCCACAATTGTAGGCAACGCTTGATTGTAGCTAAACCCTAATCCACTCTAAATTGCTAGAACATTAGGGTCTTAGTGCCCTAAAAGAAAAACAAACAAAAACATTTTGTTTCCTAATTTTTCTGAGTATTTTTGTGTCTTACTTCTCTCTTTTTTCTCTCTAAAAACACTCTTAAATAGAGCAAATTCGCAAGAGGAATACAGACTGACATAGCTGTACGCCGGCAGTTACGAAATGTACGCCGCCAGCGTAAATGTAGATCTTGCCGGCGTTCGTTGTATGAAAAGTGCCTCTTCAACTTACGCTTGATGAACACAGCCAGTGTTCCTTCAAATCTGGCCTGCGTAGATCATCATTGAGAATTACTTATAGGATTATACGCAGGGACCTACGCTGGCAGCGTTGAATCCCAGAAGGCCGGCGTTGATTGCTTCATCAAACCCTACACTGGCTGTGTTTGAGCCTGCGTTAAGGATTTGCATTCTGTGGACAAAGTACACAGCGTAACGCCGGCGGCGTTGATTCAGAATTTGCCGGCGTATCTCTTTATTCCATACGCTTGCTTCACATTGTCTTCTACCCTGGCTGTGTTGATGACTGCGTTAAGAAATTGTCTTCTGTGGTCATTCTACACAGCCTCTACGCCGGCGGCGTTGGATGCTGTTGAGCCGGCGTACGTGTTGATCTTCAATCAATGGTTTTGGAATTTGCTCATTACTTCTTTTTAACCTGATTTCACAAGAAATTATACTTATGAATATACATTCCACTTGATTTCTATCATATCTGTATAAATTTTATCCACAAAATGTATGTAAAATATGAGTTCATCAAATTCCCCCACACTTGAATTGTTGCTTGTCCTCAAGCAAATTTTATAAGAATCCGTCATAGATTGTATCAATTTCACTAATTTCTTCAAGCATCTTCTCAATTTGGGACTTGCAATTATAATGGCCTACTGCTCAAATCAACTTGTAAGCTTGTAATTGGATTACTAAAATCAAGATTCAAAAGTTAATCTGGAAAAATCAAACTTTAATCTTCACTTTTAACAATAAAACTATCTAATCCAAAAGTAAGCACAATTCCACTAAGGAAAAATATCTATTTAAACTTCAATGGATTTTTAGCATTCATATAATCAAAGTGACAAAGAATGAAAGCATATAGTATCTATTCAATCCCTAGATTTTCTCCCCTTTTATTACAAGTCTTATTTTTATTGAATTTTTGCATTCTTTTTGCCTTTCTTTTCATACAAGCAATTCCTTTGAACTTGGGAGGTTTTTGTCTCCATCTTTTATTTTTTTGAACTTTTGCCCATTCCTTCCCTTATCGTTATAGTGAGTTCATTGAGTCGGCACATCCCGGGCTCATCACCCAAGTGACCAGGTTTTAAGATACCCCTAAGAACTCTTCCTCACTCTAACATTCAAGTTTGGATACTCATAACTCATCTTGAGTTAGCGGAGTAGTGGCTATGCTTGTTTCTTTTGCAATTCAATACTAAGACTTTTTTATAGGGAATCACTAAGGAACGAATTTCTTTTACTTCTTTCATTAATTGTTAATTGACTTCTCAATAGAAAAATCCAGTGATTATATAATAACTAACTATTCCTAGAAGTAAACCTAGTTATTTTTCTCAAAAGGACTTGACTTACTCTCAATCTTCAAATTTTAAAGCTAAAAACAAAGTAAGTTTGCTTCTTAGAGATTCAACTTCTCAATATTGACAAAGTAATCCATTTACAAAAGTTAATGAGTAAGATCTTTAGCAAGTTATTTCCATTTCAATTCAGATACTATCCACATATTTTGAAACAAATCTCAAGATTCTTATATATATATATATATATATTTTATGTACTAGATCAAGAACAATTAGTGTGGGTACAAGCATCATGAATATAACTCATATTTCACCAGCCATCAACCCATGTTGAGTTTCAATACTATCCTTCCCCCACACTTAAGATATACAGTGACCTCACTGTACTAAATAAAACAAACAGAGAAAGGAAGAAAAATGAAACTAATGACTTCCCTGAATTAAAGCGTGAATGATACCAAAATGATAGGGTGTAGCTGCAAGATGCTGCCCAGTGATAACTACAAAAAAAAAAAAAGATAAAGAAAAAATAAGAAGTTAATTTCTAATTATCTACAGATCATAGCAAAAACAAAACAATCAAAATCCATTGGAGCTAGCAGGGACTCTAGCTCTCTGCCTCCGTGCTGGAGCTGCTATCATCATCAGTGGATGTCTCATAATGCAATTGCGACCCTTTTTCAGAATTGATACAACAAAACATATCCTTGATCGCTTGAAACATCTGCTTTCTAAATCCCTTGTTCTTCCTTTTTTCTTGCTTAAGGATTGTTAAAATCTGGTCATGTCCTTGCTCCAATCTATCTAGGGTAGTAACCACCCTATCCCAATCTGATCCAGAAGGAGCTGAAGAAGAAACTAGAGGAGGCGGAGCTGATGATGAAGGTGGTAGCTCAATAGGAATATCTCCAGGGAAGATGTCCTGATAATCCTGCTCCTCAATCACTGGTGGTGGCACATTTCTTTGAACTTTGAACAAACCAAATCCCCTGAAAGGAGCAGATGTAATTCTTTTGCTCGGGATCTCCACATCCCCTTCAGGTTCTCGGAAAATTTGCATTCCCTTTAGTAGCTTGGTTATATATCCTCCACAGCACAAGAACTTAGTTCTTGTGTCATCAGTTTGTCTAAAGATAAAATTTGCCACTTCCACTCCAAGATCAATTCTGTGATTGTCAATGATGCTGAAGAGGTAAAACATGTCAAACGAGTCACTTTACTGTGACTTGTCTTCTTACAGCTCACAGTGTGGGCAATGATATGGTGGATGACTTGTATTCCACTCTAGAAAAAATGGATGCCACTGACTTGGAAGGCACAAAAGGTTCTGTCAGAGGAGCTATCAATTGCAACCAATATGCCTCTTGAGTCATTTCATCTGCTCCTTTAGGCCAAGAATTTGTCAGCTGCAAATTATCTTCCTCACTTTCATACAAACCCAACACTCGTCCCATAGATTTCAATCTAATCTCATGTACCTCTCCATAAGCTTGGAATATAAACTTTGATCTTGCCCCTTCAGATTCCACCTTCAAAGTGGAAAGAACTTCAAGTGTGAGATTCTTATATGCAGGTTCTCTCCATTCAAACAGCCTCAGCCAAGCCGGATCCCGAATCAATTCAACAACTTGACTTCTAATCCCATAGTCATCCAACAACTCCCAATCCATATATTGAGAATTGATGAAATCCATCTTCATTAATCGTCTTTTGTTGTCTTTAGCGTATTGCTGGCTAGATAAAACATTTCGGGCTTGTGCACTTGATGATTCAGTAGTTCGTGGTCTCTTTTGTTTGGGGGCCATAGCTGCAAATGATTAAAATAGGAAGCTTAAACAGATTAATATGACAGCACCAATCCAAAAAATGAAGCCCTGTGGTAATGAAGCTTAAACAAATTAATCGCTGAACATTTGGCTTGATCAAGTTATATCTTGCAAATCAGACCACAAGCTTAACAATTCAAATTATCAAATAGTCATCAACTCAACCAACACTGGCAAATGGAATAGTTCAAGGCAGGCTGTGTGGAAAGAAACGTTGGTTACAAATTGATCCTAAAGTCACTGTTTAGCAAAGCAACAAAGCAACAAAACAATTTTATCATTACCACTAATATAACCGCAGCATCCAAATGATGGAACAAAGTATGAACAAATATGGACACACACGAATACATTGTCTAAATCAAGTACTTAGTTGCAATTGATCATCATGAACACTTGAATTAAGCAAATTTTGCATTTACACTAAAAAGCCCCAAATTCGGTTTACTCAATCATAAACACATTAATATAAACCCTAGTTCATCAATAATGATCAAAACATGCTAAATATGTAATCTAATGAAATTCAATGCTAAACAGTCATCAAAATATCTCAAATATATTCCCAAAATCAACCACAAATTCGGACATCCACACTACCCTTCATTCACGGCTCATCACACTTCAACCATCAAACATACAAATTCCTCCACCCAATCCGAGCCACTATAACATTTATGAATATATTGGATAGATTAACAAGAAAAAAAATTAGTTGGATGAAGATCTTACTTGATGGTGTCGAATAATCCAAGCGATGGGGAATAGCAATACACACCGATAGGAGTTGGGGAGAAACAATAGAAATGGGAGTAGGTGAAAAAGTGAGAAAAAATTGCAGACAAAACCTGTTAAATTTCGAGTTGCAGGTCCTACGCCGGCAAAATTTATCGACTACGCCGGCAGCGTTGAAGGCGGTGTTGTCAATTCAACTTTCAATTTCCAAGACAGAAAGGCAGGCAGCGTATTTTTTACGCAGCCAGCGTACAGGTCTACGCTGGCACTACACAGGCTGTGTATCTATGTTTCCCTTTTTTTTTTTTTAGAGAATAATCCATTATCCTATGTAATTTGTAACTAAATAATTTAAGATTACTTACCTTGCCTTTTTCTCAAATGAATTTATCTAAAGCTCCAAGAATGATTCGCCATGATCTGAAAACAAAATAAAAAAAAATAAACACTAAGTTAGTCATGGGTTGCCTCCCAAGTAGCGCTTAGTTTAACGTCGCTTAGCCCGACAGTGCTTGATCAAACTCAGCTTGGATCCTGAAGATCCACATCTTTCTTACTTGCTTCCACAAACTTTCTTTCCCAAAAATGCTTCAATTGGTGACCATTGACTTGAAATGACTTTTCCCCATCTTTCTTGATCTCAACCACTCCATAAGGATACACTTTGATGATCTCAAATGGTCCAGACCATCTAGATCGTAATTTACCGGGAATAACCTTAATCGAGAATTATAAAGTAGAACTTTTTCTCCTTCCTTAAATTCACGATATAGGATTTGCTTGTCATGCCACTTCTTGGTTTTCTCCTTATAAATATGAGCATTCTCAAAAGCATCATTTCGAAACTCATCCAACTCATTCAATTGGAGTAACCTATGTTCACCAGCGCTTGTCTATCAAAGTTTAAAAACTTTATTGCCCAATAAGCTTTATGTTCCAGTTCTACAGGGAGATGACAAGCCTTTCCATACAGCATGCGATAGGGGGACATCCCAATAGGATTCTTATAAGCAGTGCGGTAAGCCCAAAGTGCATCATCAAGCTTTAGCGACCAATCCTTCCTTGATGAATTAACTGTCTTTTCAAGGATTCGCTTAAGCTCTCTATTAGATAGCTCCACCTGACCACTTGTCTGAGGATGATAAGGCGTAGCAACCTTATGTCTCACACCATACTTTGCAAGTAAATTATCAAATTGTTTATTGCAAAAATGAGTTCCTCCATCACTAATAATTGCTCGTGGTGTCCCAAATCTAGTGAAAATATTTCTTTTTAAGAATTTAAGTACTCCTCGCGCATCATTAGTCGAAGCGCAACAGCTTCAACCCACTTAGATACATAGTCAACTGCCACAAGGATATACTTGTTGTTGAAGGATGATGGGAATGGTCCCATAAAGTCAATCCCCCAAACATCGAAAATTTCAATCACTAGTATCCCTTGCTGTGGCATCTCATGCCTCTTGGAAATATTCCCTGTTCTCTGACATTGATCACAAGTCTGTACATATGCTCTGCAATCCTTGAATAGAGTGGGCCAATAAAATCCACATTGAAGAACTTTTGCAGCAGTTCTTTCAGCACCAAAATGACCACCAGTTTCTCGATTATGGCAATGATAAAGTATATCAGCAATTTCAGATGCAGGTACACATCGTCTAATTACTTGGTCTGGACAACTTTTAAAAAGAAATGGCTCATCCCAGAAATAATATTTCATATCTGATAAAAATTTTCGTTTCTGGTGATGAGTGATTTTGTAAGGCAAAATTCCAGCTACCAAGTAATTAACAATATCTGCATACCAAGGTATATCTTTAATTGAAACTTCATAGAGATATTCATCAGGGAATGACTCATTAATAGGTGACTCATCTTTCTCATTAACAATTCTGGAAAGATGATCAGCAACAACATTCTCCACTCCCTTCTTATCTCTAATTTCAATATCAAATTCTTGTAAAAGCAAAATCCACCTTATAAGCCTAGGCTTTGCATCTGATTTTGCTAATAAATACTTAAGTGCAGAGTGATCAGTATAGACAATTACCTTAGAACCAATAAGATATGATCTGAATTTGTCACAAGCAAATACCACGGCCAGCAATTCTTTCTCTGTGGTAGCATAATTTCGTTGTGCTTCATTCATCATTTTGCTAGCGTAGTAAATTACTTGAAAAACTCGGTTCCTTCTCTGACCAAGTACTGCACCTACTGCCATATCGCTTGCATCGCACATAAGCTCAAATGGTAGCTCCCAATCTGGTGCTACAATTATTGGTGTAGTCAATTTTTCTTTCAAAAGCTCAAAAGCTTCTAGACAAGCATCATCAAAAGAAAAAGAAGTATTCTTTTCTAATAAAGCACAAAGAGGTCGTGAAATTTTTGAAAAATCTTTAATAAACCTCCTGTAGAAACCTGCATGGCCAAGGAAACTTCGTATTCCTTTCACATTTACCGGTGGTGGTAACTTTGAGATCACCTCAACTTTAGCTTTGTCTACCTCTATCCCTCTTTGTGAAATTTTATGACCCAGCACAATTCCTTCTTTCACCATAAAATGACACTTCTCCCAATTTAAAACCAGATGAGTGTCTTTGCATCGCTTGAGCACAAATGACAAATTCTCCAAACAAGTTTCAAATGAAGCTCCATAAACAGAAAAGTCATCCATGAAAACTTCAATAAATTTTTCAATCATATCTGAGAATAATGCCATCATACACCTTTGAAATGTTGCTGGTGCATTACATAAACCAAAGGGCATACGTCTGAATGCAAACGTACCGTAAGGACAGGTGAATGTCGTCTTTTCTTGATCTTCCGGTGCTATTGAGATTTGATTATAGCCCGAATATCCGTCCAAGAAACAATAATATTCATGCCCAGCTAGCCTCTCTAGCATTTGGTCTATGAAGGGAAGAGGAAAATGATCTTTACGGGTGGCATCATTCAACTTTCGATAATCGATGCATACCCTCCATCCAGTCACAGTCCGGGTAGGTATTAACTCGTTCTTTTCATTGTTCACAACTGTTACCCCCCCTTTCTTAGGTACCACTTGAGTAGGACTCACCCACTTACTGTCAGAGATTGGATATATGATACCAGCATCAAGCAACTTTAATACCTCCTTCTTTACAACTTCTTTCAAAGTAGGGTTGAGTCTTCTCTGTGGTTGGACCGTCGGTTTACATTCAGCTTCCATGAGGATCCGATGAGTACAAACAGACGGATGGATCCCATGAATATCTGCAATTGTCCACCCAATCGCTTCCTTATGTCTTTTAAGCACTTCAATCAACTTGTGTTCTTGTTCAGAAGATAACTCCACAGAAATAATAACCGGGAGTGTATTATTTTCACCTAAAAACACATACTTAAGGTGACTAGGAAGCTGTTTCAATTCAAGTTGAGGTGGTTCTTGTATGGATGGACTCAATTTCTTTGTACTAGCCTCTAGAGGCTCAAACTGAGGTGATTTTATCCAAACTCCAGCAACTTCATCCATTAAGTGATTATCTACTTCCTCATTAGGGCTGTCACAATCATCCATACTCAATAGCAAGTCATCTTCCTCGGGAGTGAAATTAAGCTCGTCATCACTCATCTCATGTGAAAACACATGCATGGGAAACTCACCCATCTCAGAATTATCCATGCTGTATTTTTGAGTCAATTGATCAATAGTATCAAGATGAAAGCAAGAATCATTACCAGCTAATGTTTGAGGGATCGAAACACATCAAATGTGACTTGCTCATCCATAGCCCGTAGTGTCAGTTTTCCTTGTGCCACATCAATTAAGGCTTGTCCAGTAGCCAAGAAAGGTCTTCCCAAAATTAGAGGAATCTCCCGATCTTCAGCCATATCAAGAACAATGAAATCGGCTGGGAATAAAAATCTATCCACCTTGACCAAAACATCCTCCACTATTCCTCTTGGGTGTTTAATGCTCCTATCAGCAAGTTGTAAAGATACCGTAGTTGGTTTGCAATCTCCTAGACCCAATTTCTTAAAGATTGAAAACGGCATGAGATTTATGCTTGCTCCTAGATCGCATAGTGCCTTATCAAAGTATGATTCACCAATAATACAAGGAATAGTGAAACTTCCCGGATCCTTTAACTTTGGAGGCATCTTGTTCTGAAGAATAACTGAACACTCATGAGTAAGCATAACTGTCTCATGTTCAGCTAGGCGTCTTTTCTTTGTAAGAATATCCTTCATGAACTTTGCATAAGATGGCATGGATTCAAGTGCATCCATGAAAGGAATATTAATGTGCAACTTCTTGAAGACTTCTAAAAACTTCTCAAATTGATGATCCAGTTGCTGCTGCTTCAATCTTCCAGGAAAAGGAATGGGTGGAACATACGGCTTCATTTCTGGTTTTTGTAGCATACTATCTTCCTCTTTTCTTTTCCTTTTTTCATTACTTGATGAGGGTATATAGGTGTCAGATACTTTCTCATCATTTTCCTCATGCCTTCCAGTGCTTTGGTCATCAATCATCTTTCCTTTCTGTTCCTCATCAGTCTTTTTCCCGTCTTGATTTCTTCCTTCATTATTCTTAGTAATTTCTTTCCACTTCGGAGAGTGATTACCTTCACATCTTCTTTTGGATTTTTGTCAGTGGTACTTGGAAGAGTACCTTGAGGTCGGTGTCTAGATGCTTCAGACAACTGAGCTATCTGAGTTTGTAAATCCAAGATAATGGAAGCTTGATTTGATTGTTGTTTCAATACTTCTTGCAAAAGCTCAACTGTTTTATCCTTCTCTTTTTGTGGTTGGGAATGTTGTTGAGGCATCATTTGTGGTGGCGGTAATGCTCTAGGTGCATTTTGATTGCTCCATCGAAAGTTTGGATGATCCCTCAATCCAGGATTATAAGTGTTGGAGTATGGATTGTAATTCCTTGCATTCCTGTCATATTGATTAACATAGTTAGCTTGCATATTACCAGAATATGAAGGAGAAGAATCTTCCATAGGGTACTCCAAATAGCTCATGTGAGGATCATCATGAGAGATCATGTTCATGTGTGGCTTATGACTTGGTCCAGTTCCTGACATAGGTTGCATGTGTTTCATCTGTGCCGTAAGTGAATCCACTTGTTGTTGTAATTTAGAAACCGTCTCTGATTCATGAATGGCACTAACAGGTTTTGGTTTGTTTCGTTCATTATGCCAGTGAAACGTAGTACGAGCCAACCCATTAATCAGATCATAGGCCTCAGGAGCACTTTTATACATCAAACTACCACCTGCTGTTGCATCAATCATTGTCTTCAAGGAATCTCCAAGAGATGTGTAGAAAATTCTCATTTGATCATGAAGAGAGATTCCATGATGAGGACAACGTCTAAGAAGCTCCTTAAATCTTTCCCATACTTCATATAGGCTTCACCTTCATATTGCCGAAAGGAAAAGATTTCATTCCTCAATTGGATCGTTTTGTTGGGAGGAAAAAATTGTTCCAAAAACTGTTGTGCCAACTGATCCCAATTAGTAAGAGAATGTGGAGGTAATGAATTTAGCCAATTTCTTGCCTTATCCCTTAATGAGAAAGGGAATAATCGAAGGCGAATTGCATCAGTGGAGACCCCATTACTCTTGATTGTAGAGCAGATCTGCAAGAAATTCTTCAGATGATCATGGGGGTTATCAAAACTGCTTCCTCCAAATTGATCTCCTTGCACCATTTGTATCAGTGATGGCTTTAATTCAAAATTATTGGCTTGAATAGCAGGCCACTCAATAGATGGTGCAACTCCATCAACCGTGGGCATGAATAATTCCCACATTGGTCTGTGAACCTCATTTCCTGGAGCTGGAGGGTTATTGTTATTGCCCATAACAGGAACAGGCAATTGTTGCTGCCCTAGGAGGATTTTCATTCTGTCGCTCATTGACAGGTGGGGGATCAATATCTTGCTGATTTCTTTCCATTGCTCTTGTATTATCTGCTCGTCTTTCCCTTAGTCGGCGTGATAAGTCCATCAATCTCAGGGTCGTAGGGTAAATCTTGGACTTGTTCACCTGACATACAAGAACACACTAATCAAGGTAAACTATTTTTTATTTTATTTTTTATTTTTTATTTTTTAGAGAATATGCTTAGTCTAAGGGTGTAAATTTTGTTCTAATATTAGCAACCGAAGCTCCCCGGCAACGGCGCCAAATTGAAACTGCAGTAAACCACACTTCTTAATATTCTAAAGATTTTTATTTCAAATACAAGTGGATTACTTAACCGGTCAGCAAAATCACCGGGTACAAAGCAGTATATTCTGAAAAGTCCAAGTCGTATCCATAGGGAGCTAATGGTTAATTACTAGAATTAAACTTTTACCCTAATCCAAGCAATTGATTTTTCAGATGTGTAATCTATGTTGATCTAAACTAAAAACTAGATTTCAAATGATTTATCAAGAACTAAAACCATATGTTCCAGCAATTATAACGAGGGATTTAGGTTTAGGAGATGCAGATGATATATGAATGATGCATTTCTATTCTCATGTGAAATGACTCATACTTTAAATTGATATATAATATTGATTACTTGGGATTTAATCAAATTCATCTAAGAATTGCTCACCTCTCGATGTAACAAAATCTTTCATAGCATAAACTATCCTATTAAGATAAGTAATCTATGATTTCAGGTTAATAGTATTTTGCTCTCACCAAAATTACTATCCTAGTTAAGAATACAAAACAAGCACCGTTAAGTGACCTAATTTTGTAACCCTAACCGCATAAAGATTAATGAATTCTCAAGTTCTATCACAGATTTACATATCTCTATGACAAATCATATTCAAAAACCTAAGTTTTGCTTGTGCGGATCATTGAATCCTTCTCAGGTATCTTTAATCCTTTCTATCTAATCTATGTTGATCAGGCATAAACTAAACAGATTACAAACAAAGATAATCAAATTCCCAAATAATCAACACCAATATCAATTCAATTCATGCATCAAATCATCAAATCCATTCATACATATTCATAATTGACAATGAAAACATGCCTCTCAATATACAATCAAGCATAAACATAAAAGAATAGAGATTGAAAACACCTTAAAATGGTTCCTTTTCAGAAACGGGAATTTCCAAATCCAAAATCCCACAATTGTAGGCAACGCTTGATTGTAGCTAAACCCTAATCCACTCTAAATTGCTAGAACATTAGGGTCTTAGTGCCCTAAAAGAAAAACAAACAAAACATTTTGTTTCCTAATTTTTCTGAGTATTTTTGTGTCTTACTTCTCTCCATTTTTTCTCTAAAAACACTCTTAAATAGAGCAAATTCGCAAGAGGAATACAGACTGACATAGCTGTACGCCGGCAGTTACAAATGTACGCCCAGCGTAAATGTGGATCTTGCCGGCGTTCGTTGTATGAAAAGTGCCTCTTCAACTTACGCTTGATGAACACAGCCAGTGTTCCTTCAAATCTGGCCTGCGTAGATCTCATTGAGAATTACTTATAGGATTATACGCAGGGACCTACGCTGGCAGCATTGAATCCCAGAAGGCGGCGTTGTTGCTTCATCAAACCCTACACTGGTGTGTTTGAGCCTGCGTTAAGGATTTGCATTCTGTGGACAAAGTACACAGGCGTAACGCCGGCGGCGTTGATTCAGAATTTGCCGGCGTATCTCTTTATTCCATACGCTTGCTTCACATTGTCTTCTACCCTGGCTGTGTTAATGACTGCGTTAAGAAATTGTCTTCTGTGGTCATTCTACACAGCCTCTACGCCGGCGGTGTTGGATGCTGTTGAGCCGGCGTACGTGTTGATCTTCAATCAATGGTTTTGGAATTTGCTCATTACTTCTTTTTAACCTGATTTCACAAAAAATTACACTTATGAATATACATTCCACTTGATTTCTATCATATCTGTATAAATTTTATCCACAAAATGTATGTAAAATATGAGTTCATCAGAAAGTCCAAATAAAGTTAAGATGTGAACCGTAATCCTAATCACTAAGCTCATCTAATAGCTCCTCAAAGTCGGTCAAATACACCATGTCATCATAATACTCGTTATTAGAACCATCAGTACTTGAAAAACAACAAATATGAGTCGAAGCCTAGTATATAGTAACGCAACCACATGCGATATGACATATGTACCTAAACTATATGCAATGCAATAACCAACATTTTATGTTTATTATTTAAGGTAATCCATACAACATGGGAGCACTGACACTCCAAGCAATAAGCCATACGAATTTGGGGGTCCTGAGTAGCAGCACTGCTCAGGGGATTGATTAAGGCAGGCCGAATACCTTAATCGCCTAAAAAAATATTCCACGTAGTAGCCTCGTCTAGGGTTCACTACCACTATGCATATCCAATTATTTCAGTCTATAGTGATATGTAGCTCAATTGGGACCCATGGTCGTGAACTACATATAATACTTCTCACTGAGCGTAAATGGACGTTATCCCGATACCGTTTGCTCTATCAGCTACCTGCCAAGCCACCAAAGGTAGCCTAAGCGCCTAACTACCGTGCTGGCATTTGCTTAGCAAGGTTATCGCTCCCCGGCCCAGATTAAACAACACATGCACAATCAGCACATTCAATTATTAGATTGTCTTTAAGTTAAGTTTATTTGAGAATGCCTACCTTAAGTAAACAACACGCATGTTACTGCATACCTAATATCAAAACAGTAGACGATAGAGGATCACAAGCAAGACAATAGGTTGATTGAATATCTATCCACAAAGGTTAATTTGTATAAATATTGAGTATACAACTAATAATTCAAGTCGCCTTGATCAGTCAACATAATGTAAGGGCTTATGTAATATAAAGTCTTCGGTTTATAATTGAATTAGATACAATTAGGATAATTAGGCTTAGATAATTTAGACTAAGCCCATAGTATTCGGAAATTGAACATATTATTTAGATGTATTGGGGCCTTTAGGTATCCTAGGTTAGGCCCAATAGTAAATTCTCTAAGTATTTAACTTCTTAGGATAATGGGCTTTAAGGTTTAAGAATTAAGCCTGTTAAGGAATACAAATATTAAATTAGCTGGAATCGGGCATTATTATGAATTTAGGTCCAATTTGAGTAATATTGGTTATTGGACCTAAGGATTATACCCAAGCCTAATTGGAATTTAATTTAGACCCTAAATTAAGCTATTGGGCCTTCTAATTCCCTATATAAGCCCACTAAGGATATTTTAGGGCTTGTGGGCCAATAGAAATTATTTGAGCCGAATTAGGTATTTCAATATCTGGAATTGATAATGGACTTAAATATTTTGGAAATAGGCCCAATTGGAGTAGTTACGAGCATTGAGCCTATATTATAGAATTTAAACCCATAAAAGAAAAAAGTTAGGTATTGTCTATATTTTGAAGGTTTAGGCCCTAAATTGCCAGGGAAAATTTGTTAAGATTTAGTTTGGGCCTATTTAGTACAAATAAGCCAAGTTGGCTAGAAATTATGTTATTGGGCCTATGATAGTGTTTCTAGACCAATTTTATCTAATTAAGTCCATTTGTAGGTATTTAGTCAAATTGGATTCTATTTTAGAATTTAAGTCCATAACCAATTATTAAAGCCCAAAATTATTAATATTAGTCAATTTTAGGTCATTTAGGTTAAGTTAGATCTATTTTTACTATCTTGGCCCATTTTAGGTCATTTCTATCATATTTGCTATATTTTTACCAATTAAACCCATTTAGGTCATTTTAACCAATTTAATCCTAGAATATTTAATAATTAAATTTTATAGCTCATTATATTTGTGAAATCCATTTAATTGCCAATTACCTATTTTAAGCCCAATTAGTTAATCAAAACCTATTATAACTCGGTTTAGTATATTTAGTCCTATTAAGCCCGTATGATTTGATTTAGGCCCTAAATTATTATCTTAGCCCAATTTAGCTACTAAAGCCCATAATAATTTAGTTGTATTGACTTAGACTCATACTATATTCAATTACCCAACTTTACAATTAAAAACCATTTTATACCTAATTAAGCTAATTTAGCATGTTAACCTATATATATCCAATTTTAATTTAACAAAAAGCCTAATAAATTAAAATATGCCTAAATTAACTAATTATGACTAACTATATATCAATCAAGCTATTTTGATAATTATTAAATTTAATTACATTCAGATCTCATAAATTTTTCAAAGAAAATAGGGGAGATCTGCGCACTAATTTGTTTTTGGACCGGTTCACCCTAATTTTTGTGCCTTTCGATCCGGTTCGAATTTTTTTTTTAATAAAAACTGCACATCCTAAGATTTAAATTGTTGTAGTCTCGTTGGAAAAGGAAAAATAGAACTAACCAGTTTTGCCAACGCAAGAAGTCCAGTTCAAGTAGCGTTTTTCATTGTATATCAAAAAAAGAAAAATCTTGAAAAAATATTAAATGATCTTAAAAAAATCTAAAAATTGTCCGATCACATATAAAATTATTTTGCATCATTATCTAACAGTTTCGTGCAAAAATAATTATGTTTCATATTTTATTTATTTTTATCAATAAATACGCCTATTAGGTCTTTAAAAATAGTAAATAAATATGAAAATTTACGAAACCTTTCAATTTATATCCTAAGATGATATAATATCATTTTCATAAGTTATGCATGAAAATAAATTCATTTAATACCCTAATCAACATTATATATCATGACAAACAACACTTTTATTTTCTGTCCAGCAAATATATTATTGTTCTTATACAATTTTCATCATGAAAATCATTAAAAAATCATATAGAACATCAAAATAGATTATATAACATGCTAATTTATTTTAACCACATTTACACCATAAATCCACTAAACAATACATAAACGATGCCACCATCAACACATTTTCACCAAACCAAGTAACACATGATATTTCACATAAAACATAAATTATATATTCTGTATTTTTAGTATTACAACATATTATTAAGTAATATATTTCTCTAATCATACTATCTAATTAAACAACTTAATTGTAGTAGCAAAATAAGCTTTGAACCCTCACTATCCTACTCTTAGGAATTTGGTGAAGCTCCTTTTGCCTCTAATCCAAGATCCCTCTTGATAAATACCTATTTTTAAAAAATAAAATGGAGATTAATAGTAGATTTAGGTGGCTTAAAGAAGATACAAAACATAAAAGACTTAGTACCCATTAGGGTCTTGATAAAGGAAAGAGGTTTGTAGTATTTTAGGGTTTGTTTTGAGAGAAAAATGAGATGAAATTTTATGCTAGAATGAAATGTAAAGTGATAGCTACTTTATGGTGCATTAGAGTTTCATTTTGTAAAAAGAGGGTAGGAAAAAAATAAGGACATTAGTAGGTAAAATAAAGAATGTTTTAGAATTTTATGGATTGGCAAAATAACAATATTGGAATAAAAATTCTGCTGAAAATTATTTAGGATAAGAATAGTGATATGAAGGTTTTAGAATATTTTTATGAGGGTTTAGAGCTAATATGGTTAGTGGGTTGGATTAGCAATTTGATTAGGATCTTAAGATGTAATTAGATGTCAAATGGACTTAGGAAATAGGTAGATTAATTTAGGAATTTTAATTTAGAAAATTTAAAGATGGTGAAATAAATTTAATCAATTAGGTGGTTGGATAGATATTTGATTAAAATTTAGGGTATTGAGAAATTTAGATATTGAATTTCTAGAGAATTGTTGAAATTGGGAAAAATGAGAAAATTGGGTGACTGTAATTTAGGTGGATGGCTAAGTTGGTATTTAGGTTTGATTGATTTATTTGGTATAATGAAATGGGGAACTTACATGATTTAATCTCTATTTCCTAGTTTGAAATAAATTTTTAGTTTAAATTTACTAATTCACTAACCATATCAACTATTTCATTTAATTTATTTAGTTGATAGTCTAGCTTATTTTATTTTATTATATATATATTGTTTTAATTTGGCTCAAAATTTCCTCCTATTCTTCGCAAATTAATTTATATTTGACTACTTAGGTTATTTTAGCATTTAGGTTATTTCATAATATATATAATTTATTCTTCCTTTTTATATTTTTAGAAAATCTTATATATTAAGAATTGAATACTTTTGGCCCCAATAATTCTAATGTATGTTTAATCAATGCTCTAATTACACACATAATTTATTTGATACCACTTGTAGGAAAAATCAAGAGATTTTTATATGTAATTAATCCAAGATCTTATGCATCAAATTAAGGCACTATGAATAAAAATATTGTTATGATATTTTTACAAATATAAAATTAATTAGATGTATATATTTTTATAACATAAAATATATCTTTAGATCTGATTTAGGTAGTGCTGGGGCTTCTTTTGGAGCATCTAGAGCAAGAGTTGATGATTGTTGTCATGAAAAAAGAAAGATGGGTTGAAGAAGAAGAATAATAGTGGAAAATAAGGTGTTGGGTTAGAATTCAGAACATGGTCACATAGTAATTTCACTTTTCCTTTTTTTTTCGTTTTTTTTAGTTCTCAATTTCATCCTAATTTAGTAAATTGAGTTGCACGTTTTAAAGGAATTATTAGCACTCGTCCTTTTTATCATTTCTTTTAAAAAAAATGATTGAATTGCCTATTAATATAAGAGTGATTCATAATGGGATCCTTTTCATTATTCCCATTTTTAGCATCGAATTAATTTTGGTCTATATGTCCACTATAATTTGTTGGTAACAATTTGTTAGATGTACATTTCAATGTACCATATAGAGTAATCAATCTTGCTGCTGCATTCGCATTAGCATTTGAAGGAAAACAGATACTTTGGTTCGTTTGTGGGCCCTTCCCGTTGATTTTACTTTTATGTTGCATTTTTGAAATAACCATGAATTTCCTAATTTATATTTTATAAATGTGTTATTGAAATCATATATGAATTTTGAAATGAGATATATGTGTATAAACAATATAATTAGTGCATGTGTTGAATATATGTCATTTTTATGTGTGTATACGCAATAAAATTAATGTTATTGTTTTATGTATATTAATGTGTGCATAGTGTAATTGATGTTTGCGTCTTTCATGAATTAATATGTATGTGTTATGTTTAGAATTATTAAAATAACTTTTGAATTGCTTAAGAAATTGTTGACAGAATTTTACAAAGTTTAAGCCTATTTTTCAAGCTCAAATTCAACCCAAATGCACTCCAAATTAAGCCTGAGTCAAATATACCCCTAAAGTCAAACTTTGGATAATTATAGACCTCAAATATGATTAATTAGAGCCACTTTTGGCAGCCCCTAATTTTCATATGAATTTCTTTCTTTTCTTTTCTTTCTCTTTTCCTTTTCTTCAAACCATAAGCCCTAAACAAAAACCAAAATCAAGCTCTTGGAATCAACAAGCTCACCAAGCCAAAGCCTATTCATGTAAGTTAATGCAAGTATAATCTCTTTGTTTTATTTCCTTTCTTGTATTTTAAATGTAAAATCTATGATAGGATGAGTTAATGTTATTTGAGTTGATTGATTTTGTGCATTGATATATGTTAGGTTGAGCTTTTTTATTGTGTGAGCTTAGTTAAGTGTTAAGGAAGTTTTAAGAAGTGTTGGTGAGTAGTGAAGTTAGGTTGAGTAGTGTGAGGGCATGTGGAATTGAAGTGTAATTGGTGTTTGATGTTGTAGTTGGGTGTTTGATGATTAGAAGTGAAGTTTGTGTTGTTTGAATGGTGTTTATAACATATGACAAGTTTTGGGAAGCTTAGAATAAGTTTGGAGGATTTTTGAAATGAGTAGATTTGTAAAGAAAATAGGGGAAGTGAAACATTTTCAAATAGGTCTGTCTTTGAGTGTACGCCGACATCTGGTACTTCAACGCCGCCGGCGTAGAGGCGGTGTTGAAGGTGATAAGAACCGATTTTTCTAAAGCCGCTTAAAACTCTACCGGCTTTAGCAAGGAAATTTGCCAGTGTTTATTTTTCAAAGCGTACGTTGGCTATTAGGGTTCCAACGCCGCTGGCTTAGAGGCGGTGTGGAATACGAATAGAATCATAATTTTTAATGTCGGGCTTAAAGCCGTCGGCATAGCATTCCACGTTGTCGGCATACATGGAAACGCTGCCAGTGTTGGAGGTATCCACGGGCATGGATCAACCGCGTGGAACTCACGAAAATTTTTGGAAATTGGAGATTTAGTCTACATCGGCTCAAAGCCACCGGCGTAGACTAAAGGCTGCCGGCATATCCTTGAACGCTGCCAGTGATGGTAAGTATTGAGTTTCAGTACATTGTGCACCGGTTCAACGCTGCCGGCGTTGAAGGCTAGCGTGTCCCCTGCAGTTTTTATTTTCAAAAACTTTCTCTAATATTTCCCAAAGCTTGATATATGATCAATTAAATATTTGTTGAGTATTGAATGATATGATATGATGTTTAAATACTATGTCATGACTTTGTAATAATCTATTTGAATTTCTTTGATTAGTTATATTTAAAACTAGTTAATTATTGTTTGAACTAAGTGAGAAATTCAATATTATCTTGTACAGTGATAGATTGTCGCTTGACCAACCCTATTAGTTCCCGAGCTAATACAGGTACGCAGTAACTTGCTTGTTTCTTTGCTAGGATAAGCATTATTTAAAGTTACTATAAATTAAGAAATTTAATAATTGATTGCTAAGTGTCTTTTATACTGTTGAATCTGGTTCGGAGAGCGGTAACCCTACTCAGATTGGAGACATGGTAGTTTTAGATGCTTAGACCATACTTGTCATTTTGATATGACTTTCATAAGTGGTTCAGCGGGTAATCAATAGGGAATTTGATATCAGTATAACATTTGCTTACTCTTGAAAGGATGTAATATGATTTAATTCAATGTTTATGGGAACATTTGAATTAAGTGATATTATGGATCGAGTTAAGTAAAGTCAAAAAACGGCTAGAAACCCTAAATGAGATTACTTAATCGTTATGGATAAATTTATCTAGGATGGTATGAGTGTCCAAGCTACTTATATCAACTCCCCAAGTGTCGTGATCGTTACTCAGGTTCCTTCAGAAATCCTTGTTGCTTGGAGTTTGAATACTCCCATGATGTATGACTAATTAAAGATTGACTAATAAATAATTGGTTGTTGTATTTTGCATTTAGCTTAAGCATATGTGAATCACTCTGCATTTGTATTTGTTACTTGCGTACTAGGCCTTTGGCTCATATTTTAACCATTTCAGGTGATGAATCTGATGAGTTTTACACGAGTATAGGGTATGGAACTGATTTCGAGGATTTTCTTGATGATTTGGAGGACTAGAGATGACCTTAGACTTGATGGAATCCATATTTTGTAATAGACTAGTTATGATAGCTTTTGTAGTTGTATTTAAAGTTTTAGTTAGATTATATTTGTAATTTTGTTAAGGCTTGTAAGAAACCTTTTGTTGTAATATATATACGTACTTAGCTATGTATGACTTGGATTTATTTCTTTTGTGAAATATGTTGAAGGTGTAGTTGTGTTTTGTTAAAAGTTTTGAAAAACTATGGTTTCAATTATGTTAATTATGTGGAATTAGATAAACAATTCTTCAAGCACTTCTTTTTGGATAACCTTACATATAATCCTACAAGTTATATGTGGTTGGGGGATTGTTATCACCTATTTTAATTATAGGGGCGATAGCGGGTCCTTATAAGTGGTATCAGAGATGAGTTTGATTAATTGTTTATCTAATTATAATAGTTTATTTGGGACTTGACCTAGACACAAATAATAGTATAGAAAAGAGTTAAGTTTGCTTGAATGCTTGTGTTTATTTGCTTCTTTGATAGCTTCCTGATGCTTGTTGCTTGTTTGATGGCTTGCTAAATTGTTTGCAATTTTATATTTGAAAGTGATGTTAATTTGATAAGTTTTGTATGTGATTAGAAATTTGTATACATGTGTGTGTGTTGAATATATGTATGCAATTGTAAAGATGGACAGGTTAAGGAGATCTACAAGGCAACATTCTGATAGGGAAAGTATGCCACCGCCACGACAATCATCATCTACATTTGCTCCTACTTTATCTACTACACCGAGTGGTGAGACTACTCCATCTCCTGCATCGACTTCAGCTTCGCAAGTTCCTCCACTGATTTAGATTCCACCATCTCCACCTATGCTACCTATTCCTCCAATGCCACAAATGCCCACTGGAGATCCAAATTCCATGTATAGCATGATGAGGGACATGATAGCAATGATGCAGTAATATCAAATGATGATGTATCAGCAAACACATCATCTCATGCAGCAAGGTAATTAACAAGGACTGAGACCAAATGAGGCTGCTCCTATAAATGATCAATCTAACCAAATCAAGTTACATGATTTTAGCAAGATGGTCCTAGAATTTGATGGCATTAGTACCGATCCCACAATGGCTGAGAATTGGATAGAGGAGTTAGAATAGATATTTATCGCTAGTAAAATACTGGAAGATAATAAAGTTGATTTAGCGGTTTATATGATGAAGAAAGAGGCTTACAATTGGTGGAGATTAGTTTGTGGGAATCTACAACAACCTATATCATGGATTACATTAAAGGATACATTCTTCACCAAATATTTTCCAAATTCAGTGATAGTCGCCGACTAGTTGAACTTGAGACAAGGGAGCAAGACTATAGATGAATACCATGGTGAATTTTGTAGACTGTTGCGCTTTGCTGGAGGTGACTACCGGGATGAGAGAATGAAAGTTCAAAAATTTTAGAATGGCTTGAATGAGGAGATTCAAAGCGAAGTGAAGAAATTTTAATTACATACCATATCGGATGTTGTGGTCAAAGCTTTGCTAATGGAGTAAATTCAGAATGATAGTAGAATTAGAACAGCAAAGAGAGCTGCATTTATGGGAAAGAGACTTGCTTCTACTTCATCCTATGACAGTTATCGGGGTGCTAGTAAAGGAAAGAAGCCTTTTATGGGATGACAAGGAAATCAAAAGCCAGCATATAAAGCTTATACACTTGCATTTGAGAAGAAATGCTTTAAGTGTTATGATCCTCATGAGTTATCCGACTATAAGTGGACTCCCAATGCATGTTTTTCATGTGGTCAAGTTGGAGATAAATCTAAAGAGTGCAAGAATCCGAAATTACCACCGGTCTTCTATGCATATTATAAGCAAAGAGGTCATCATATTGCTAACAGCAAGGATCGACCTGACATTAAGGGTGAAGTTGACATAGACAAGGGAAAGACAAATGCTAGGGTTTTCACTTTATAACAGATTGAGGATACGCCATCAGTAGATACCTTGGCAAGTATTATGAGTGTTGCTAATAGGGATGCATATGTATTGATTGATACTGGAGCAACTCATGCTTGTATTTCTAAAAATTTTATGAATGATTGTAAGCTTATTTCTAAAACATTTATTGATCGTATTATGTGTGTGACTACTCCGTTGGTGATTGAAAATAGGTATCCCTGTGTGTGTAAAAATATAAATGTTATGATTTCAAATGTGAACATGCCTATTGATATGATAGTATTGCCTTTATCTGATTTCGATGTGATCTTAGGAATGAATTAGCTAAATCATTATAAGGTCACGATTGATTGTAGTAAAGTGGAGTTAAGTTTTGACTTAAATGAGGGGAGATTCACATATAGGCTGGAAAGGCTAAGACCTAAGAGTATGAAATCTATGGAGCTATGGGAAAAACAGTTGTGGCAACAATGAATATTGAAGAAGTGGATATTAAAATGTACCAATTGTGAATGAGTTTGTGGATGTATTTCCTGATAAGCTACCTGGACTACCACTAGATAGGGAGATAGAGTTTGGAATTGAAGTATTACTTGGAACAGTACCTATTTCCAAGGCTCCGTATAGAATGGCTCCTGTAGAGTTGAAAGAGTTAAAGCTGTAGTTACAAGAATTGCAAGATTTGGGCTTCATTAGACCAAGTATATCGCTATGGGGTGCTCCTGTTATTTGTAAGGAAGAAAGATGAAAGTCTGTGCATGTGCATTGATTATAGGGAATTGAACCAAGTTACTATTAAGAACAAATACCCTTTGCTTAGGATTGATCATCTATTCGATCAATTGAAGGGAGCCACAGTGTTTTCTAAGATCGACTTGAGATTAGGATATTATCAACTTAAGATCAAATCTAAAGATATTCATAAGAAAGCCTTCAGAACTCGGTATGGGCACTTCGAATTTTTGGTAATGCCTTTCGAGTTAACCAATGCTCCAACCGCATTCATGGATTTGATGAGTAGAGTTTTCAAGGATAATCTAGATTCATTTGTCATAGTATTTATTGATGATATTCTGATTTATTCCCCAAGTAAGGACGAGCATCAAGAGCACTTAAGACTTGTATTACAAAGACTTCGAGAGAAGAAACTCTATGCAAAATTTAACAAGTGTCAGTTTTGGTTAGAAGAAATATCCTTTCTCAGGCATATTATTTCAAAGGAAGGTATTTCAGTTGATCTAATGAAGATCGAAGCTATTTTGAGATGGACAAGACCTATTAATGTGAGCGAGATTAGAAGTTTTCCTCGAACCGAAGGTTCGTAGAGGGATTTTCAAAAATTGTGTCCATAATTAACAAGATTAACAAGAAAGAATATTAAGTATGTGTGGGATGACAAGTGTGAGAGGAGTTTTGAAGAGTCGAAAGAAAGATTGATATCAGCTCCTATTCTGGCACTACCTGTTAGTGGAAAGGAATTCGTGGTCTTTAGTGATGCGTCTATCCAAGGACTTGGTTATGTTCTAATGCAAGATGAAAAAGTTATAGCTTATGCATCAAGGCAATTAAAACCCCATGAGAAGAATTATCCGGTGCATGATCTTGAGGTGGCAGCAGTAATTTTCGCACTGAAACTTTTGAGACACTATCTGTTTGGAAAGAAGTGTAAGATTTACACAGACCACAAAAGCTTCAAATACGTATTCACACAGAAAGAGCTTAATATGAGGCAAAGAAGATGGCTTGAATTGATTAAAAATTATGATGTGGAAATCAAGCACCAAAGACTCGAGGGAGAACTTCAACCTTTATCTATACCCCAATGGAAAGGGGACGATATCACTATGGATTTTATATTGGCCTTACCTAGGACTATCACCAAATATGAAGTTATTTGGGTAATCGAGGACAGATTAACAAAATCAGCTCATTTTATACCTTTGAGGGTTGGAGATTCCTTAGAGAAGATGGCATATATCTATATTAAACAGATAGTGAGACTACACGGGATTCCAAGGACGATTACTTCTTATCAAGATTCTCACTTTGTTAGTCGATCTGAAAAAGTTTACATACTGCTTTAGGTACTCAGCTTCAGTTTAGCATTGCATTCCATCCACAGAAAAATGGACAATCAGAGAGAATAATTCAGATAGTGGAAGATATGCTTAAAGCATGTGTCTTAGATTTTGGCAATAGATGGGACACTTATTTGCCACTTGTTGAATTTGCCTACAACAATAGCTTCCAAGCAACGATTCAAATGGTGCCCTATGAAGCTCTTTATGGTAGGAAGTGCAGATCTAAAATGTATTGGGATGAAGTTGGTGAAAGAGTTATTTTGGGTCCTGAATTGATACAGCAAGCAATAGATAAGATTCAAGTGATGAAATAACAAATGAAAATAGCTCAAGATCGGTATAAAAGCTATGCTGACACAAGGAGAAGACCATTGGAGTTCAAAGTTGGTGACCATGTGTTTCTCAAAATCTCTCCAACAAAAAGGGTGATTAGATTTGGGTCTAAAGGCAAATTAAATCCAAGATACATTGGTCTATATGAGATTTTAGAGAGAATTGGACCATTAGCCTATCGATTGGCTCTACCCCCGAATTTTTCGGAAGTGCATGATGTATTCCATGTATCATAGCTTCGAAAATGTGTATCATATCCTGAAGCCATCATCTCTACACATCAACCAGAGGTCCAACCGAATTTGGGTACAGTTGAAAAACCGATCAAAATCTTGGATAGAATTGATAAAGTGTTGAAGAGGAAAGTAATTCCGCTTGTGAAAGTTTTGTGGACTGGACAAACCGAGAGAGAAGCAACATAGCAGCCCGAAAATGAGATGAGATATAGGTATCTAAAGATATTCGATCAATGATTAAGGTAAGCTAAGTTTTGAGGACGAAACTTTTAGAATGAGGGAAGAATGAAATAGCCATGAATTTCCTAATTTATATTTTATAAATGTGTTATTGAAATTATATATGAATTTTGAAATGAGATTTATGTGTATGAATAATATAATTAGTGCATGTGTTTAATATGTGTCATTTTTTATGTGTGTATGTGCAATGAAATTAATGTTATTGTTTTATGTATATTAATGTGTGCACATTGTAATTAATGTTTGTGTCTTTCATGAATTAATATGTATGTGTTATGTTTAGAATTATTAAAATAACTTTTGAATTGCTTAAGAAATTGTTGATAGAATTTTATAAAGTTTAAGCCTATTTTTCAAGCTCAAATTCAATCCAAATGCACTCCAAATTAAGCCAAATTAAGCCTAAGTCAAATATACCCCTAAAGTCAAACCTTGGATAATTATAGACCTCAAATATGATTAATTAGAGCCACTTTTGGCAGCCCCTAATTTTCATACGAATTTCTTTCTTTTCTTTTCTTTCTCTTTTTCTTTTCTTCAAACCATAAGCCCTAAACCAAAAACCAAAATCAAGCTCTTGGAATCAACAATCTTACCAAGCCAAAGCCTATTCATGTAAGTTAATGCAAGTATAATCTCTTTGTTTTATTTCCTTTATCTTGTATTTTAAATGTAACACCTACGGTATGATGGGTTAATGTTATTTGAGTTGATTGATTTTGTGCATTGATATATGTTAGGTTGTGCTTTGTTATTGTGTGAGCTTAGTTAAGTGTTAAGGAAGTTGTAAGAAGTATTGATGAGTAGTGAAGTTAGGTTGAGTAATGTAAGGGCATGTGGAATTGAAGTGTAATTGGTGTTTGATGTTGTAGTTGGGTGTTTGATGATTAGAAGTGAAGTTTGTGTTGTTTGAATGGTGTTTAGAACATATAACAAGTTTTGAGAAGCTTAGAATAAGTTTGGAGGATTTTTGAAATGAGTAGATTTGTAAAGAAAATAGGGGAAGTGAAACATTTTCAAATAGGTCTGTCTTTGAGTGTACGATGACATCTGGTACTTCAATGCCGCCGGCGTAGAGGCGGTGTTGAAGGTGATAAGAACCGATTTTTCTAAAGCCGCTTAAAACTCTACCGGCTTTAGCAAGGAAATTTGCCAGTGTTTATTTTTCAAAGCGTACGTTGGCTATTAGGGTTCCAACGCCGCTAGCTTAGAGGCGGTGTGGAATATGAATAGAATCATAATTTTTAATGTCGGGCTTAAAGCCGTCGGCATAGCATTCCACGTTGTCGGCATACATGGAAACGCTGCCAGTGTTGGAGGTATCCACGGGCATGGACCAACCGTGTGGAACTTACGAAAATTTTTGGAAATTGGAGTTTTAGTCTACATCGGCTCAAAGCCACCGGCGTAGACTAAAGGCTGCCGGCATATCCTTGAACGCTGCCAGTGATGGCAAGTATTGAGTTTCAGTACATTGTGCACCGATTCAACGCTGCCGGCGTTGAAGGCTAGCGTGTCCCCTGCAGTTTTTATTTTCAAAAACTTTCTCTAATATTTCCCAAAGCTTGATATATGATCAATTAAATATTTGTTGAGTATTGAATGATATGATATGATGTTTAAATACTATGTCATGACTTTGTAATAATCTATTTGAATTTCTTTGATTAGTTATAATTAAAACTAGTTAATTATTGTTTGAACTAAGTGAGAAATTCAATATTATCTTGTACAGTGATAGATTGTCGCTTGACCAACCCTATTAGTTCCCGAGCTAATACAGGTACGCGGTAACTTGCTTGTTTCTTTGTGAGGATAAGCATTATTTAAAGTTACTCTAAATTAAGAAATTTAATAATTGATTGCTGAGTGTCTTTTATACTGTTGAATCTGGTTCGGAGAGCGGCGGTAACCCTGCTCAGATTGGAGACATGGTAGTTTTAGACGCTTAGACCATACTTGTCATTTTGATATGACTTTCATAAGTGGTTCAGCGGGTAATCGATAGGGAATTTGATATCAGTATAACATTTGCTTACTCTTGAAAGGATGTAATATGATTTAATTCAATGTTTATGGGAACATTTGAATTAAGTGATATTATGGATCGAGTTAAGTAAAGTCAAAAAACGGCTAGAAACCCTAAATGAGATTACTTAATCGTTATGGATAAATTTATCTAGGATGGTATGAGTATCCGAGCTACTTATATCAACTCCCCAAGTGTCGTGATCGTTACTCAGGTTCCTCCAGAAATCCTTGTTGCTTGGAGTTTGAATACTCCCATGATGTATGACTAATTAAAGATTGACTAATAAATAATTGGTTGTTGTATTTTGCATTTAGCTTAAGCATATGTGAATCACTCTGCATTTGTATTTGTTACTTGCGTACTAGGCCTTTGGCTCATATTTTAACCATTTCAGGTGATGAATCTAATGAGTTTTACACGAGTATAGGGTATGAAACTGATTTCGAGGATTTTCTTGATGATTTGGAGGACTAGAGATGACCTTAAACTTGATGGAATCCATATTTTGTAATAAACTAGTTATGATAGCTTTTGTAGTTGTATTTAATGTTTTAGTTAGATTATATTTGTAATTTTGTTAAGGCTTGTAAGAAACCTTTTGTTGTAATATATATACGTACTTAGCTATGTATGACTTGGATTTATTTCTTTTGTGAAATATGTTGAAGGTGTAGTTGTGTTTTATTAAAAGTTTTGAAAAACTATGGTTTCAATTATGATAATTATTTGGAATTAGATAAACAATTCCTCAAATACTTTTTTTTAGACAACCTTATATATAATCCTACAGATTATATGTGGTTGGAAAACTGTTATCACCTATTTTTAATTATAGGGGTGATAGCTGGTCCTTACAATTTTTTATATGTTTCCATCGAGTTTTGTGTTGGGTGAATAACATGTTTATCATAAATAAAAAAAATAAAAAGAATTACTAAAATATATATAAAAAATTTACCAAATTAGTTTGTAAATCGAGTCTATAACATGGGACATACAGTTTTGCATGTATATCACGTGTCATACATATGTTGCTAAATCAAGTCTTCTAATTTGCTAATATGTACATATGTTGCTAAATCAAGTCTTCTAATTTGCTAATATGTACATATGTTGCTAAATCAAGTCTTCTAATTTGCTAATATGCACATGTCAATCTGTTTTTCAAATGACATGGTATTTATTTATTCTGTTTTCCAAATGCGATATTAATGGTGTATTTTGATAATTAAAACATATAGCTATATATTTTTTAAGATTTATATGGTGTTTACATTTTTTAAGATCCATATACAAACACAATATTTTTGAAGATTTATATGGTGTTTAAATTTTTCAAAATGATTAATTATAATATTTTATAAATTAAATATAATTAAAATTGTGCCTTTTTTCTTTTAGTTTATGGAATATTGCGAAATATTCAATTAAAAATATTATCTTAAATATTTAAGTAAATAGTTCATAGTTTAATTTACTTTCACATTATTTTTCTCATAACGTAATAAGATTATAAATCAATTAGCAATCCCAATATTTTTAATTATGCATTAGTGCTATAATCTAAATATTTTTAATAATGTATTAGTCATATAATATAAGTATTTTTATCATATTATGTATATCCCAAATAAATTGTGCCCTTTTCTTTTAGTTTATGAAATATTTAATTAAAAATATTATCCTAAATATCTAATTAAATATTTCATCATTTAGTTTATTTTCACAATATCTTACTCATAACTTGAATTTTTATTTTTATTTTTTGTAGTTGATTCAATTTTTTAAAAATATAACCTAACTTTTTTTGCACCTTTTCATTTTGTATATCCTTGTTCCTCAAGTATATATTAAGTATATAATGAGTTTTCATGCTTTTTCACGACCAAAAACTTACGACACATTCAACATAGAAAGATAATAAAAACTCAAGCCACAAAAATTGGAAAAAAATTGAAATCCCAAGTATATTTCATGTAAATAACCCAAAATAGTATTATGATAACTATAAAACATAATCGAGTCTATGTATCTTTCTACTTTTGTATACTTGTGTTATTTTTTTTCCCTCTTTTTAAGTCATATGAACTAAGTTTTTATATATATTTTCACATTGCATTTATATGTTACATCTTTTCTTATTGTTATTCAATTTATTTTTATAAAGTAGGAAAAAAAATACGAATATGAAAAGTGAAAAGATATGAAAATTCGGATCGGATTACATGAATCAAGAATTAAATGTCACAATTCTATAAATCAAAAAACACGAAAAAAAATTCCTTTCTTATAAAGGACTAAAAAATTTTTTTTCGTAAATATTTATCCGAGAGTTTTTTAGCTTCGTTTTTCGTAAGCTTCGCAGCAAAACCATTGAAGGGCTCTTTGTATAGCTTCTGATCACTCAACTTGCAGCAGAACTGAAAGGGAAGGAAAAAAGAATTAATTAAAAAGGGAGTCCCATTATTATTTTTTTCCTGATTTTATATATAACCTTTCAATCTGTGCTCATCTATATATATATATAGCAGATACATAAATTATTATTATTATTATTATTATATTATTATTATTATTATTATATATGTATTCATAGCGGATAACTCATCTATGACGTATAATTGAACAAACCTTATAATTGATACTAGAATGAGGTCCTCTTAAAAATTAAAACAAGCGTAAGTAGTAGCGTTTCTGTGATATAATGTTGATAGCTAGCTATGGTTAGAATTTTTTGTCATCAATGGATTGTCTAGGTTACCTGGAATGGACCTTGATGAAAATAAAAGTTTGGAGGTAATGTAGAAGGCGAGTTGAAGGGTTTAAGATTAAACGCCTTGCCAAAAAAGGAATGCTAAGGAAAACGAAAAAAAAAAAAAAAAAAAAGAATCAACATCTTTGCCCGTGAGGCGAATCGGTGTTTTAAGTAATGGGAATGGCATAGTTTTCTATTTAAGGCCTCAAAAAATTAGGTAATCTAATTTTAATATAAAATGATCAATTTTAGTAGATTATTGGCCATGGATTTTGAGATTTTAGCATCATTTGTCTAAAAAAAAAAATTCCCTTCAAAGAACATCCGTATAGGTACAAGTAAGTGATTTTTGATGAAATTTCGTACTCTAGGCCTCAAAAAATAAGATAATCCAATTTTGGCTATAAAATATCAATTTTGATGGGGTATCTGTGCTAATGCAATTAAGTAATTTTAGTAAAATTTCACGTCTTAAACCTTAAAAAAATAGATAATTCAACTTTTGCTAAAAAAGGCTGATTTCAGTGGATTGAAGGTCATAAATTTAGAGCTTTCGGGGTACTTAGCTAGAAATCTTTTTTTTTTTTTCCCTTTAGTGGACATTCCTGTCGAGCCTGAATTCTTTTGTTTCTGGTTATATTCTTTTAATTCTATTCATACTAAACCCTGGCCTATTTAATACGAACTCTTGACTAATAATTAAAAGAAAATTTCATTTTCTAAAAACTTTAGGAGTCGCCACTTGACTAAAGTCGTGAAGAAATATAAGTTAGAATCAATTTGTTGATTGATCCTAACCTAGCTATTAATATGCAAAAATTAATATAAAAAAAATAGCAATAGTTTCATAGGTTCAGGGGCTATTCTATTAAAACCTAAACGGTACCACCTTAATTCTTTAATTAAACTATTATTCCTTTTGAAATAGCCTTGCATTCCTTAAATTACATAGTAATGTGTTATTGAAATATATATATATATATATATATGTGTGTGTGTGTGTGTGTGTGTGTGTGTGCTTGGTTAATATAATTAGTGAATGTGTTAGACATGTGTTATTTTGTATGCGTATAGTATTATGAAATTAATATTATTGTTTGATATATATAAATGTGTGCATAGTGTAATGAATATGTGTGTTTTTTTTCAAATTAATATGCATGTGTTATGTTTAGAATTTAATAAAACTACTTTTGAATTGTTTAGATTAATGACAGAAATTTGGTAAACTTTAAGTCCACTTTTTAAGCCTAAAACCAACCCAAATCCATTTGAAATTAACCAAAATTAACCTTAGGACAAATATACCCCTAATGACAATTGTTGGATAAGTATTGACTTCAATTGGACAAGTTTTGGACTCTTTTTGCAGCCCTATTTTCCCCATACGAATTTTCTTTCTTTCTTCCTTTTTCCAGCTCCAAAATCCTAAACCCTAATCCAAGAACAATTATAAGCTTTAGAATTTGAACATCATTCCAAGCCAAGATTTAGTCATGTAAGTTAAATGCAAGCTTTATCTTTTATTTTATGTTCTATATTGTGTTTGTTTGTAAAGATTAGATAGAAATAAATTTTATGTCCTAATTGATGTGGGATTGATTTGGTGCATTGATGGTGGTTTAAATAAGATTATGTGGCTAAAGGAGTGGTAGTTTATATCTTATATGAGTGTTGATATGTGAGAATGAATGTTTTGGAAGTGATATGAAGAATTGAGAAGTTGAGGAGTAGATTGAAGTGTGATTAGTGTTTTGATGATTAGAAGTAGAATTCATGTTGTTAGGATAGTGTTTGGAACATATAACAAGCTTTGGAAAGTTTGGATTAAATTTGAGGAATTTTTGAAAGTGAACAAAGTTGTAATAAAACAGAAGAAATCAAAAACATTTTCGTATAGGCTAAAATTTGGTCGTATGCCGGCAGCTGGGTCTTTTACGCCGTCGGCTTATAGGCGGTGTTGGAAGTGAACAGAATCAATTTTTTTAAAGCCGTTAAAATGCCACCGGCTTTCACTGGAAAAGTTTGCCAGCGTTCATTTTTCAAAATGTACGCCGGCTACTGGGATTCCAAAGCCACCGGCGTAAGATCAAAGGCTGCCAGCGTACATGGAAACGCTGCCGGTATGTACCTCTTGGCAAACTTTGGAAATTTGGATTTTGCATTCTACACCGGCACAAAGTCGCCGGCGTAGAATGAAGGCAGCCGACGTACCCTTGAAAGCTGCCAATGTTGACAGTGTTGATTTTCAGAGTGTTGAACACCGGTTCAAAGCCGCCTACTTTGATTGCCTGCGTATCCCCTACGCTTTAAAATTTTAAAAACTTTCTTCAAAATTTTCCGAAGTTTGATATATGATCAATTAAGTATTTGTTAAGTGTTCTATGATATAATAGGATGTTTAAATGCTTTATTATGACTTTGTATTAATTTATTTGAATTTCTTTGATTTATTATATTTTCAACTAGTTAATTAATGCTTACGCTAAATGTGAAATTTAATATTGATTTAAACAATGATAAATCCTCACTCGACGAATCCTATTAGCTCCCGAGCTATCTCAGGTATGCGGTAACTTGTTTGTCTCCTTGCTAGGATAGGCATCAAAATCAAATTACTTTAAATTAAGAAAATCTATTGATATATGAGTGTTGATTGTCTTTGTTTGCCGTTGAATCTGGTTCGGAGAGCGGCACTCTGCTTAGATTGGGGGCAGGGTACTTTCTCGTTAATGGATATAATTATTTAGGAGATATGAGTATCAGTGCTACTCATGTCAACCCCCTGAGCGTCGTGATACGTTACTCAGGATCCCTAGTATTACGGGCTACGCGGAAGGTGGGGATGCCTAGTTTATATGAACAGTAGGGACCACTCAGGGAGGCGGATGTAATACTAGATCCTTGTTGTCCGGAGTTTGAATACTCTCGTGTTGCCTTACTAACTAAAGATTGGACAATAAACCATTGATTGTTGCATAATGCATTAGTCTAAGAATGTGTGACCCACTTTGCATTTGTATTCGTTACTCGTGTACTGGGCCTTTGGCTCATATTTTATCCATTTCAAGTGATGACTCCAATGAGTTCTATGCGAGTATGGGGTACAGAACCGACTTTAAAGATTTTCTTGATGGGTTTGAGGATTAGAGATAACCATAGACTCAATGGAACCCTATGAATGTAATAGATTAGATGTGATTCCTTTTGTTGTTGATAAAATTAAAGTGTTAGTTTGGGTTGTGTTTTACGAATTTTGTTAAGGCTTGTAAGAAACCTTTGGATGTAATATATGTATATATATATGTACTTAGCTATGTAGGAATTAAGTTGCTTCCTTTATAAAATATGTTGATAGTGCAGTAGTATAGTTTTGTTAAAGGTTTAAAAAAAAAAAATCTATGTTTCCTATTGTATATTATCTATATGGAATTAGATAAACAATTTCTCAAACAATTCTTTCAGGCAACCTTACATATAATCTTATAGGTTATATGTGGTTGGAGAACTGTTATCGCCTATTTCAAATTTAGGGGTGATAGCGTGTCCTTACACCTTTACTATTCTAAAAATATTGACAATCGAAGTATTTATAAAGTGATAAATTTCAATTATGATAGTATTTACAAGACAAAAATCTATAATACAAGCATTCAATTTACTTTACGAAACTACATTATCTGAATGCTAATTAAATTGTTATTTACAAGAAAACATGTATATTATGAATATCTAATTTATTTTACAAAGCTATAGAATTTAAATTCAAATTTAGTTAATATTTATGGGATAATAAAATTTATTTTCATTTTTTAAGTCATCTCGGAGGTGCCTATGTATCTACTAATTGAGATTAGACAACACGTAATTCTTTGATAAAAACATTAGTGGGTGATCTATTTAAATTTGTGAACTCTTTCACTAAAAGTTTATTTAAATTTTCATTGTTTTTATTTGGAAAAAAAGAGTTTCAAAATAAGGTCTTCTAAACTACCAATTTTAATTTTATATCTAGAAAATAACATTTTTCTAAGTGACATTGAAATTAAAACTAATTTCTTTATAATTTTTATATCCATAAATTTGTACGCATACATTTAGAAAAAAAATTATATTATACATGTGTATAACTAATGGTCATTTGATGGAATGGATAATAGAACGTGCTTCCAACATGATAACTAAAATATCCCAAATCTTCACCTAAAATAGAAATTGGTTTTAGATAGATTTAAATTAATAAAATGAATTATAGGATTTAATTAGACAAGTTGCCTTAATTTAATTAGCTAATAATTAAGTTGGTTTTGAGATTTGAAATTTCTAAAATCCCTAAACATGTTTTAAAAATGTTTAGAGGATTCCTAAACATTCAATTTATACCAAAAATACCAATTCCTAAATCTCAGTAAAATTTGAGTTCATTTGCTTATCTCAAAATATCAATTCTTAAACCGAACTCAAATTAAATATCTTTTATTCAAAATAAATTTCTAAATTAAGTTCTTTTTTTAAGTTCTTAATTTCTGACCTATAGATTCTAAAATTATCTTTTCAATACTTCTGGAACTATAGATATTGATCTGGTAGTTCTAAACCTAATAAGTTATTTTTAAAATATAATTATTAAATCTTTTCCCCTTTTATATTTATTTCCCTGCCTTTATCTTTCTTATTCTTTCTCTCTCTCTCTTTTCTTCTTCTTCTTCTCTTCTTCTTCATTTTCTCTTTTCTCTTTCTTCAATTCATTTCACCACATCTCAAATTCAACAAAGCTAAAGGAGAAGTCAAAGTTAGGAATGGAGATAGAAGAATAAATTACATGTTTCTTCAAAAGTTAAGTTTTCTATTTCAAGTTATCTTTGTTTTCTTTGTTGTTTGCTTATCTAATTGATGAATTGATGTTGAATTGAGTTGGAAGTGTTGTTTACATTTGTATTTGTTGGTTTAATGGTTGATGGAAGTTGGGGTTGATGAAGAAGATGATGAATAGTGAAGTTGAGTTTGTTGAAGTAGTTGGAGTTGTTTGATGTTGTTAAATAAGTGTAGAAGTGTTGTTTAGACTTGATATGGGTAGTATATAGCTTTTATGAAATTTTGATTGAAGTAGACTGTGTAAAAGTTTGATAAAATGAAGTTTGGAAAACAACAAAATTCGTAACTCAGGGGACACCAAGAATCACGGGCGTGATTCAAGCCTTGGTAAGTTCGGGTTAGACAAATTTCATGAATCACGGGCATGATTTTGAGAGAAAAAGCTCTGTTTTGGGAAGTTTTCATGAATCACGGTCGTGATCCATCCCTTGGCCACCTCGAGTTGGTCAAAAACTTTGAAACTCAAAAATCAAGGTCGTGATTCTTAGCTCAAAAGCCATTTTATGACAGCTTTCCAAAAATCACGGCCGTGACTCGTGTTTTCCCCGACGCAATACTATTTCGTATTTTAATCATAATTTTTTCATCCAATCTCCGATTGAGGTGATTCAAGTTGAGTTGGAAAGCTTAAAAAGAGATCTAAAACTTTCATGTTTTAAGTTTTTACAAAATTAAAAATTATCGATGCTCAAATCTGACTTCTTTCCAGCTGCTATATTTTTATAAACAAAGTTCAAAACTTGTTTTTGTTCTAAAATGTGTTTTTGCTTAGGAAATGGATCTTTTTGAGCTAAAATGAGATAGATAAGTGATATTTGATGTGTCATGTGAGTTAATTGATATAAATCAACATGAGTTTAGTAGATTTGTAGATTTAATTAATAATTTGGATTAAATATGGAAGTTAGCTATAAAAATGAACTTAGTTGATAATTCTAGGTTCAACTTGGTTAAATGAACTTGAATGAGTTAAAATGAATTAGATTGATATAGTTTAATCAGCTTGGATTAGTAAATGAATCAAATAACTAATTCTAATCAATTTGGTTAAGGTTAAGCTAAAATGGGTTAATATCTAATAATTAGCTTAGATGAATGAATTAGGATGATATTTGAATAATATGGGGAATATGTTGTTTCAAATGTGTGTTTACTTAGAAAATGAATGTTTTTGGTATATGAATTCCTTGTTGATGCTTTTGTAATAAAAACACTATAAATAAAGAGAAAAGAAATTCTTTGACAGACAAAGGAAAACTGTCCATATTTTGGTGGGGCGATCTTCGCAGCCATAGCGGGGTTCCTACTTAGTGTCTAATCAAATAGGGTTTAATAAAATGAGTTTGAGATGAATGGATAAATAGCTTAAGTTCTTATATGATTTTGACGAAGTGGATTATTAGTTTAGTTTAGTTTCTTATACGAGTTCTTTCCTTAACAGAAGTAGATATCTGATTTATCTTCTGGATTATCTTCTGAAATTCCTTTTGAGGCTATGTTTGGATTTCATATTCAAGGTACACAGTAACTTGTGTGGTGGTTATCAGGATAGGCATCTTAAATGGACTAAGAATTTAAACTTGGCATAATAATTGTTTGAATTGGTTATCTATTCCGCTGTTTAAATCCGTATCTAGCCCGGTATGGCAGATCGGTATCTGATTCGGAGAGTGGCACCTTGCTCAAATTAGGGGCACAGTAGTTTAGTCACTTAGGCCACCCCTGTCATTTGAAATGACTTTCATTAGTGGCTCAACGGGTAATCGATAGAAAATTTGGTATTAGTGTAACATTTGCTTAAACTTGGGGGGAAGTACCATGTTTTAGTTTAATGTTTATGGGAAGGGTGAACTATATTCATGTTATGGACTGAGTTTAGGTAGAGTTGTGTAACGACTAGAAACCCTAGATGAGATTACTTAATTGTTATGGTAAATTTATCTAGGATGATATGAGTATCTGAGTTACTTATTCAACCCCCTGGCGTTGTGATCGTTACTCAGTTCCCGCGCTATCCCTATTGTCTAGAGTTTGAATACTCCGTGCTAATTGTTTACTTTAAAGAAAAGATAATAATCTGTTATTTGTTGCATTGCATTTAGCTAAGTTTGTATGCCACATCGCTTGTGAGTGCGTTACTCTATACTGAGCTTTGGCTCATTCTTGTTGTTATTGTTCTTTTTACAGGTATTATTGTTGATAAAGATGGTGACGATGAGATGATTAGGGATGATGTTGGTGTTGTTGAGTTGTTATGGTTGATCTCGTTCTTGATGATGGAGTTGTTGTTGATTATGCTTGACTCAGGTTTTAGGCGATTGTGATGATTCGGAGAGGATTTGTGGATGAGTGAAGTGAGTAGGAGCGTAGATGTAGTTTAGTTATTTTATTTCTTTTTGTTTTGTATTAGTGAGAGCTTTAAAGGGTATAGTGGTGCCCATGTTTTTTAATTAAGCTTTTGTAAAGCTTTGTTTAAGTGAAAGTTCTTCTACTTGTATGAGTAGAAGTTTTGAAATATTTCTCATTTAGAAATTGTTTTATAAAATTTATTTCCGCTGCTAAATCCAGTTATTTGAAAATCTAATTAAACGATTTCATAACCTAAAATTGAGTAGCAATGTTCAACATAAACAAAATCTTTTAAAGAAAGCCTTAGCGTGTAATACTTTAGAGTATTATACGTGGCAGTAGCATCTTAAGTTATTTAATTAATCGAATTAAATTTTTGGGTCATTACAATAACATTCTCGGAATCCACAAAATTATGCTTACGATAACCACTTAAATAATAAAAGACTTACTTGTGACGTGAATTGGTGTAGGATCGTGGATCCATCAATTTGAGAATGATAGACTGTACTGAATTATAACTTAGTTCCCATTGCTTTTTGCAAACTCCTCTAGAATTTCGATACAAATCGAGGGTCTCTATCTGATTCAATACTTGCTGGCATCCCATGTAGCTTTACTATCACTTTTATATATGTTGTAGCTAGTTTTTCCAAGGTAATATGATCTTGATTGGTAGAAAATGTGAGGACTTCGTGAGGCGATCTATTATTACCCATATAACATCACATCTTCCTTGTACCTTAGGTAAGACGGTTACAAAGTCCATTATAATTCTTTCCAATTTCCAGTCTAGAATAGATAATGGTTGTAACTAGGGGTAGGCAAAAAAAGCCAATCGAACGAAACTAATCCATAACCGAACCGAACCAAACCAAACCAAACAAAAAATATAGTTTATTTTTAACAATTTGGTTTAAAAAGTTTTCCAATTCAAACCAATCCATAAATTTATGATTTGGTTTGGAAGGTAAACCAAATCAATCCGTAAAGCCGAACCAAACCGTTTTAGAAAAATATAATAATATTTTACTTGTTAGTTATAACTATAGATTTTTTTATTATTGTTGATTAAAGGTCATATATGTTCATATATTTTCATTTGATATTTATTATTTGGAGAATATTGATTAAAATCAACTTGTTTATTTTTAAATTTTTTTTAGGCTCATGGCATATATATATATATATATATATTTTTTTTGTTGATGATGAACTATTGTTTTTTTTAATAGTTTTAAACTTTATAAAGTGTGAAATTTATTTATTTAGTTATAAACTCTTATTATATATTAATTTTTTAATGTATTTTGTCAACGGATCATTTATTCATTGATGATTTTTGTTGATAGATGATTTTTTATTTTAGTTAAATTTATTGATAGATGATTAACTTGATGGTTCTATTAAAAATTATAACTTATGACTTAGTATGTGTTGGTTAGTGAATATATTTTATTGATGAATAACTGATTTTATAGAGAACTATAGATTAAAAGTATTTTGTCATGGTTTATAATATATACTTTGTAAAGTGATAAATATTTAAATATCTATACAAACGTGAAAAAAAAAACTAGAATAAATAAAATTTTTAGTTAGCATTTTGATTTAATCCGCAATCCAAACCGAATCAAACCATTATTTAATGGTTTATAAAATTTCTAATCTAAACCAAACCGTTACTTAAGGGTTTAGTTTGAGATGAAAAAAAAACAAACCATAAATTATTGTTTGGCTTGGTTTAAGGAAAAATTGAACTAAACCGATCCATGCTCACCCCTAGTTGTAATAATCCACCTAATCTCTAATGTTCTGCCTTTACTTGTTGGCAGATGGAACACTAAGTGACGTACCAAGTCATGCCTCTTTTCATACCTTCCCACCAAATTTCTATTTAAGATCCTGATACATTTTCGTTTCACCCGGATGTACTGTATACCTTGAATTATGAACTTCATTCATGATTTCATCTTTTAAACTTTGATCGTTGGGCACACATATTCTTCCTTTTATCCTTAGGACTCCTTTCGGATTGATCATGTAATCCGAATGAGCTTGTTGCTAAGCCCTTTCTTTTAAATCTTTGATCTTGGGGTCCATTTTCTGTATTATTTGATTTGATCCAGTAAGGTAGGTTGTACTGTTAGGGCCGATAGTTGTGTGTCCTCATCATACCAAGCGAATTCAATCTTCATTTTCTCAAATTTCCATATTAACCCTTGCTCATTTGTCAGTATAGCAATAAATTGGCTATAATTCTTTCGAGTCATAGCGTCAGCTATTGTGTTTACTCTTCCTGGATGGTAATTTATATTCAAATCATAATCCTTAATCAATTTTATCCATATCCTTTGCCTCATGTTCAACTCTTTCTTAGTGAATAGGCACTTCAAACTCTTCTTATTTGAATAAATCTCACATTTTTGCCCATACAAGTAATGTCGTTAGATCTTCAAAGCAAATACTACAACTGCTAACTCCAAATCATGAGTTAGGTAATTTTGTCCGTGAGGTTTGAGTTGTCTTGATGCATAAGCTATCACATTATCATCTTGCATCAGCACACATCCTAAACCATTCTTGGATGCATCACTATATACACTAAATGACCTTTCATTTTTTCAGAAGCGTCAAAATGGGGAATGAGGTTAACCTTTGTTTTAATTCTTGGAAGCTTCTCTTGCATGCCTCATTCCATTCAAACTTCACATTCTTTTGAGTTAATTGAGTGAGAGGTTTAGCAATCTTTGAGAAATCTTTAATGAATCTCCTATAGTATCCAGCTAGACCAAGAAAACTTCGAATATATGTTACACTAGTAGGTTTCTTCCAATCAATAATTGCTTCCACCTATTCAGGATCTACTAAAACCCCATCTCCTAAAATGATATGCCCTAAAAACATTACTTTCCTCATCCAAAATTCACATTTTGATAATTTAGCATAGAACTACGCCTTTTTTAGTATTTCCAATACTATTCTAAGATGCTTCACATGTTCATTCTCATCCTTTGAATATATCAAGATATCATCAATAAACGTTACTACAAATTTGTCCAAAAATGGATGAAAAATTATGTTCATTAAATCCATAAATGCGGGGAGGGCATTTGTTAATCCAAATGGCATCACTAGAAACACATAATGTCTATATCTTGTTCTAAAACCCATCTTTGGAATATCTTCTGATTTAATTCTCAAGTGGTGATAACTAGGGCACAGATCTATTCTTTAAAATACACTTGCTCGTCATAGCTGATCAAATAGATCATCAATTCGGCAATAGATCTTTATTCTTAATGGTCACTTTATTTAGGTTCCAACAGTCTATACACAGTCGCATGGTTCCATGTTTTCTTTTTAACGAATAGTACTAGAGCTCCCCATGGTGAAACGTTAAGCCATATAAATCCTCTGTCTAGTAACTTTTGCAATTGTACCTTTAACTCCTTAAGTTTAGTAGGTGACATATTATATGGGGCCTTTGAGATTGGTTGAGCTATAGGGACCAAATTAATAGTGAAGTCAATTTCTCGGCTTATTAGAAGACCTAGTAATTCATTGGGAAACACTTCTGGGTATTCTTTGACTATAGGTATATGTTCCAATTCTAAAGATTTGTCATTCGTGTCAGTAGCACATAGCCACAGAACCTCACATTCCCCTTCTCCTTTGGCGACTTCCATGGCTTGTAGTTGTTCTTCTGTAGTTTACCTACTTGTGCTACTAATATCACTTCATTATCAGTCTCACAACTTTTACTTCCTTCTTCTAACAATTCACATGGATACCATGTTGAGATAGCCAACCCAATCCCAAAATCACATCATACCCATTCATCGCTAATACTATAAGATTTGCCAATAATATAATACCGTTGATTCCAATAGCACATTCTTTTACTATGGTTTCTATGAATACTTAACCTCTTATAGGAGTACCAATCTTTATTAGAGCAAGTGATTCATGAGTATTGATTCTTTCTCATTGTACCACATTCCAGCTAATAAATGAATGTGTGGCTTCCATGTCAAATAAAGCATATATGGGTTTGGGTAGCAATTACGATAGTTCCTAGGAGAGTTGTTATTATGATTAGCTAACGGGTTATTTGTTAGTCATAAAACATTTTATAAATAATCTATTTCTAGTTGTTCAGGGATGAAAGAAAAGAATACGTTAGTTACCTGCCATTATGTTTCCATCTAGTTCGTGTTCCACATTGTCTAAATAAGCTTCCTCATACTTTCCACCTCAATTTCCTCTTTTGGCTCTAGGTTAAGGCTTTAAACAGAGTACATCCTAGCATTTATAGTAGTCTGATTCAGACTTGTCCCTTATTTTCCTTTTGCTACATTGGTATTTATGGAGGCATTCCCAGTTACTTGATGTCTTTAGGGGCAAACAGGTGTAAGGTGTCCAGGTTGGCCACAAGCAAAGCAAATTGGCTCCTTCTGCTTTAAACAATTCTATATCCTATGATCAGCTACTCCGCATCTAAAGTAGCAGTTCCTTAATTGGTGCAAATCCTTAAGATAATGATTCCTTTTACATTTCCAGCAAGTCAACTTTATCTGTTGATTCTGAGTCACCTTGACTGGTTGGTTATACGAGGTAGCATAGTTAGTTTTGTTTACAATCAGTTTGCTATTCCATATCTTGTTCTTATTTCTATCAGCATATACTGGACTATAGGTTAAGGGTCTAGATGGTAGAGGATTCCAAGATATTAAACTTTGCTTTGGCATTGCCTCCTTGACCAAGTTTTGAGCTTGTTCAATAGCTTTAGCCTTATTAGTCACATTTGTAAAGGTTCGCAACTCAAATTCTAATAATCGTCCCCTTATTTCATGCTTCAGTCCATTAATAAACAGTTGCATTTTTAGATCATCACTATCTTGGTACGAATCAGGTACACATTGCAACAGTTTCATGAATTCATTCTCATATTGATTTGTACTCTTGTTTCCTTTCTTTATCTGGAACAAATTAGCACCTAATTTCACCATTACATTTTTAGGGAAAAATTCCTGAAGGAATTCCCTTTTAAAGATAGCTCAAGTAATGGGATGGGGCAATACCCTTTCACGTGTATCCCACCAAGTACATGCACGAAACGTTAGCATATATGTCCCAAAAGGCACCTTCACTTCTTCCTCTACTCTAAATGCGACAAATTTCAATATGAACTAACTAGTTTTCTGCATCATTCGACATTCCAACTACCCCTTCAAAATACCTATTTCCTTTTATAAAATATGGGAAAAAGATTCCTCTCTACTCTACCTCTAACTGGCCATTGATTGTTATTCTCAAGTTGTGGCTGTTGGTACAGTAGGCTGCGGCACTGGTGCTAAGGCAGGCATTGCTGATAGTGGGGGGTATTGGTGGTTGTTGGAGAGGAGGTTAACCTCCAGCAAAGAAATGTTGAAATAACATAGTCTACTACTAAGTTAGTATCTGGATAGCTGCCTCCATCTTGGCTATCCTATCTTTGATGAGCTACCCTCTTGCTCAACGGTGTGGAAAGTGCGTTACGGTATCCTCAAATTAGATGGACTTGCCTGAGATACCAAAGTAGGATTCTCTGTTGGGGTTTCCTGGCCCCCTCCAACAAATGCAATTCTCCTGTTTTCAATTCCAACCTCAGTCTCATGTCATTCAAAATAACATAAATACAGAGTATGATCACAACATTTATGGATATAATCAACATATAAATCATCATCATTACCTTCAAAAATCTTCAAAATGACATGCATGATTTAGTTGTACTACTATATGATTTCTCGATTCCTCTATGGCTAGAAATATAAATGATATTTATACAAAAAAAATTCATCTATACTTAAGGAGTTTATAGTTATTACAAAAGCTTTCAGTTCTAACTCATATAACCCTCATATATCCTCTTCTTCCTCTCTTCCTCTGTCTCCTCCTCTAACCATACATCTGTTGCATCCAGCTCTTCTGATGTAGACTCGTTTATAAGGGCATCCTCTAAATCAAAAATTTCATAAGGTATGGGATCCTCCTCAAGATCCTCTTCATAACCTAGATCCTCTTCTAAATCTTTCAACCCGATCCATACTTCGGGTTTTGGAAATTGCAGTTCTTGAGCATCTCATTCAATCTCTACTTGTGCTACCAAATCTATTGGATCGGGTTCGAGTGGCGTATCTAGCACCCAGTCATAGGGGGGTCTCCACTTGTAAAGACCTGGACTTACCCCTATATTTAAAATAGGTGAATTTAGATCCCCAACCACATATAATCTGCAGTATTATATGTAAGGTTGTCCTACAAGAAGTGTTTAAATAATTATTTGTCTAAATCTTCAAAAGAACAAATTTGATAACTATTGACCTTTAAAACTTTTCTGAAAAACATAACTTCATCATCACATTTCATAAGAGATATAAACTTAAAACATACATAGTTAAGTATAGGTATTACAAACAAAGGCTAATAACAAGCCTTATACAAAAGACATAAAAGTTAGACAAAGCTATAATATTTATTACATATATCTAAAGCTATATCAAGCTAGTCCATTACAAAAAGAAATCCATCAAGGTCCATTATCAACATCTAGTCCTCCCAATCATCTAGGAAGTCCTCAGGGTCTGTACCTTAGCCCATACTCGCATAAAACTCATCGTTGTCATCACCTGAAATTAATAAAATATGAACTAAAGGCCCAATACACAAATAACGAAAACTCAAGCTTAATGCATACAAGCTTAGGCTACATGCAAATGCCTCAATCATTAAGTTATTAGATAATCTTTAGTTAGCTAAACAATACTGGAGTATCTAAACTCCGGACAACAGGGCCACTTGGGGAACCTAAGTAACGATCTCGACGCTCAGGGGATTGATATAAGCAGCTTGGATACTTATATCTCCTAGATAAATCTATCCAATAAAATAAGTAACTTCCTCTAGGGTTTTTAACCATTTCACAACTTTACTTAACTTAATCTATAATATCACATAATTCAAATGTTCCCATAAACAATTGAATTGAATCATATTATTTCTCTTTAAGAATAAAAAAATGTTATACCGATACCAAATACCTTATCAACTACCTGCTGTACGACTTATGAAAGTCATTACATCATGATAGTGGTGATCTAAGCGCTTAAACTACCATGCTCCTAATCTGAGCAAGGTGTCGCTCCTCCGAACCGAATTCAACGGTATAAAAGACAATCATTAAGTTTTTCTTAAATTAGAGTAGACTTAGAGTATACCTAACCTAAGCATAGAATCAAGCATGTTACTCTGTACCTGTGTTATGAAGAGAACCAAAAGTATCACTTAAAGGAGTATCTATCATTGTTACAAGGAAATTCAATTCAAATCAATATACACTTTAGGTCACGCATAGAACATAACTAATCTTAGGCTTAACACTCATGGGAATTCAAACGAATCCAAAACAAAGTCATAACATGTCATTTATACATCTAACAAACTCATACAAACCCATAAAATCATTATAAGACAATTTAACAAGCTAAAGGAAATGTTTATGAAGTTTTGAAAATGGAAAACTTCAGGGGTCACGCCGGTTTTCAATGCCGGTAGTGTTCAGGTGGTGCAGTCTACACAAAAAATTCTACTCTTGCCAATACTAGCAGCGTTAACACAAACGCTGGCAGTGTTGTGGTATACGCCGGGGGCATTGAGCCAGTGTAGACTGCAACTCAAATTTTGCAAAATTTTCAAGAGTTCCATGGGGTTGGTCTATGCCCGTGGATACCCCCAACACTGAAGGTGTTGCTGCGTATGCCGGCAGTGTTGACCCCTATGCCGACGGTGTTGAGGCGGCGTACACTGCAACACAGATTTTCGAAAAAGTTGCAGACCTCCATTGCTCAAAACACACTTTTTGCCGAAGTTTTCATTTCCAAACTTCACTCAAACTCATTTCCTACACCATACCTTAACCTATATGTATTATAACTCCTTTTAACACACAAAATCTACACTTTCAACCCATCAAACACTCATATTTACCATTTCAATCACAAATCCTCATCCAACCCTCCTTAAGCCAATTTACTCTTCTCTAAACCATCCTAACTCTACTCATTTCTAACTTCATGCACTCCAACACTACTTGTTACCTATTTAGCACACACCAACAACTCTATATTATCAAAATATTCATTCACGACACAACTACACATGTATATCATCAATACTCATTTTAACATGCACATTCATATTCTAGTAAAACCTTAAACTATCAAAAATGCTCTTAACATAATAAACACATACCTTTAGAGTCTTGAGCTTGGTTCTATGATCTTGCCACAAGTAATTGATGGTTTTACTTGAGAAAAAAAAAGGATAATGTTTGGTTTTCCAAGGGTGAGTTTTAGGTGATGAATATGGTGTCATTGGCTTCTCTATTGGGTCATATTGTTTTGTCTAATTTTTCACACGAATTTTGCATAATTTAGACTTGATATTTATCCAAATATTGAATTTTAAGGATGCCTAAGAATGGGATTTAATTGGCATGGGTTTGGGCTTGATTTTTTGGCCTAAAATCAATACATTTAAGGCTTGTTTGTGTCCAAATTTTTTGCTAAAAGTGGAAATATATTAAACATATTTAACTTGTTTTAAACAAATTTTCATACACTTTATTACCTTTATAAATTTATTAATTCAATATTTAGTTACACAAAGATATAAATATTTAAACACATTAACACAACACATATATTATATACTAACATAAATCATATTCATCATGCTTCATGATCATGCATAAGTTCATTAACACATTTATAAAATTTGATTTAGGAAATTATGGCTATTTCACCACTCATAGGCATTCTCAGCATATCATCTTGTCTCACTTCTATAACCAACTACCTCAGGCCAAGCACACTCAGGGTAATCCTTACGATTAAATCTTGCCATAAACATTACCTCTGGGATTTCCACCTCATACTCCAAATTCCTTTGTATCTTTCTTCAAGGGCAAGGATATATAGCAATATACCTGCAATAACGACTTCCTATGTTCTTACTTAGTTGTTATAATTTTGCCTTCCATTTTTCTGTCAGACTCTTTCCCAAGCATCGATTATTTCATCAACTGTCTTGTTCCAATAGAGTCAAATGAACGATGAAAGCGGACTCTAAAATCAATAAGGTAATTGTCTCCCTTCATTTTGCATTCTCCCCTTTCTTTTCCAAGTGTCTTTTATAAGCCTGTAAGAATGACAATTATAGAGTTTTCATATGTGAATTTCCTATAATTTTGTAGTTATACCCACTATAACTTATTTGGTTAGGTTTTCTGCTATACAAGTCTTTAATCAATCTCTTAAGATATCGATCTTCTTGACTTGACTATAAGGTTTCTAGGTTTAATCCTAGGTTTTAAACCATGCTTTGATGCTACGAAAAATTATCATGCTCCAAAGGGTACATTGGTTGTGACAACACGCCACGAACGATCATGCCAGTCATAATAGCATTCATGAAGTACCTTGACAACAATACTTAGGAATTAAACCAAATACTTTTAACAAAAGTAAGGCTTTATAGATGTCGTCTTTTCATCATATCAATTGTCTTTCTTGACTAAAGTTACTAAATAACAAAAGATATAGTATAGCTAAAAAGACTTAAACACTAGGATATAGAACATATAGTTTCTCTATCTAGTCTCTCTTGCAAAAAATCTCCCCAATAATCCCAAAATCAGCTAGCTTACCGATGTGGTGCACTTAGTCGGGTTATAAACTTGTCTTAAGGTACCTGCACGATGAGTCACACTATAGAGGGTTGAGAAAAACCATAGCTAAACGAGATGGGAGTGCAATATCCTCATTACTACTCTAAAAGTAAGCAAATAAGCTATCGAACATATGCTATGCATGTATAGCCATATGCAATGCAAACATTGCACGCGGTCTTTCGGTAACCAGCATGAGGTCCAAGATTTAACACCTCATTGACCTAAGGTTTGGGGAATAATTAGTTTCATCAACATCTTGATCATCCAATCTTAAATTCACTTATAACAAGTCCTATGGTGGCCTTAAGGTGCTCAATTAGGGTGTAGCTTAGGATTAGACCCGAGACAATAGTTTGACATTTCATAGTCCGTGACTTCCCCATATCATTTAGTTCGTTCTATGAAACATGAACTTAACTTAACTTAATTTTTCCTCACGGAGGCCTTAAGGTACTCAATACGAAGGTAACTTAATTTAAATGAGGTGGATATATCCATAACTGAAATTTTCTTATCATTCCATCGTTGGATGGTGACAACATATAAAATGCAATGTCGTGCCATGCATGTCCCTATTTTAATTATAACCCAGTAATCATTAATAAATTAAGGGTGATCAACCATTATATATTCCACTCCAGAAAAGTAAGATATTGGGAAAAGCAACAATTCACACGAGAACCAATTCAAGCAATTCATTCACCAATATAAATGCATTATCACTCTTTAGGTCCTTCGCATATGTCTTTGGAACTTAAACCAATATTCTTGGTTTTAAAGCTTAATTTCATGTCTTAAAGTGCTTAGTTAAGTTAATGGAATGAGTTAAATGAATTACCAAAGTGGTAGTAAGAATTCCTTAAGAACGGGAAATTTATAACATCATAAACAGGCTACACAACTTGTGTAGATGGCTATTTAATAATGGAAGTGGTTTACATGGCTTGAAGATACTAGAAACATATTCTAAAGGCTCTATATAACCATTTTATGCACGGCCGTGCTGAGAGTGGGGTTGACTAGGTTTGGCATCCATTTTCCCTTATTTCATTCATTATTTCACATACATGACCCTCATACACGTCGTGTAGAACCTCATTTATGTCAAAAAATATATCTTCATAAAATTACACATGTGCGACCTTAGTACATGAGCTGTGTACGGGAGTCGCATAGGACACATTTTGTGTTCAGAATGCATCGATTTACCAAGTAATAATGCAAGGCCATTGTACATGGCCGTATACCATTACTTCATAAATCGAGGAATTGCCATGTAGGATGGTTATATAGGATGACTTTCACGTCAAACTCTCTATTATGCTCCAATTGGAATTTCCAAGACTTGTAACACTTTTATAAGTCTTTTTAACTTAAAAATTACCACTGGCACTATATGAATAGTAACGCAACAGTAGTACAACACATAATCAACTAGTAAATAATCAGAAATCCCTCTCATCGTAGCGTCATCATAAGTTATCAAAGTAATACAAAAGTTGGCCTGAGAAATCAAAGTTTTCACCTATAAAATACAAGAAAACACTTTTCTAAGCTTAAGAAATGCAATGTAGTAAGTAAAAGCTAGGGATTTATGTATAAAACTTAAAAATATTGAATCAAGTTCTTCGCCAAATACTCGACGCTTCAATTCATTCTTAATTTGGAGGCTAGTGAAACCCTATCAAGTGTGCTCTTGTTTTGAAGTACGCAGAACTAGTATCACAATGTCTCTTGTATATTTGGAAATGGAGGTGTTTTTGTGAGTTATGAGTTTTTGAAGTTTTGAAATTTTGTCGATTTCGTCGCTCATAATCGTAAGTTTCTAGAGGAAGAAGAAAGACACCAAAAGAAAAAAGAAATGAAAGGAAAAAAAGGAAAAAGGAAAAAGGAGCAACTGATTGGTGAATTACGATATATATATGCAACTGAGGTGATGAACAAAACTTATTGGATAATTTTTCAATACGGGTCCAATTCCTATATGATACGGTATCTTGTCGTAGCTATATATGTTATGGTGTTTGGAGGTGAAAACTTGTATGCCTACTAATTTGGATGTCTTGATCACAATCGTACACATGAAATTTCAAATTGGAGTTCCTAAAATTTTAATTTTATTATATGATAAGGTTTACTATAAATTTATGGTTTTCGGTTCAAAAATTAAGGCTTAAGGATCTAGTTATTAGGGTTTTAAGTATTTTTTTAGGCTCAATCACTAGTCAAGTTGCCAATTAATTGCTAAATCCTATATTCCGAGTAGGGTAAAATTACATGGCTTCATATTCCCTATTATACCACTAACTCCTATTTTCAAATTTTGTATTCCTTATATTTTCCCAAACAATTTAGGCAGACTTTTTTCATAATGGCAATTTAATTGTAAATATAGACCAGAGGGTTTTTGAAGTTCTAAGGTTTTATGATAACATACAAACTATTATTTTAAGTTTAGTTACAAAGTTTCAATTTCTTAAGACATGAAAATATATGAAAACATGCAATTTTGTGGAGAAAAATATTTATTATTGGCCCACTGAAATAAAAAATTGCATAAATATAAATTGTAGAAAAAGAATAATCAAAGTACCGATGCATAATCGCATCTAGTAGATGTAGTTTATATATTTGCGCATAAATCGTATGTCATACATGCAATTTGTATGCTTCTACATAAATCTCATATATAACCTGTGATTATGTATTTGCACATAAATCGAATGTTATTCATGCAATTTTCTATTGAACTATTTTGCTAAATCTCATCTAATTTATGCGATATTTGTTTAAAATAAGATCACATATAGAAAATATGATTTTGCATTAGTAATTGTGTAATTAAAACTATGTCATTTATATTTAAGTATTTTTATTTAAAGATTACATGTATTTCACCCCAATTCAATGTATAATCCATTTTAGATGTGAATTATGATTCTCAACAAATAATGCTGATGTACATCAAAATGAAGTTTCAAAGAATTTAGGCTTTTTTAATGGCTTTTAATCTAAGTGGGTTTTATGTTCAATTTGAACTCCTTAATAGAGCTGTGTAAACAGGTTATACAAGTCAACCTGCCCTGCTCTGCTCTGCCCCACCCCACTTCAACTCACGGGTCATGCAAGCCAAAATTTTTAGCCTAACCCACCCTACGTGAGTTGGTGGGTTAAGCTAGTTGGCCCACAAACCTACTAATATTTTTTTTAATTGAAAAATTTTACAAGAATTCAAATTCAAATTTAAAATTTTAATAATTTAAATGTAGAATATATTTCTTTTTATCTTATCAATTATATACATACAAATGTAGATGGTAATTGTGTATGGAAAAATTATAAAATTCTATTTTAAATTTTTTGAAGTAATAGAAAATAGAATTCATTCAATTTTTTTTTTTTTTTTGTCATAGCAAGGAAAAATACATCATGAAAATTACTAATTGGTATTGTGTTACTTATTTTAAATAGAAGCATCTAAATATCTAATAAATATAATAGAAAATGTATTGATAAAAAGACTAAGGATATAATGAATATAAAAGTTGAAAGTTTGAAACATAACACCCATAAAAATTACATAATCAACATTTCAACAACTAAATAATAGAATAGTATAGTGAAGATGAAAGAAAGAGAGTAATGTACTAGGGTTTCTTTTTTTTTTTAATAATATTTGTATTTCTTTCTTTTTTAAATTTTTTTTAAGTGTGGTTTCGTGGGCCAACTTGACCCACAGTGGGTTAGCCCACTTCAACCTACAGGTTATGTGAGGCAAGCCATTTTGCCCTGCACATGAAATAAGCTAAAGTATGTAGCCCAACTTGCGTCTCACGTAACCCATCCTGCATGCATAGCTCTACTCCTTGGTATGATCCAAACATCGTTAATAATTTCATTTATTTTGAACAATAATTTCTTCTAAATTTCTTTACATTTCATTCGAATAAATTGAAAATCATCTTACAGTTAGATTTACAAGTGTTACGAGCCGAACAATCTAGTTGGCTCATAAAAGTTTTTGAACCAAAAGCAGATCTGTCTAAGAAGATTCCACACTTACATGATGTACTTAGGTTGTCTTACCCAACCCAAACAAGCCCACCTTATTCTGGCCTTTGTGTATTTTGCAATTTTGATTGAAGCCCAATATCTGATGCAGCGTGTGGAAAAGGAAGAGTCATTTTAAACTTCAGAAAAAAAAAAAAAAAATCCTATACAATTTGCCTTATTTTTGTTGAATTAATTATAATTAAGGTTTTTTCTAGCTTAAATACATGGAACCAATTCGAAAAAACTCCTTGAATTGTTTGCTAAAAAATGCAAGAGGAAGCAAACACTTTTTTCAATGTAATTAATTGCAATTATGTTATCAATTGGTGGATGGTGGAGTTCACTTTTAACTACACTATTTACATTAAGTTTTTAAGCCATCTACTTAATATAGTCATTAATTCGATTTAACAACACGCACATATATAAGTTAAATGTTGATTTAATATTGAAGGACTTTTTTTTTATTTATGTTTCCTTTTCTTTTTTTTTTTTTTCATCTTGTATAAAATTCTTTTCATGTCCTTTAAATGAATCTCAACATAAAAAATGGCTCACAGTAAAAGATTCACGTCATTATATTATCATGAATTCAATTAAACAAGCTTTTTAATGAACTAAAGGCAAGAATTATGGCCTTCCTACAGAAAATTACTCGCCTTTAGGATTTAAGAAAATTGGTAGTGTATTGGGCATAGTCTTAAGATATGATATTATGTATATACAATGTCAACGGAAAGAGATATAAATCCCATGAAATTAATTTAGAACCTCACCAAAATGGTTGGATAAAGTAGAAGTAAATAATAAATATGATATGAATTCAATATTATTTATTTTTTGACTCAAAGTTGCGGTCTCAAACCCAAAATTATAATTAATTTATCAGAAGACACGGGACATGGACATGTACTTACAAAATAAATTTCAATATAACTAACTTTGAATTTGACATTACAAGTGTATTTCCTAATGTAACAGAGATAGAAATCGGACATATGGAACCAATTCTATGAGAGGTGAAAATTTTTGTGGTTAGTGGATGCCTCTACAAGCTGGTTTCAACAGCCTATCCACACACAATTTATGGAAGTGAGGTGTTGTTCGAGTGCCACAAGGATTGCAGTTGAATATGGGCTAGACACAAGCTATAGGCTGCTAAAGAATAATGGGCTGTAATGGGCTTTAGCCCAATATTGAAAATTAATAATAATCTTGTAAGCCCAGGATGGTGAGATGTTTAATAGTGGCGTAGACCATCAGGATAGTTGTAGCAGTGAAGTGGTTATTACAAGGTAATAATTGAAAGTCAGTGTTCGTTTTGGTGGAGATTTTTTCTTATATATTTATTTTTTTGTCTTGTCCTAAAATTTTTTTCATTACGAGATTTAGCATACAAAAATCTTGAAATGTGTGTTGTACTTTGTGGGAGATTTTATCCAATGCCAAACTTAATTTAGCAAATGGAGAAATCTACAAACCTTAGAATAAATATTTAGGGTTAAATTAAAATAGAAAATCAAATTTTAAGGTGGTTAAAATAGGAGATTAAAGTGAAATACTTAAAACAGAGAATCAACATTATATATAGTGATTCATACAGAGGATCTCATTAATATCATATAAATTTGCCACATTCTCAATTTAATGGTATTATAATTATATTATGGTGAGATCCATTATTTTAATTACTAATACAACGTGGATCATCTAATTCAGCCACTTAAAAGTTTGAACCTCTCTACTTGAACTTGATTGTCAATATTGATTTTCATACTTGTATGTTCCTCATATTCAAGTTCATTCTATTTCAAACGATTTTAATGTATCAAAACATCAATTCCATTCCATCCCTTCTATTACAATCTAGTTCATTCCATACGATTTTAACATACCAAGCATGATGTTAGTGCATTCATCCTATTTTCATCATTTGTGCAAGTGGATATATGTTGAAAATATTGCCATTTAACGTACAGAAAAACTTAGCCCTCCGATATCGCCCAATGTCATTATTTCTTCCTATTTACTTCCTCTTCAGTCCAATAATTGATTCATTGCGACGCATAAATTATATAATGGAAAAAATTAGGATTGATATCCAGCAAGACATATATAATATTAAATTTTAAATGTGATTAAGTGCCTCAACGTGTGTTTTATAGTGACTAGCTTCAATAACTAAATAACAAAGAGTATCTTGACCTAACTGAACTTTTTCATAAGATATCAATTTAATTGGTAGGTACTACGTAGGTCTTATCCATGTATAACTTTTTTTATAGATGCACATCCTTTTTCATATTAAAAGAAGTATACTTTTCTCTATCATTAGAAGTTTAAACCCACAAGCCATCTCATATATTAATCAAACAGGTTTGTCCAACTAATTTCACCCGTTCCCTAATTATATACCTTAGAGATTAGACAGTGACAGACTGCACGATTGTTAATAACTCATTATAAGGAAGATGTATACCTCATCAAACTATATTAACGTCGTTACAATTTATGATTTGGATACATGGCCCTATGTCTCGTGTGTTGCATGTAATCTTGTGTTATTCTAACTAGAAAGCAGCCCATCCATGGATAAATTAATATATATGGAAGCTTTTTTGAGTAAGCTAGAAGGAAATAATGGAATGCATATCTGTTAATTATTTACATCTATAAAGAAAATTAGTGTCTCATTCGAATCTCTACCACTTTCCACCCCCACATAGCACAAAAACGTATATGTCTTACTAATATATATAATTATGAAAGGGTAAATTACACTAGTGGTTCATAACGTTTAGCAGTAAATTAAATTTATTTTGGGTCACAACGTTTGGAAATGTTCATTTTTTGTCACAACATTTGGAGAGTGAATTTATTTTGGATCACAACATTTGGAAAAGTGATTCAATCTAGGTCACAGTAGACATTTGTCAATAGGAGAATGTGACACATGTCTACCGTGACCTAAATTGAATAACTTTTCCAAACGTTGTGATCCAGAATGAAATTACCTCCAAATGTTGTGATCCAAAATGAATTTACCTCCAAACGTTGCAATCCATTTATGTAATTTACCTAATTATGAAAATCCAGTCTTGTACTCAACTTAAAAATTGTCGATATAATATCAAATTAAAATTTTATAGCTACTTATACTGCTTCTTGATACCGTTTGTTAAACTTGCAGAAGTGGAAAAAGACATTTGATCATTAAATTTTTACAACTTTTCCTAATATTGTTCAACATTGATAGGATATCTTTTTCACATCTGCAAACAGAGTAAACAATGTTAGTGATGTAATAAAAATAGTAAAAAAAAGTTCGATTGAATGTTTAATAGAAAACTTTAAAATTTATATGCCAAATTAAATTTTTATATGTAATAAAGCTAGATATGTAATTTATTTAAAAGATTGGCTTGAATCATGCACCAAAAGTGAAACTACTGTATACATGTCACATTTTTATTTTATGAATTCTTATACAACACTAATCTCCCCAAATGACGTATAACTTTTATTTAGTCGTTTCTTTGTTTCGATAGTTCGTTTCATTTGAGATGTAAGCCTAATATTAAATGAATTTCCAGGAACGGTAAACTCGTGTTTATTACCTTATTTAAGATTAGAACAACTAATTGTCTCTTTGAACAGGGTCCATCGGACTTATTCCAAAAGCCATGATCTAATATGTTTGAATTTGTGGACCAAACTTACGTTGGTTAGGTGTTGCACTTCTAACAGTGTGGTCATGATAATTAATGTATGTCGAAAATGCAGCTTGACTAATAATAAACGACCGTATTTGTAATAACATACAACTCCATTTACCAAATATTCTCTGCTTTGACGAGGTCATCTATCCCGTGAGTGATTTTCATTCAGTATGCTTAATTTTAAAGTTTCGATAAACTCAAATCATTGCACCAAAATATATCTTAATAATTAGAATTCAATTATTTTATATTTGATAAATATTGTATCACACTTCTATCTTTACATATTTTGTCATATAAGTCAAGAACCATACCAAACAAAGAAAACTGTCGACGTAGTCCTATACAGGTCCAAAAAGATGCAACTAGTTGAGGTACTTTATCTGTATAGCAGTTAACTCTCCTACTTCCAGTTGATGAACCACTTTGATATCACTGGTAACAATCTAGAACTCTATTCACGGAAGGATTGCCTACTTTTGTAAAATGTCGCACAACTTTATATTTGGTGTCAGCTCTTTCCTAAAGACCACCCATCTTAAGAATACTTTTTACTAATCACATTTGATTTTAAAGTTTTTATTAACTTGAAACTATTACACCAAAAAGTGCTTCAATAATTAAAGTTTTAACCACCTTATTACCTAGAAATTTCACAATATCATTTTGGCTTTAACTCATTGGTTTCCCCAATTTGCGCCACCAATAAAGGGCAAATATAGTAGTGGAAGATCATTTAAGCCTATTGATAATATTATTATTTATTTCACTTCCCTAAACTTTAACCTATATATGAATATATCCCCCTATACTTTCAAATCTTGCAAATAACCCTTTTAAATTTTGATAAATTAAAAAAATAAAAGACTCTTGATTTTTTAGTTTAACAACAACATACTAAAATAAAAGTTTGCAGGTTGTTAAAGTACAATTTGATAAGTTTGAGCCATGTTTTTTGCAACAAAATCAAAATTTAAAGGGGTGGGAAGCGTTATTTTTAACTTTTAAGAGTTATTTTTCAACATGTAAAAGTTTTGAAAAATAATTTATAACATTTAAAAGTTTAGAAGATATATTCACACTTAAGTACACTTTTAAAGAGATTATCTGCATCTTTCCCTCAAATTTCTTCAATGGCCTTCACAAGTATTTAAAAGCACCATTAATATTTTCCATGGTATAGACGTTCTATTATATGGGCGCATGATTAACAACGTGTAATCTCCGGATCTATCAAAAAAGATGTGAACAAAGGCATGCTGAATTAACGTTAAGATAGTTTTAAATCCAACATACATATACAAACACAATTTTAAGACCGACCCGTTCTTTTAAAAAGAAAAAATATTTACAGTTTTTAACCCATTTTAGGTTCGGTGCCTTTTTTAAGGAATCTCTGTAAACAATCTACCACTACATGAGGTCGAGAAGCAACTTTCTTCTGTAAAATCTGGGAAGCGAACAGCAAATCATCAAAAGCATGATATTCAGAAGAATTGTTTTCTTATCATATTATCAGATTGATTCTCCACTTCGCTTTCATTTTTTATACATTTTGCATTTTTTTATTAGATTAGGTAGTAAATGCCATATTAAAACCAGATGGAGGCTTTTAAGTTAAGTGATTGAATATAACCAACTAATATCTGTTAATCTGACTATTAATTATTTTTAACCTAAAGATTATACCATTTGTACCAAGAAGAAAAGGATAAATTAATTGAATTACAAATATATAAATATGTCTAGCCAAAATATATATATATATATATAAATATGAAAATAAATAAAGCATATTAATTAAGTGAAGATAATGGTAAACAGGTACCTAAAGATGTGGGACAAAAATTGGCTTGTTACTGTTGGGTGATCTGAATATCCTATTTTGAAGAAACGAGCTAACTCGAAGAAATCACCACCTTTTATAGTTAGCTAGGTTGGTTTTTGACCACATTCTTCCATTTAAGGCCTCAAATGGTCATTTTTAATATTTTTGGCAAGTTTTGTTTTTGTTATAATTTTTTATAGGAGTATCAGTATTGCACACCATCTATGGCATTAATTTTGTTTTTTCATGTACTTCGTTTTAAAACCTTTTTTATTTTTTGACATTTTCGATTCCATTTTTGGCAGCTTTTAAACTAGCCTATATATTGTATGCCATAGGGTAAATGGATAGTTACTTAGCATATTTTTTCAGAAATACAATATTTGAGTCGTCTTTGCTCACTTTCTCCCTAGATTCTTGAATTTCATATATTTCTTTGAATTTGGATGTCAAATATCTAGGAATTCTCAAATCAATTGGTATTTAAAAATCACACTCTAGGTATTTGCAGAATCAACGGTTTGTGATATAAACCTTAATTCAATTTCACGTTTATTGCTGCATCACACATTATATAAACAATGAAGCTAAAAATATGCTAAAAAATGTCAATATTTGGAATAAGTTCATTTAAAGTGTGATAGTTAAAAGTAGGTATTCATCAAGAAAAATCGAGGATTTAATAAAAAATTATCCAAATTTTGATACTTTAATTGAAGTTTGTAAAATGCTGATCTCTTATTTGACTTACTTTATAAGATATTATTTCCTCTTTTAAATCTCTTGAAATGTTAATGTCTCCAATAAATTTACCTTATTAGTTGATTTTGGGTGTAAAATTTGATAATTGAATCTAGTAAATAATGACAGATAGTAAATTCAAACATCACATGTAAATTTTATTTTAGAATTAAAAAAGAGGAAAACGAAAAAAAGAACAAAATTTAAGTAGTGATTTTGACATCACACTATGTGAATATATATATATGTATATATATATATATGGTGTGTGTACATATTGTAACTCTCCAACCCAAAAATAAGGTTACCAAAAGGTCTAGCTACTTGTAAATTATTTAACCTTGATTAATAAACAAGTCAAGTTTGATATCAAAATAAAGCTTATTTATTTAAAAAGCCAAACTTGAACTCATCTTTAACTCATGACCTAACTCTTTTAAGCCCATGAATAGACTCACATTTAGGGTCGTCAGTTCAAGAGTTTTACAGTACACATTATTTTATATGTACAATTAAAAAAAAACTAATTTGGCTCGGTCTGGTTCATTTGCAACACTATACAAAAATAGTCGATTATTAAGTCAATAGAAGCATCGTTATACCTTGTAAGTGAATACAATTAGACTCCCTTTTTCAATATACGATTCACTTCATTCCTACCATCTTTTAAATATAAGTCATTTTAAATTAGGTGTCACACCCTGGCCACATATCTTACCTTGTTCAAATCATTTTTTTTAAGTCGAGTCAAAATAGGCCCAGCAGTTATCACCTTACTTCAATCCCTCCTCATCCATCTACTATAGGTAGATGGTTGGCTCTAATTTAGTTTTGAATGCTTCTACCTCAAAGGGCTATAGAACTAAATGACAAGTGACTTATGAATCTTTTCAATGACATGGTTCAGAAAAACCTAAGGAGTGTTGACTTGATATTCACTGTTAATTTCGCTTTCTAGCTATTTTCATTTAGGACTTTAGTAGTGTATGACTTATGTACTACTAACAAAATGATCAAAGAGATAGAAGCTCATAAGCTAATACAAAAGCAAGCATCTCTTATGATACCTCATGTAAATGAAGTCCCATATAATTTGTAAAGGAGGTGCAATAATAGTTTATAAGATTAAGATAATAAATATCAAATCAACACATGCCCAAAGGGAAGAAGATCATTACGTCTCCTACTACCTTGGTTATTGACTAACTGCGGTTTGGCCTTCTTAAATGGCATAAGTAATAAAAGCCTTGCCTCATGTAATATAGAATAATGTCAACTAAAACCTGTCTAATCTATTGAGGCATTAATTTGAACAATTCAAGCAATTATGTTTGACCCTTACAAAAAGTGAAATAAGATAAATCTTCTCATCTTATGAATTTTTCACTTGAGTATAGGTTTGATATCTTAAAATTATTGAAGCACCTAGCAAAAGAAAAAATTAAAAAAAGAAAAAGAAAAAGAAAAGAAGAATGCTAGTTATATGCTGTATTAGAGAAATCGGGTCAAAGTCAAAAATCAAAAAGAAAAAAGGTTGATGCGAATAGAGAAAAGAAACATTAAGTTGGAAGATTAGATACGAGTAGGCACAACGCAACTCCTACCTTATCCTTTAATTCGAAGATTATAGGCCTTGTTTACCTTTATGATATATTCCTTAATGCAGTAAGAATCTTCAAACATAACCAAATTGTGGAATCTAGTCAAAAGGGTTAGGTAGTTTTCCGCAAGCAAATTTATAAGTGAACATTTTCAATCTTTTCCAATTTATTCCTTATTAGTGGACGCTAATCGGATAATATTAAAGAAGTATCACGTTTCACGCAAATATTATATATTATCTACTTAAGTTCCAGCAAATGTTTTCTATTCACCAAACATTACCCACCAAGACATTTCAAAGAACACAAGAGTTAGTTTGTTCCCAATGATCATCTGCATGCCAGTCAGATGAATTAATATATGCCTGGAAATAAGTATATTAGTAAGCTTTCAAATCTCCTCGGTGTAAAGCTCTGTATTTTCTCTCTTAAAAACTTCACTAAATCCTACTCAGAAGGCTGCTACTCAATTATTTCCCCACCACCAAATAGAAATTTGGTAAATGAAAACTGATACCGGTAGTTCTCATAAATGATTGGGTTAATGATAAAAATAGTATCTAGATTTTCGTAAAATATTTAATTAAGTGACTAGAGTTTCATTTTGAATAATTTAGCACATGAACAAAGTTTACATTGACCTTTTTCATAGCTACAACTTTATTTTAGTACAAAAATTATCAAAACTAAACTTCAAGTATCGAATAGAAATTTTTGCGAAAGTTCATGTATCAAATTGTTTAAAATAAAACTTTAGGTATCTTATGAATTTTTTTACCAAAGTTTAGGTACCATTTTTTAGATTAGCCCTAAATGATTTTACTATTTGAGATAAGGAAAATCTTTTTAAAAAACTAATACAACCTACGATTTTACTAAAAATTAAATGAATAGATGATTACATTTGACTTCTATAGACTGCTATTTATAATATTCTCTACATTTATTGGTTTCTTGACTAATTCTACTAATTGTTACATTACTAATTTGTCCAACACATTGTGGTAACATTTGCTCATCCTTTTATTAACCTTATCCTCAAGGATTTTGGAAAAAGAGACAAATACATAAAAAAAAGAATGAACTTACAATAATTTTGAGACAATTAATGCAATTAACTTGATCAAAGGAGTATATGATATAAGCCACATTCTCATCACCATCACGACCTTGAATAGTAATTGAAACTCATCATACAAATATTGAAGTATAGACTCGAAACTTGTAATTTTGGACATCAAGCATCACCTTCTTTAGTCTATTGTTGTAATTTTTTTTAAGACCATCTTATGTGATTTCTTCATCATGATGAAAATCATCTTTGCTATTTATCTTATAAATCACTTCCATATCTTCCTCCATAGTAATCTTTTCTTGATAGTTCTCTTGAAAGTGCTCTTTGACCCTAATTTCTATAGATGATGTATCTTCTTTTTCTTGTAAATTTATCAGTTGCTCTTCTTTCATACATTTAACCAAATCTTCTTTGAACTAAACCCATGTAAACTCAATTTCCCTACGAATCTTATATGCTTTCTCTCTATTGTTTAAACGATTATTTCAATTAGAATAGGATTATGAAAATTGATCATAATTAAAATCCAAGAAATAAATCGAATAAAAAAACTAAAGAAAATAAATTCAAAAAGGGGTTGGGTGTTGAAGTTTATAAGGGATCCTAATTGATTCTTAAGCCCTTTGAAAGAGTGAAGTTGTGCAAACCTCATAGTAAACCAATCAAAGAGTTCTTGAGTCTTATTGATCATACTAGGTCTAATTATTCGAATTTTTTCAACTATCTCAAAAACAATCCATACCTAGAAATTTAATGTGTTTAGCTCATTTTAATGACATACAATCTTTTACTATTTATAGCACCTATATGATGCATTTTGGAAATAGTAGCATACCAATATAGAACCTATATAGCGACTTTCTAAGAGATGTGCTTATTTATCCAATTGAGTTTTCGAGCCCAACTCTTTGTTTGTAAGTTTTGTTGTACTATTCAATTTAATAAAGATATCAATTTTTTTAGTTGAATGAAATTCATCTTTAATGGTAAAAAATAAAGAACACTACAGTGGCTAAACATCATTAAGTAAATCCTCCATATTTAAGCCCTTTAATATGGAAGAACTAATTGAAGGACTGTATAACAACACAAATATAAAAGCATTATTCATTTAGAAAGTAAGAATTAAGGTTAGATTTTGGTAAAGCATGGAGGATCTAACAACTTGATTAATCTCAACTTGGGTAGTAAATGGATCATATTAGGAAATTTAGATTGACGCGTTTCCACTTTTTATGGAATACCATTATTATTGGCTAATTTTATGGGATTAATTTAATATCTTCAGACTAGTATTTTTTTACTTTCTCATAATAGCTTATATATTTTTTATTTTTTTTGAATAACTTTTTTCTGAAAGTTGCATATAGAAGTTTTTCTTTGTATATTGATAAGATGAATGAAATACTAATTTTCATCATGGTATCAGAACATAGATTTTAGGACTCAGTAAAAGAAAAACAAAATAGATAAGGAGAGATAGAGAAATGGGAGTCAGAGGTTGCACACATTGTAGGAATGTTGAATCTCAACTATCCCTTACATCGCAAAGGTTACCACAAGGGAACTATTCTCCAACTACCATATTACCAAAAAAAAAAAAAAAAATACCTTTCTTGTTATTTTAAATAAACCCATTGCTAAATTAGGTAACAATGATTGGATTATTGATTTTGGAGCAACTGATCACATGACTTTTGATCTAAAAGACTTAGTTGCAACTACTAAACTAAAACGGACCTGTGTTGCTAATGTTGATGGGATGACATATCCAGTTGCAAGGCCTAGAACAATGGCACTTACACCTTCTTTTGTTTTATCAAATACTCTATTGGTCCCATCACTCTCAAATAAGTTATTATCTATAGGACAAGTGACTAAAGAATTGAACTTTTTTGCCATAATGTATCTAAGTTCTTGTCTATTTTAGGATATTCTCATCAAAGAGATTATTGGTCATGGTACTAAAAGACATGGGTTGTATTACATGGATGACTTTAATCCTGGAAGAGCAAATACTATAGGTCGAATTAGTGACCAAGAGAGACAGATTTCGTTGCAGCATTATAGACTTGGACATCCATCTTTTCATACTTGAAGCACTTGTTTCCAAAGTTGTTCTCTAATTTACACGAATTTGTTTTTAAATGTGAGAGTTTTATTTTAGCCAAGAGTCATCGTATCTGTTATCCAATAAGTTTGAAAAGGTATGAGACACCATTTACAATAATACATTCAGATGTTTGGGGTCTAACTCCTATTTCAATTTCATCGAGAATTAAATGGTTTATAACATTTGTGGATGATTGCACAAGAATGACTTGGCTTTATGTATTGAAAAATAAAAGTGAAATATTTGGAGTCTTTCGTTCTTTTCATAATATGATAAGAACACAATTTTCAGCTAAACTTTAAATTCTTCTATCTGATAATGGTGGAGAATATGACAATAAGGAGTTCAAATAATATTTTCAAGCACATGGTTTGCTTTATGAAACCACTTGTTCTCATACGCCACAACAAAACGGTGTTGCGGAAAGGAAAAATAGATACATTCTTGAAACAACAAAAGCTTTGTTAACATCAGCACATGAAACTCAACAATACTAAGCAGATATAGTTGTCACTGCCATTTATTTATTAAATCGAATGCCATCTCGAGTTTTGAATTTTGAGACTTTACTACAGGCTTTTGCTCACCATGTGCAATTACCTTCAAAACAAAGTTTCTGGATGTGTTGCGTATGTTCATCTTCATAAAAACCAATGAACAAAATTGGATCCATGTACTATTCATTGTGTTTTTCTAGGATATACAACACATAAGAAAGGTTATCAGTGCTACAATCCTACAACTAGACGCTTATACACTACAATGGATGTCATTTTTTTTTTAAATAGAGAAATTTTTTTCAAAAATTAGATCTTAATTCTTCTCTTCATGGAGAATAGAATAAGGATATTTGGAAAAATTAGCCACCCTTTGAAGACACCAACTTGGAATCAGAACATGATGATATTCAAAGTAGTTGGAAGAATCTTAAAACAGAGCATGAAGAAGAAAATAATGTCTCTCGAGCAAGAAGTGAACAAGAACAGCCCCCAACTATGTCGGAACCTCAGTTAAAACAAGAACTCCCAATAGAGCGAGACCAGCCTATTTCTCACATTTTAGTACATGACCACTCCCCTAAGTATATTCTAGAGGTACGATCTCTAAATTATTCTCCCCATGGTTCTATTGATTTTATTAGTTAAAGATTACCTGACAGACATAATCGTGGCAAGCCACCAAGTCGGTACTTGCCAGATGTTGTTGGAGATAAGAAGATAAGGTATCTAATTACTAACCATGTTTACAGCAAAAGATTATCACCACCACTCGAAGCCTTTATCCATACTCTTTCAACTAAATAAGTTCCAAATACTATACAAGAAGCCTTAAATAAACCCAAATGAGTCACGACAATTAATGAAGAGATGACAGTATGATAAAAATAGTACTTGAATTTTCGTAAAATATTTAATTAAGTGACTAGAGTTTTATTTTGAATAATTTAGCACATGAACAAAGTTTACGATGACTTTTTTCATACCTACAAAAACTTTATTTTAGTACAAAAATTGTCAAAACTAAACTTCAAGTATCTAATAAAATTTTTTGCGAAAGTTCATGTATCAAATTGTTTACAATGAAACTTTAAGTACTGTATGAATTTTTTTACGAAAGTTTAGGTACCATTTTTCATATTAGGCCTAAATGATTTTACTATTTAAGATAAGGAAAATCTTTTTAAAAAACTAATACAACCTACAATTTTACTAAAAATTAAATGAATAGATGATTACATTTGACTTCTATAGACTGCTATTTATAATATTCTCTACATTTATTGTTTTCTTGACTAATTCTACTAATTGTTACATTACTAATTTGTCCAACACATTGTGGTAACATTTGCTCATCCTTTTATTAACCTTATCCTCAAGGATTTTGGAAAAAGAGACAAATAAATAAAAAGAAAAGAATGAAATTACAATAATTTCGAGACAATTAATGCAATTAACTTGATCAAAGGAGTATATGATATAAGCCACATTCCCATCACCATCACGACCTTGAATAGTAATTGAAACTCATCATACAAATATTGAAGTATAGACTCCAAACTTGTAATTTTGGACATCAAGCATCACCTTCTTTAGTCTATTGTCGTAATTTTTTTTAAGACCATCTTATGTGATTTCTTCATCATGATGAAAATCATCTTTAACATTTATCTTATAAATCACTTCCATATCTTCCTCCATAGTAATCTTTTCTTGATAGTTCTCTTGAAAGTGTTAGTTGACCCTAATTTCTATAGATGATGCATTATCTTTTTCTAGTAACATTAGCCATTGCTCAAGTCCACCATGGGGGAAACCAACTCAGACCTAGCCTCATCGTCCAGAAGCACCTCTAACCTGCAATGGAGAAAAATCTGGACAGCCAAAACCCTACCCAAGATACAACATTTTCTTTGGAGAATAGGATCAAACACGTTACCTACAGCAGATCAATTGTGGAGGAAGAAAATCTTACCCGACTCGACATGCCAGATCTATGGAGAATTGGGAGTACAGAGCATGCCCTAATCCTTTGCGAATGGACAAAGTTGATCTGGTTCGGCAGCTTAGGTATCAGAATCAACCATCAAGCCGTGGGTTCCTTCCTCGACTGGGTAGACCAAGCTGCCGCATGCAGTGGAAGATTAGCTAAGGAGATGGAAGTACAAATCGGAGCAATAGCTTGGTGCATTTGGGTGGAGAGATGCAAAGCAGTGATTGAGGGGAAAAACATTGAGCCGCTAAGAGTTCTGAGCCACGCACAAACGCTGGTCAGAGATATTAAATCCAATACAAAAGATCCAAGAGAGAGAAATGAAACTGTGGTAAATGGAGGAGAGAGATGGACAAAACCCTCACCCACGGTTGTAAAAATCAATGTAGACGCCTCGTGGAAATCTGGAAGAGAGAGGGCAGCAGTAGGTGTGGTGGCAAGAGATCATTGGGGAAAGTTAATTTGTGGCAGGTCGATGCTATGTACGGGGATCACTGCAAAGGAAATCGAAGGCAAAGCTGTTATGATAGGAATTGATTTTGCTCTAGATATGGGTTTGCAAAAGGTGAAATTGGAATCCGATTGTCTTTCTGTTGTCAATGCTTGTTTGGGAAATAATTCCAAGGTGCACTGGGCAACAAAACCCTATCTAGCTAAAATCAAGAGCTATCTAATAGCGACACCGAATATTTTCTCTATTTCTCACATTCCTAGGAAAGCTAATAGAGTAGCTGACTGGGTAGCTTCTATGACAAGGAGAGGGATGTGTCCTACGGATTGGTGGTGTAACCCCCTTCCCATCTCCAGAAGCTACTCAATTTAGATAGTATGTTTGTTGACCCGCTTGAGTCAACGTCCTCTTTTGTATATGACAATGGTTAATATATATAAATATCTCTCGTTTATGACCAAAAAAAAAAAAAACATTAGCCATTGCTCTTCTTTCATACATTTAACCAAATCTTCTTTGAACTAAACCCATGTAAACTCGATTTCCGTACGAATCTTATATGCTTTCTCTCTATTGTTTAAACGATTATTTCATTTAGAATAGGATCATGAAAATTGATCATAATTAAAATCCAAGAAATAAATCGAATAAAAAACTAACGAAAATAAATTCAAAAAGGGATTGGGTGTTAAAATTTATAAGGGATCCTAATTGATTCTTAAGCCCTTTAAAAGAGTGAAGTTGTGCAAACCTCAAAGTAAACCAATCAAAAACTTCTTGAGTCTTATTGATCATATTAGGTCTAATTATTCGAATTTTGTCAAATATCTCAAAAACAATCCATACCTAGAAACTTAATGTGTTTAGCCCATTTTAATGACATACAATCTTTTAATATCTATAGCACTTAATGATGTACTTTGGAAATAGTAGCATACCAATATAGAACCTATATAGCGACTTTCTAAGAGATGTGCTTATTTATCCAATTGAGTTTTCGAGCCCAACTCTTTGTTTGTAAGTTTTCTTGTACTATTCAATTTAATAAAGATATCAATTTTTTTAGTTGAATGAAATTCATCTTTAATGGTAAAAAATAAAGAACACTACAGTGGCTAAACATCATTAAGTAAATCCTCCATATTTAGGCCCTTTAATATGGAAGAACTAATTGAAGGATTGTATAACAACACAAATATAAAAGCATTATTCATTTAGAAAGTAAGAATTAAGGTTAGATTTTGGTAAAGCATGGAGGATCTAACAACTTGATTAATCTTAGCTTGGGTAGTAAATGGATCATATTAGGAAATTTAGACTGACACGTTTCCACTTTTTATGGAATACCATCATTATTGGCTAATTTTGTGGGAGTAATTTAATGTCTTTAGATTAGTATTTTTTACTTTCTCATAATAGCACGTATTTTTTTAATTTTTTTAGAATAAATTTTTTCTGAAAGTTGCATATTAAAGTTTTTCTTTGTATATTGATAAAATGAATGAAATACTAATTTTCATCATGGTATCAGAGCATAGATTTTAGGACTTAGTAAAAGAAAAAACACAATAGATAAGGAAAGATAGAGAAATGAGAGTCAGAGGTTGCACACATTGTAGGAATGCTGAATGTCAACTATTCCTTACACCACAAAGGTTACCACAAGGGAACTATTCTTCAACTACCATATTACAAAAAAAAAAAAAAAAAACCTCTCTTGTTATTTTAAATAAACCTGTTGCTGATTTAGGTAACAATGATTCGATTATTGATTTTGGAGCAACCGATCACATGACTTTTGATCCAAAAGACTTAGTTGCAACTACTAAACTAAAACGGACCTATTTTGCTAATGTTGATGGGATGACATATCCAGTTGCAAGGCCTAAAACAATGGCACTTACACTTTCTTTTGTTTTATCAAATACTCTATTGGTCCCATCACTCTCAAACAAATTATTATCTATAGGACAAGAGACTGAGGAATTGAACTGTTTTGTCATAATGTATCCAAGTTCTTGTCTACTTCAGGATATTCTCATCAAAGAGATTATTGGTCATGGTACTAAAAGACATGGGTTATACTACATGGATGATTTTAATCCTGGAAGAGCAAATACTATGGGTCGAATTAGTGACCAAGAGAGACAAATTTGGTTGCAACATTATAGACTTGGACATCCATATTTTTCATACTTGAAGCACTTGTTTCCAAAGTTGTCCTCTAATTTACACGAATTTTTTTTAAATGCGAGAGTTGTATTTTAGCCAAGAGTCATCATATCCCTTATCTAATAAGTTTGAAAAGATGTGAGACACCATTTACATTAATACATTCAAATGTTTGGCGTCCAGCTCCTATTTCAATGTCATCAGGAATTAAATGGTTTATAACATTTGTGAATGATTACACAAGAATTACTTGGCTTTATGTATTGATAAATAAAAGTAGTATTTGGAGTCTTTCGTTCTTTTCATAATATGATAAGAACACAATTTTCAGCTAAACTTTAAATTCTTCTATCTGATAATGGTGGAGAATATGACAATAAGGAGTTCAAATAATATTTTTAAGCACATGGTTTGCTTTATGAAACCACTTTTTCTCATATGCCATAACAAAATGGTGTTACAAAAAGGAAAAATAGATACGTTCTTGAAACAACAAGAGCTTTGTTAACATCAGCACATGCACCTCAACAATACTAGGCAGATGTAGTTGTCACTGCCATTTATTTATTGAATCGAATGACATATTGAGTTTTGAATTTTGAGACTTTACTACAAGCTTTTGCTCACCATGTGCAATTACCTTCAAAACAAAGTTTTTGGATGTGTTGCATGTGTTCATCTTCATCAAACTAATGAACAAAATTGGATCCACATACTGTTTATTGTGTTTTTCTGGGATATACAACACATAAAAAAGGTTATCGGTGCTACGATCCTACAATTAGACGCTTATACACTACAATGGATGTCATTTTTTTGGAAATAGAGAATTTTTTTTCAAAAATTAGATCTTAATTCTTCTCTTCATGGAGAATAGAATAAGGATATTTGAAAAAATTAGCCACCCTTTGAAGACACTAACTTGGAATCAGAACATGATGATATTCAAAGTAGTTGGAAGAATCTTATAACAGAGCATGAAGAAGAAAATAATGCCTCTCCAGCAAGAAGTGAACAAGAACAGCCCCCAACTATGTCAGAACCTCAGTTAAAACAAGAACTCCCAATAGAGCAAGACCAACCCGTTTCTCACATTTTAGTACATGACCACTCCCCTAAGTATATTCTAGAGGTACAATCTCTAAATTCTTCTCCCATAGTTCTATTGATTTTATTGGTTATAGATTACCTGACATACATAATCGTAGCAAGCCACTAAGTCGATACTCGCCAGATGTTGTTGGAGATAAGAAGATAAGGTATCTAATTATTAGCCATATTTGCACCAAAAGATTATCACCACCACTCAAAGCCTTTGTCCATATTCTTTCAACTAAATAAGTTCCAAATACTATACAAGAAGCCTTGAATAAACCCAAACGAGTCACGACAATTAATGAAGAGATGACAGCATTACAAAGAAATGATACGTGGAAGCTTTATGTCATTACCTGCAGGAAAAAAAAAAACTGTGGGATGCAAATGGGTATTGTCTATTAGACATAAGACATATGGGTTAATAGAAAGGTACAAGACAAGATTAGTGGCAAAGGAAAATACTCAGACGTATGGTTTAGATTATCATGAGACCTTCTCGCCAGTATCAAAGTTGAACACTGTTAGAGTTTGTTGTCTCTTGCTGCAAATCTTGATTGGTCGTTGCACCAGTTTGATTTGAAAAATGTGTTTCTACACAGGAACCTCGTAGAAGAATTTTATATAGACATACTACCTAGCTTTGTCAGTTCATCACAAACAAGAGTTGTATGCAAATTACAGAAGGCGCTCTATGGACTTAAACAGCCCCCTAAAACATGGTTTAGATGATTCAGTTTAGCGATAAAAAAGCATGGCTTTAAACAAAGTAATTCTATCCTTACTCTTTTTTTGAAACATCGAAAAGGGATGGTGACAGCTTTGATAATTTATGTTGATGATATGATAATTATAGGGAATGATAAGGAGGAGATGTCTAATTTACAGAAACACTTAGCTACTAATTTGAAATGAGGAATCTTGAGGGATTAAAATACTTCTTAGGTATTGAGGTATCCAGATCAAGTCATGGTATATTTTTTTCATAAAGGAAATATATCCTTGATTTACTAGCAAAAACATGAATGCTTGATTGTAAACTTGTAGGCACACCAATGGTTCAAAATCATAGATTAGGAGATCACCCAAACCAGACACCTACAAATAAAGAAAGATACAGTGTCTTGTAGGGAAATTGATTTACTTGTCTCACATTAGACCAGATATTGCCTATGTCGTAGCTTAGTGAGTCAATTCATGCATAATCCAAGCAAAGATCACATGGATGCTGTCTTTCGAATTCTGATATACTTTAAGCCATCTCTAGGAAAAGGACTTACATTCAGAAAATATGAGCATTTAAATGTTGATGGCTATACAGATGCAGATTGGGCTAAAAGTAATATTGATAGAAGATCTATATGTTATCTCACCTTCATGGGTGGAAATCTAGTCACTTTGAGAAGTAAGAAACAAAAATGGTTGCATTGTCTAGTACAAAGGCAAAATTCAAAAGCATGACTACAGGACTTTGTGAACTTCTTTGGCTCAAGAGATTATTGGAAGAAATTGGATATTCACTTAGTTCTACAAGAACGTATTTTGTGATAATAAATTAGCCATAGAAATTGCACAAAATCCAGTCAACATAATAGAACAAAACATGTTAAGTAGATCGATATTTTATCAAGAAAAAACTTGAGGCAAAAATAGTTCATTTTTATTTGTAAAATCAGAAGATTAGTTAGCAAATATCCTTATGAAAACTGTTTCTAGTAAGACATTTCATAACTTACTAGTCAAGTTGGGCATTGAAGACATCTATGCACCAACTTGAGGAGGGTGTTAGCATGGGTAGTCAACAGATCATATTAGGAAATTTAGATTGACATGTTTTCTACATTTTATGGAATATTATTTTTATTAGCTAATTTTGTGGAGTATTTTATATTTTATACCAGTATTTTTTACTTTCTCAGAATAGTTTGTATTTTTTTTTTTTTACTTTCTTAGAATAGTTTTTTCTTAAAGTTGTATATAAAAAGCTTTTCTTTGTATATTGATAAGATGAATGAAATATTAATTTTCATCAATTAAAATATAAGACCAAATTGAACCTCACCAAAGGAAAATTGGATTGTAGAAAAGAAAATTTTGCCAACTTAAAAAAAAAAAAAAAGATTTGCATGATGTTTTTTTTTATTTTTTTAACTAAAAAGTAAGTGTTAGTACATATTTTCTATAGTATGTGGAGCAAAAATAATGACATCACAAATCTAATGCAATTAAAGAACAAAAGATCAAGGTTTTAGATACTAATATTGATACGTTACTTTTTTAGGTGAGCGGCTATTAAGTATTATTGATTTGTAGATAAGAAATAGGATTGGTGTGTAAATTTTATTTATAAAATTATTCATATATCATAATATTATCATCTTATATCCAGTAGGAACTAGTAATATTTATAGAGACGGGTGAATGACCGCCACCCTATAGTTGCTTCGATAATTAATGGTACAAAGTGGCTGGGTCATGATCTTAGTAAAAGTAGGTTTATAAAGCAGTGTAACGGACCCAGGAATGCATAAGGCTTCTTTAATCATCCTTGAACTCGGCTAAAACTGGGTAAAACCATGGCAGGTCACTTGTAATTATGATTTTAAGCATATAATCGTCTAGAAGGAACAATTTCTTTCATATGCATAAGTGAGACTTTTCATTTTTCCCTTTTTCACCTTTTATTTAATGTGTGCAGATGAATCAGATAACTTAATCTTTGTTTGTGTGTATACATATAACACTTTATGATACTAGTTTTAATAATAAATTTAGTACCTAAGCTTTACATGAAAAATTTAACTTAGTACCTCAACTTTGAAATAATCAATTTAATATCCAATCAAATTTTTTTATAACTATTTTTACTACATCTTAATATCATCTATTATGTTTACGAACATAAAAAAAAAAAAAAAGAAACATATCATTGAATTTTTACTAATACCCCTAACATCTTCTAGCACTAATAGTTTGCTTCTTCTAAATTAAGAAATAGAGAAAATTGTTTCAATAAGATAATAAAAATAGTCATAGAAACTTTAGTTAGATATTAATTAAATTGACCATTTTAAAGTTTAGGTACCAAATTAGATTTTCATACAAAGTTCAAGTATCAAACTCAATATTTTCCCTAGCAATAATATTTTGCTAAATCAATTGCCTTATGGTGATATTATGTTTTTATTTAGTCATTTTGTTGAATTATGTCAAACGTGAAATTGATGTTTACAAAGATTTTCTTGTGTAGTATTTATCATTGTCCAGAGTTATTCCTAAATGCCTGTAGCATTATTTCCTCATTATTATTTCAAATTTGGAAAACTGATAAAAAGAAATATGCAAATTATAATAAATTTTGAAAATTAGTTTTTTATCAAAAAAAAAAAAATGGGCTTTGTGAAAAAGAGCTTGATTTTTGCAGCTATGTCTTATGAGCTCGCCCAGAATATTCAAACAGTTATTCGTTTGCAGACAATCCTTGGGGCAATCATTTGGGGCTTCTCAGGGCCCAGTTATATTCCCCAAATAGATTTAAATTTTTTACTTTTTTAGTACACCTTGCCATGTAATTGATCTCTTTTTTAACTTCTATTCACTTGGGATTCCCATCGATGAAAACCTGTATCTACCAACCCAACCGCTCACATAAAGTGGATATCATCAATCATGCTTCCAATTGAAGTAAAAGCAATACCAACAAGATGCACTTGTCAATCAAAATCTGAATAAATAATAATAAGAAGAAACCTTTCATTGCGGCCGAAAGATAGATAAATAATTATATGGGTAACTATCAAATTTAGTAGTTAAACTGTAGAAGAAAATTTAATTTAATATTTAAATTTTAAAGTGATCAACTTAATATTAAATCAATCTTTTTAAACTATTTTTAGTACATTTTTAACAAAATTTGATTTGTTTGATACTCCTAACATCGTATAGTATTGATAGACTACTTCTTTTATGTTAGAAAATATTATAAGATAGTAAAAATAACCATAAAAATTTTGATTCGGTATTAAATTGATCATTTGAAAAATCAAATATCAATTAAATTTTTATGCAAAGCAAGATATCAAATTTGATATTATCCTAAAACTATTATAAGATGGTAATAATAATTATCTCATTTCAAGTCTTTTAACAGCATATCAGTCTCATAAGAATTTCTCCCTCCTTATTTTATGTGGGGTCTTGCACTTTAGAATCTTTACATGCCATTTACTATTTTAAACATTATTTATTTATTTTTCAATTGATTTGTTCCAATATACGTCAACAATTTAGGAAAACAACATAACTTTTTTCATGTCATTCCCAATAAGTTACTATAATGTTAAAGAATCTAAAAAAGCATGGTTCTTAGTATAAAGAATTGTATCAATAACTTCCATTATATATACTACTTTTCATTTAATTTATGATACATTAAATTTTATTTAGAAACTATACTAGTTTTAGTTTTGATATCACGACAAATACAATATTAAAAAGATAATTCTTAAAATATATATATATATGATAAATCAGATTTTAAAAATGCTTAAATATTAGATATACGCAAATCTCTCTGTTTTTTTTTTTTCCCTCTCTCGCAGTCTATGTGCAATAATTCAATACTGTTAATCGTATAAATTATTTTGCATTTTCCTATACAACATTTTGGCCTCTTTTGCATATATATTATATTGACCCAATCGATAAGGTTGCAATTTTTCCTTCTATTCAGCATTTCCATGATTCTCTATCAGCGTCGTGTCAAATATGTAAGAGCAAGCATCAATCAATCACTTGTCCTTTGATTAAGTAGCTCTAGGGTTTGTATTATTATTGGATTCTTCGTTTATATTTTTCCACACATAAACAGTAATTTGGTTTCTTGGAATCATACAGAAAATTATTAATTAATTAAAACAACTAGTGAAGCTCCTGTTCCGCTGTGTTGAATGGTATTTTGGATCTAACTGTCCTTTGTTTTCTATGTGTGGTCTCATCTTTTTATTTCGCTTCTGTTTTCATTATAAGAAAGAATAAACTAAAAAAAATTAAATCATATTTTATAAGTTTAATTTTTTTGTAAAATGTTTAATAAATATTGAAAAATATTAAAAACTAACTTTAGATTCTAAATACGTAATTTAGAATATACAATATACCTAATAATGGAATCTGATATATCATTATTATTTGCCAATTATTATATTCTAGACTTATTAGGGAAAAGAATTAAATCTGATTAGATATATCTTATTAGAAGATCATATTTATCTTATTAAAAAATCGTATTTATATCATTAGATTATAATGATTTTAATGATTTAAACACAGAATTATATGTTCCGTGTTCTTCTTTTGTTTTCTTTTAAAATATATATTATTGGAAATGTTAATAAGTACGTCGCAACTTCCAAAGAGATCGATTATGGGCTTCTATACAATTATATAATTGTCTTTTGTTTTTCCACTTATGTCAAATCAAATGGAACTTTCTCATATGTGGTGGCATTAGGTGGAAAGAGGAAAGGGAAGGTCTTCGTTTTCAGACATTCACCTTCAAATTCAACCCACGTGATTATGATCTCCATGAAATCATTCTCCCACTAATTTCTACCACCCACTCACATAACCATTTTAGTTTTATATCTTTTCTTGCAGCATGGCTTATTTATATAAAGTTTAAGTAATTTTATATTGATGTTTCCTAGCAACTCGTAAAATTGATAAATTATACTAAAAATATCAATGTTTAGAATAAATTTATTTATAGTATTAATATTTTGAATAATTTAAAAAAAAATCAATATTTTACAAAGTGAATCAAAATTTCATAAAGTTCATTTGAGATATTAACGTCTAAATTATTTTTCAATTAACTTTTCTTAATTGTCCTCAAAGTTTAATTATGAATATTTTATTTGACTCAATTAATAAAACATTGATTCATATTTTTAATCACTTAAAATATTGATAACTTAAATGAATTTATATCTAAATATTGATTTATTTTTTTAATTTCTCAAAACATTGATACCTCTTGATTTTATTTACTACATAGTATTGTTATATATTTATTTTCCCTTTACATGTTTACCATTTAAAATTAAAGAGCGACATTAGTATTTGGATTATTTATATAAATAAATAAATAAGCTTGAGTTGAAAAAGAAGAGTCTAAAAGAAAACATGATGTGTCTAATGAGATATTAGTTTGATTAACCTTTACATAATTGAATAAATGATAAAAGTGATTATGTAAGTATAAAAGGAAAGAAAGTTATATCATAGGCAAGCAAAATATGTGGGGAAAGAACCCCGAAAATGGTGGGGGGAGGGGGAGGGGGAGGGGGGGGTGGGGGAGGAAAGTATTATATGGATATGTAAAATGAAAAGAAGTGATAAGTTGGACATTATATGAAATACATATATATATATATATATTTAAGTATTCAATTTTGTCAGGAAATTATTTAATAGGTATTACATTTCACATATTACGTAGTGTGGTATATAAATAGCAATAATATCTTGACTATTTGCACCTACAAATCAAGGGTTATTGATACTTTAGATAGTATTATTCCCTTCATTACAAGTGTTAAAATTTAATTGATATTTACGTACCATGTGTCCATATACGTGGCATACAATATCTATTGAATATTTTTCAAATTTATTAGCTATCAGATAAAATAATTAGATGAGACCAGTTTATGATTATCTATTTATACAGAACCCCTTGTTTGCCATTCCAAAACTACATACATACATACATATATACATACATATATGTCATATCTATATATCCATAGGCAAATTTCAACCAGGGATAAGTAAATAATTCTGTTTTAGTCTGGTCGGACCATTAAATTTCTTAAGTTTTTTACGAGTAGGTGGGAAATTATGATGTCAATTAATTTACTGAAGTTGTAAAGTAAGAGACGACGTATTTAAGTTGCATATTTAAACCGGAATCTACGAATATTGAATGTTGTGAGATTAATCCTCATCAATGCTTTGCTTCAAACCTCTCCACAAATCTTTATTACCATCTTGTGCTACCATCATAATTTCTTACTGCCATGACTTCGGACTGGAGTAAATGATAAGCATCTACCCACTAGCACACCAAATTCCTATGGAAATTAAAAGCAGATATTAAGCATTAATGGTGACGTTGGTAGAATCATCTAATCCGTTATTCAACTATTAAAATTCATAATGTTAGACAATATCAAAAATTAAGGAAGTCAATTAGCTTGATATTTTTAATATGAAAACAATAATAATTACTGATTTAATTATCTTTTTTTTTTTTTTGAAGATTACAAATTTCTTATCACAACACTGTACATGTCCATTTCTTAAAACTATACTATTATTCCTAAACCTAACCACCATTAGACATTTTCTATCTAGTATGCTACAGATAAGATGGAAATTTATCATATTAATTAAAAGTTTGTATAATTATAAACATTTACTAAAAGTTGACAAATGATATATAGAAGTGTAATCTCTAGCTCATAAGTGTAGGTCTTGCAGCTGGGAGTAGGTTTAAGCTCAGTATATCCATATCCTGGTCTTATGTAATAATACAAATTGATAAAATTCTAATCAACCTTATTTGCTAGAGAGACCCACGGTTTAATCCCATATAGCTCTGAACAGGATGGATCCTCCTATATAAATTAAATTGCCATCCCTGTTCTCAACTCTGATGGATAAATAACACTGCCCGATAATTTGATACAAGTTTTCACCAAAGAATTTGATATGTGATATATGTAAAAGTACAAATAATCCTTATCAACTTTAATCTTAATGTAAACATATCTCTTGAACTTTTAAATGTTACAAATTACTTCTTGAACTTTAATAAATTGTAGTATTCCTTAAAAGTTTAAAATGATTCTCCTAAACATTGATTTTGGTGCGTAAACATCCTCAAATTTATCGAAGTATCCTTTACCACTCTTAAAATTTGATTATGGTGTGTTTTCATTAAACTTAAAAATAAAATATCTTTAGTGATGCCGATTATCAAAGCTTTGAGGAGTTATTTGCAATATTTCAAAGTTTAGGGTATATCATATCAATATAAAAAATTTAGATGATTGCTTGTGATTTTTTATTATATAATTTTTACTAATAATTTATGTATTATAATCTATTTTATAGCATGTTTGAATATATTGATTTGGTATCATTTTGGTCAAACTGAACCAATACTAAACCAATATTGATATGATACTAATGAAAAGCCAATAATTTTACTCATAAGCTAACCAAATCGAACTGAATCGATACCAATAAATTACCGATACAAATCCACATAGATAAAAAATAATAATCCAAACAGGTCATCATTGTTTGTTCATTAATGTTGAGAATAGAAGGGATGTTTGAAGGTTTTCTCTTTTTCTTTTTCCAAATTAAATGTACAATTGACCTAGTCAAAGTGGAGTAATTCCAATTGGTCGTTGCATATTTGATGATGTGTATTAAAGATCATCTAACTTCTTAATTAAATGACATGTAACTTTACTGAAGAGACCAAAACATATCCTCATTCAAGATTTGCACTTTCCTAAAATTATGCAATTGATATTAGTTCTCAACAACTTATGTCGTTTGACACGCTTCAACGTTTTTCAGATGTATAACTGCTCTTACAAGGAGGGCATTAAAAAGACCTGCAGCCATTAAGACAAGTTTGCTAAGAAACCAAAATAAATAATGAACTTGAATGTGTTACGCTATTTGCCATAGGAAAAGGATGGTTCTAAAAAAATATAAACTAATACTGTGTTTGGATGGTGAAATTGAATAGAAATTAAATTGGTAATTCAAGTAAAGAGTACAATAAATAGACAATGAAGAAAATAAGTGGAAATATTTTTATTTTGGAGTGCGCTTCTTTTCTCCTCTATACTAGAGAGAAACGGAAGAAAGTAAAACACTATAAAGGGTAATTATAAAATGATCTCTTATTATAATATATTTATCAAAATGAAATAAGGGTAATCCATTATTAACTCATTTCCTTTTCTAAGATAAACCACATAATGAAAAATGGAATATGATCAGACATACCATAAGTTTCCAACATCAATCTTATCTATACTTAAGCATTCAATACCATAAAATTATTGTTACGGTGTGAGTACACAGAGAAATTTTGTCATATTAAGCACTCGCGACATGTGGGGAAAATTTTAATATAAAATCAAAATATGATATGAAGGAAACTGAAAAAAAAAAATTACAGAAGAAATATATGTTGAGAGGGGAAAAAAATATGTCTAGTCATTATATAGCGACAAATATATGGGAAGAGAGAGAGTATTGTGAGAATTACCTGGTGGTTACTTACACTATGTAGTAAATCCGCATGAGATTAAATTTTCATAAGAAGAAGTATAGACTCCAACATGGGAAATATTCCCTTAATAATAATAAAAGATATGTAACTCTTCTTTTGAAAGTATTAATGATGGTTTAATCATTAATAACTCGAATTTATTCTAACATGTTGAATCTAAATATACAAATCATTTTATAATTTAGTGGCATAAATATTGGTCTTCTAACATGTTGAATCTAAATATAAAAATCATTTTATAATTTAGTGGCATAAATATTGGTCTTCTAAGTAGGATAAACCAAGTTCGAATCTCCTCTCCCATTATAATGAAAAGAAAAATAAAGTCACATTGTACATTTTTCTGTTTTAATCCACTTATTATGCGTTTGTGTTGAGTTTATGTCTTAAATTTTGTAAAGATTGTATATATGATAGATTATGTCAAATCTGAGAATACCAGAGTAAGATATCATGATCGTTGGCTATTATTGAAACCAACAACATGAGATATGCGAAACCATGATTCGCTAATTAAGAAATTAAAAACCTGAGTTATATAACTTAATCTTGCTGCTTATAAGTTATTAAATCTTGACATAGAAAAAGTGGCTGAGGCATTCTTGAAGAAATTGGAGTCAAAGAAATCAAAGAGATGTGGGAAGAAGAAAGCTGTCAACCATGAAGGCCGGCCTTGAAAAATTGATCGAACGCCGACACAACATCATAGGCGTAGACGTTAGATTTGCCGACGTACGTTGAGAATTGAAGACTAGATTCCATCACGAGCATGACTATGGATGCAGTATGGGGCGTATTACTTACTGTGGTTGAACTATGGTCTACGCTGGCTTGAACACCGTTGGTGTAGAGTTGTAAGCTGTGGATGTACTTGTTCTGCATTGCCAACATTGGGCCAATGCACTTTTAACCGACTTTGTTTTCTTTATTTCATTTTAGGGTTTCTTATTAGAGTATAAATAGTCAAGTTTCATATTATTTTCATTAGACTTTGATATTTTTACATCATGATATTCTTTGAGAGATTTTCTTGTAAAGTTTGCATTTTTAGTACAATCTTGAATTCTTAATTCATGCATTGTGATTGAATCCGTGTGTTTACATTGTCCGTGCTACGTCCAATCCAAAACCACAAAAGTCACCGCTTCCTAGTTAGTTCAATCAAGAGTAACCTTGATCTATTAATAAATATAAAGGAAATCAATTAAACAGTAGACAAATTTAATATAAGGGAATGAAAAGAACTTCCGACAATATAATAAAAAATGACTTATTACCATATAAACCATAACCAAAAACTTTGAAAATTAGAAAAAAAAAATAGAAATAAAACGTATTAAAAATTATAAAAGAAACATACAAACCAAAGTAGCTAAAGATGGGTCGAAATCTGAATCATTAAGAAACACGAATTATATCAAACAGTTATAAACACACGTAGAAATTGACATAAACAAAGGTGTTAGATAAGAGTGGGCACAACACCAACGACATGAAACTTTTTTTAAGTGTTAACATATATTTAAAAATAATGTATTCTTTCGTAACAATTGATTAGGGAAAATTAATTTCGGTCCAAAGGTTTAGGTGTGATATTGATACATCAGCTTTATATCTGGTTAATTATAATTTATGAGGAACATATCGTATAAGGAAAAGCTAGTTGTAAGACTTTGTCCTCTGTTTCATTAATAATTTGAGTTTAGAAACCTAGGCTAATTTATTTGGCTGCTTATGTTTTATTTATTACACATTGTTGATTGTTGAATCTTGTTATTTGTTTGAGGGTGACCTACATCTGTGATCTATATACCAATTTTTGCATAAAAAAAATGCTTAATGAACAAATCGTTTATTATATGTAATTCGCAAAATGTTGCATATTAGTTATGTCAAATGCAAAATAGATTAGATCTCATTAAAAGTCCAACAAAGAAGTAAAAAAGATGATGAGGAAAAGAGAGTGAGAAAAAATCCATTGTACCATTTTAGTTTAATTTTGAATATTTTTTTTTTTTTTTTTTTTTTTTTTTTTTTTTTTTGTAATAGATAAAACCATCCTTTAACTAAAGTGGGTGTATGGTATTGAATGTCTAACAAAGAACTAAAGAAGATGATGAGGAAAAAAAGAGTGAAAAACAGTTCATTATCTAGGTGGCAACCCAGTGCATAAGTTTTTATGATATCAAATAGGACAGAACCCATTGTACTATATTAAATAGAATGTCGGATGTGTGAACGTGGAAACATAAGAGTTGTGGAATAATCGATCAATGATGGATAAACTGTTTAATCAATCTAAGATATCGAAGAAGACCACCAACGAACTAATTTGATTACCATACGAGGCGTCATTCAATTTGCCTGGGTTGTCAATCAACTAAAGTGCAACAGCCATGTAGGGTCTCTCGGGTTTAGATGAAGCATGATGATTTTGAAACCTTTCTCTGCTGAACAACTATACCTAAAAATGGAGAAATACTTTCTTTGTATTAACACATTACATAATCAGATGAGTGGAGTATAATATCTAATAAAATTATAATTTTTTTATCTACTATTAATATTATTGGCAAAATAGAATCGATACTTATGGATGAGGCACAAACGAGCAAACTCCAAATGGTATAATACCGAGCCCAAGTTTGAAATCGACTCAAACTTTTAAAACTTAAACTCGGTTCAAACTCACCCAAGCTAGAAAGAACCTCAAGTCCAGTTCGAAGTGGCATTCTACAAGCTTTAGTTTGACTTGATTAAACTTGCTCCAACATGATTTATAAATATATATATATATATATATATATTTTATATGCTAATTAAATATTAATATTCAAGCTCTATTTGAACTCGATAAACATTTATACTTGATTTGAGTTCGACTAAATTCAATTAAACTTGCAATTAATCAAACTAAATATAATGAAACTCAAGCTTGATTCAATAGATTATTCGAGTAACTCGTGCTTAAACTTAACTCACCTACTTTGAATCGAATTTGGGTGAAAATCAATTTGAGCCTGGATAGTTGATGAACTAGCTTAATTTGTTCACAACCTATTTATATGCTATTCATTTAGGCACATAGAACCATGATACTAGTGAATTTTTTTTTTTTTTTAAGGATACCACAACGCCCATTTCTATGCCTTATCATGAACAACACATCAATAATGGTAGTGTGACAGTAAATAATATGTCAACCGAGATTAGGTGAACTCACCACAATTATTTGAGTGAAGTGACTGATTTTTCATCCAATCACACGAAAAGTTTAATTACATATGTCCCTACACACACACCAATGATGTTTTCATTTCCAAATCCTTTAACAATAGCGTACTAGTTTTTACGATAAATGCTCCTCTGAGGAAGCCGTTGTATTTTAGCGACGAATTGGAGAACGAGCATGTGTATTTTTTTAATTTATTAAAAAAAAATGGAGCCCCCCAAATTCCATCCCACCAGAAGTATACATTTGCTTATTGCGCCATTTATATTTGGTGTAAATTAATTATACATTTTAATTGAATTACACATTAAATTTTAGCGATAGCTAGGAACCCTTGTGCAAATTTTATATATACACATAATCGTTGTCCTCCTTTGGAAGTTAGTGTGCTTTTGTTTTGGGGATCTTTAATAATATATTTTAACAATTCATAAAACTTTAGTGATGATTCACCGTCCTATCCATCTGGATTCCTTCCTCTCAGCATAATAAGGTTAAAATTAGGGGAAAAGGGTCCCCCTTCCCATATTCTCTTCTACTAGGAGGAAATTTGAACCTTAATTTTTCATTTCTTAGACAATATAAGTGAATTTGTGTCTATTTCATGTTCCCAGTAAAATTAATAATATAATAATAATGATAGCATGAAATAATGAATCCGCTTTATTTTCATATGTTTTGAATTATGTCAATTAATTCAAAACCATTCTTAACACCCCCATAATCATTATTGACAATCCAAAGTTTTATCAACAGCTTGACATATATTTAAAAATTTTTAAAGTTATGACCAGTAAAATTTCATCTTATTCGTTTAGAGGTCTATTAACACATAACCAACCGCTACCTCAAATATCTAGTACTTTATGTGCTTTGTGGAACCATCTTGTGAATAGGTAAAAAGCTCCTTAATTAATGGACAAAGCTTCAAACTTTTCAAGATATAATAATTAAGGACGTAAGATTTTTATCAATAGATAAAACAAAAATCTTCTGAAAAATCCCTAAAAATTCCGACTTCTATTCTAAAAGAGTAGTTACATACATGTATGTATTGTCATGTGCTTCTTATAATGTGGAATAAGAAAATCATTCTCCTTTTTCTAATTTAGTATGGATTTTATTGTCTTTAACTCGTCATCAAGGTTAATTGCCTACTACATTCACAGCTAAGGAAAAGAAAATTATAAAACCCTGTTGTGCTTATAATGTTGAAGTACAAATCCTTGATCAGTTGTATCATTGCCTTCTCATGGAGACTTGATCTCTTAATGATTGCTTAGAAATTCACAAAAATTCGTGGCTGATTTCAGAAATCGAGTGGCACTATGTTAACTACCTAGTTAGCTGGCTACGACAGTTATAGTATTATTTTTCTGTGCACATAAACCTTTAGGATCATGTCAGGTCGCATTTAATCTTGGAACAAGTGTGATCTATGATTTAGTTTTATTGATAAATATACCTTTAGGCCTAATAGATGTGAGATGTGGGGGAATAATTTGATGAAGATGCTATTATAGGCCTATATATGGGTCATCCTAGTGCATTAGTACGTCTTCCACTGGCTTTTTAAACTGCGCAATGATATACAGATCCTCTTCTATCAACTGAAATATTCATTACTCTAGTTTTAAACCCTTAAATGCTAGAAGTCCGCTCAAGAGAGATCATTGCCCTATGAAGATTGCTTAGGAAGCTTTTTTTATTTTCTTTTTCCCTCTTAGTTTATCCTTAATTATAATATCATCCTTATAGAACTTCCTATCCCGAAAATAAAGAATACATGTTATACGTAGAATGTGGAGGAAAAATGATGATGATTTATGAGTTTAAGCTAGTAATTAATTATACCAGTTAGAAATTTGATGTTTAGATATATTAAAGGACAGCTAGTCTTATTGTTTTAATTCTTATTTATCCCAAACATTATATGATACCAGAACCAAACCCTTGCTTATAGGTATACCATTTTATGATTAAGGTTGGTTTAGGTATCAACTCCTGTTGAGTTAGAATATTCATTAGTATGTTGCCCGACATGACTGAGAATTTGAATCGAACATGATGGAGGATTAAAGGTCAACAAGTAAAATCAGATTGAACCAGAGATTAAACTGTGATTGAATCAACCTATTTTAAGAAGGAGTCAAGTTTAAACGGATTAAACTGAATGGGTTAATCCATATCTGAAAGCACAGCTCATATTTGACATCATTGTTTGATACATCAAACATTTGTGAACTGATGGTGATGGAAATCTTATTTCTAGTGTTAGCTAGTGAGTTAAAATAGAGTATGCTTTTATTTTGCAAGTGAAGCACTGTGGCCATCGTTTGGCGGAAAAATAAATAAACAAAGAAGTGTCGGAGATATTTGGCAATCATCATAATTTTTTCAGTAATTTAAGCATTTAAAGTGTCACAATAGTAAAAATCCGGGCATTACGGGCAAAATAAAGAGGTAAAACTCAATTCTTATTTCTAAATAATGTCTCTTTTTTCATTCAAAAGAGAAGAAATCCGCTACTGACTAGGATAAGAAAGCGAATTTGAATTTTAATAAAATTGGAAAATAAGCCACCATAATTAAACTTGGATAATTCTTATTGCTCACTTTAATTTAGTTAGGATGATTAATAATTATAGATAATATGAAAATGAGAAAGTTGTTTTCATCTTAAGACGACAACATTTTCTTAAACCACCAGTATTAAGGTATAGTGTGATTTTTCACTATCCGTCCTTTCCACCAATAATAACCGCTACTATATATTATCAGTTTTTTATTTGTATTGGATCAATATCAGTTTGATATATATTCAGTTTGATCAGTTTATAAGTAAAACTATCGGTTTTTCATCGATATCGTATCTATATTAGTTCAGTATCAATTTAATATTTATTTGACATCAAAACAATACCAAAACGACACCAAAACAACAAATCAAATAGATCCTGAAACTACTATAATAATATTATAATATTATTCGACATCCATGATACTTGTACTAATATAAATATTGAAAAAAAAAGTTTAAAATAACATTTTTACGTTAAACAAGCCCAGTCCATTAATTGGTTTTAAAAATTAATTAACCAATGGAATCTGTTAGTGCTCTATTCAACAGTGTGGACAAAAGCATGTTTTGGGTGCTCGCAAAAAAAATGAAATTAATATTGTTATATTATAGATTGTTTATATATACACTTTTTGAAAAGTAAATATCTCTAAAATTAAATATTTAAAGTCTAAATCCCTAATCATTAGTGAGAGTAGGAAAGTGGGGTGTTGGTACCCGAAAAAAAAAAAAAAAAAAAAAGATAAAAGATGGGCTTTGAAGTGGAGATAGAGGAACGGGGAAAAGGTATTATTGAAAATTAGAAGGCAAATGAGGACAATTATGATTTTGATTGGGAACAACCTCAAATGTGTTGGAGACATCTTTACTTTAGATGCTCATAATGTTTCCTTTATCAAAATTTTTAAGACCTCAAAGTTTGTAACAAGCCCTCTAATTTTGGTCCCAAGGATCCAGTTGTGGACTCCACAAGATTCCCACTCGTTCCTTGTAGAATCATGGTTGCTAGATGAGTTATTAAGCTAGGAATATTTGAGGTTTTCTAAGTCCTCTTTCCTCATAATTGGACTTTTAATATGTAATTTATTTTCCACATCTAGATATATTTACTTTCATATAAAATTAATGTGGAAATATATACTTTGGCTTCCTTAATCCTCGTCAATAAATTTGTATTCATATTGTAGAGATGGTGACGAGAGGGAAGAATTAATTCTGGCTTTTTTAAATTGAATATGCAATTACCATAGGGGGGATATAGCTTGCAGTGGAGTCATTTCGTCCCATGCGGCTTACCACATACTCGTTTTCCCACCTAAAAATTTATGTTCTTATAATTGATTAAAGTCCTGCTTTTACACAGGTTTTTCCATGAGAGCTTGTTGTTGCATGCTTTTCAAAATATGTTTTTGTACCTTCTATAGCACTTTTTTTTTATGGATTTCAATTTTTTCAATTTAACTTTAATCATTTTCCAATTGAAAGGAAAAAAAAAGTATTATCTTACTCTTAACAGGCAATCACAATAGTTTCTTTTGCAATTACAGCTCAAATTATGATAATATAAAGATCTACATTAATCTGTTATAAAACCATTCTTAACATGTTTGACCCTTTTTTATAGATCAAATTCGAATAATCTCAAACCATAAATTAATTTTTTTTAAGAAATATACTAAAATTAAAAATATTTATAAATTGTTAATTAGTCATTTGATTGAGTTATAATTGAAATTCATGATGATCATGTTTGCATCATCATTAGTTTTGGGGGTGCTGAGATTGGTATTTGTCGGTTAGACAATCGATAGTGAATCTTTTTAGGCAAAAGTTGAGAACTAATTAATTCCTAACTTAATTTGATATATATTATGGAGGAGTGAGCAAGCTTGCTTTTTGTATGGTGTATGGGCCACAAAGGTTCCATCTCTCTGAATAGAAAAATAAAGGTTGGGCAAATGTTGAGGCTATCTCGAAAAGAGTTGTATTGAAAATTATATATATATATGTATATATACATATAATATGTTTTTAGGTTGTGTTATTTCATTAAGATTTCGTTGTTATAGCATAAAATTGGATGGTTAACTAGAAAGAGAAAATCAAAATTAGAAAATTGTACTCTCATGGTTAATGAGTGATATAAATGGTTGAACTTAAAAGGACTTCAAGGTTGTATAGATTTTTTAATTAGAAGATTTCCTATGTGGTATTTAGACTTTTCTTACATCCTTATTTGGGGGGAATAGATATTCAATTTCTTTCTAATTGCATGCGGGTCGTTAGTATTGTGTTTTGTCGCATTTCAAACATCAAATAACAATTTTCTATAAATTATAATTACATAAAATAACAATAAGAGTTTAATTCCTTCTCCTTATATACTACTTTTCATTAGTTTATTATTTATCTTCTCATTGGTACTCTTGATTTAGGAGATCCTTTGTACATTAAAAAAATATAATAAATATTTTGCTATTACTGTAGAAGTAAAATAAATATTTATTTTTATTCTATTGATATTTCTTTATTTATACATCGATTAAACAATGTAATAGGCATGTAATAATTATTACATCTCTATTATATTCTTATATAATTATACTTTAGTTCTTCTCTTATTCCATATAGTAATGTACATTGGTTTTTATTCTAATTCACTTTAACTACAAGTTAATCATGTTTGAGTTCAGATTACTAAAGTAGTTTACAAAGTCAAGTTTGAACTCTTGTATACTCCATTGGAAAAGCTCATGAGCTAAATTGATCTCAACAAACTGCAAGCCAAATGATCTGATGACAAACTAAAATAATTTAGATGTAATTTTAATTAAAATGGCATATTCTTCTTCAATAAATGAACCTCAATCTTATTTAAAATAACCTTGAGATAACAACTTTTGTTTCAAGTCTAGTTCAAATTCTGAAATAACCCATTTTAATGAGTTTAGAAAGAAAGGGAATTTCGTAAAATAATAAATTGAAACAAGGGCAGAGTTTTCTTTTGAATCTAAACTTTTAAAAAATTATTTGTAAAAGCCAAAAATAACATTATTTCTCATTTTTTCCCCTCTATTGTGCCATTTCCAAGGGGCAATTTTCTCTCAACAAAATACAATAAGATCCTATGGTAGCAAAATGGAAGGTAATTGAATAAGCAAGTGTGAAATTTTGTGTAGCAATTAAGAGGATAGGGAAAGATTTTAAGTAGATTTCTTTGCAACAGCCCTAACCCTAAAGAATTGTCAAGAGTAATGGATTTTGGAAGGAAACTATAAAAATTTGGTGAGTAAGATGTTTCCATGACAAGCCAGTTGATGAGTAATGTAAACTATAACTTAAAGTGGAATTTTATGTTACGGTAACAAGGACATTGAATTCTTGTGGAAGAGGAATAATTCAAGATCTTGATATAATTGGTCTTCATTTGGGTGCAAATTAGATTGTTTGAATTGTTAGATAAAAAGATTGAGAAAAAAGTTTAAAATATGTCGCCTTAGTGGACACAGCCTTTAACACGGTCATGTTCGTGTCTATGTTGGCTTATGGGTTTGTCGCTTGAACAAACACAACCCTCATAATAGGCATGACCATCCCCATGCTGAATTCTAAGTTTGTTATGTAAGTGAACATGGTCTTTAACATGGGCATGTTCATCCAATGTGGCCTCTAAGCGCTCACTTTGTTAAGCAAGCTCGCTCTACACAGTCTTGTTTAAGGTTGTGTAGGGCCTAAATTTTTTAGATTGCATTTTAATGCTTTTAAAATAATCTAAAAACTTCATGATCTTCCTTCTTCTAACCCTAACGACAAAATAAGAGCAAGAGCAATTAGAATAGTGAAGTATAATGAACAAGAAGTATGAATAAGTTCCAAACATCTTGACTATGTTGTGGTTCAAGTTATAGAACTTAGAAATTTGAGTTCATAATGAGTTGATGGATCAGGTACATATATACCTTAGTTTTGCTTGTGTATGAATAAGATAAACAATGTAAAATGGACATCAAAGATTTCTGGCTTAATTAATGTTTGTGATGCGTATGCAAGGATGTTCTTAATAGGGGGAGAGTATCCACATTGTTAGATCGATGTCCTAATGATTCTAGTAGTGTTGTCGTCTCAAGTGGAGTTGCATCCAAAAATAGTCTTGATAAATCTAGGTATTCTAATGTGTTATCTTCTCTTGTATTTGCTAGATTAATTTAACTAAATAATTAATTGACTGAGTGTTGCATCTTTAGCATATGTTGTATGTGGAATATGATACATGATCACGTACATGTGTTTGTTGTATATCGAATTGATCTTCAGCACATTCCTTCGTTATTTTTCAAGTACAAGTAATGCATCAATGGCGTTTTATATGACAAGCTACAATATCATTTTAGTAATGGGGGGGAGCAATAGTGGTGAGGATTACTTGATTGATATATGGTTCATTAGTTGTGTGCTTAGAAACAAAGACCTTTGTTTATACTATTAATCAACATAGTGTGGTTAATGTTGTATTAAGGGTTACATAGTTTGGTGTTAGGCATGAACATCTATTAGATATAACCATATAAGGGTATTTTAGTAGACTCTATGAGCCAAGAGATTTGTTTCCTTTTAACATGTAGTGTGTTAATGACGCTAGTCTAACATTTGGGAGAGTACTAACTTGCATGTATTATGAATCATGGTGTATCTATATTACTTTGTGACTTGAAGAATACGATTATTAATATGTAATTTAGTAGTTTCTAAGTGCCAGCGTGTTTATATTTAATATAAACACATGACAAGTTGTTACTAATATCATTAAATTCAAATGATGGCTCAAAACCAAGGGGCCCAAAGGGTCAAATCGGTCTAATCATGACCATATTAGAGTTAATAAAGTATTAAAATAGTTTACATTTTATTTATAAATAATCAAATTGTACGTTTTCTAGAGATTTTAAAGTGAAGAGTATTTCAACATATATTTCAATCTCGTGAGGTTTTTTTTTTTTTTCTTTTTCCTTTTAGTATGCATTCTTTAAGGGGGAAAAAAATGGTGCATTTTAACCAGAAAAGTTAGGCTGAGTCCTATAGAAACCAACTTAAATTGCTCAATCAACCTGGTCTTCATGGGGTTAAAAAAAAAAACTGATTTTATGGTCAAGTCTATTAGTTAAATCGGGTTAGATGGTGCAACATATACGGGAAACAGAGAAGTATTTAAGAAAGTAAAAACATAAATAATTGATTTGGAACTCCAAATAATTATTACAATATGTGTATTAAAAAGCCTATATTAACATTAAACGTAATAATGGAACAGCGGATAAAGTGAAAAATGAGACTGAAAATGTAATAACTATCTTAAACAAGCAAAGAATCTTTAATAGCTTGGTATGCTTTAAAAATACAAAATTTACCATGAAGAATGTATCAAGTTGTTTGGACTACATTGCAGTAGACTCAAATCAATATATTTTTACATATATTATGAATCTCCTCACATGTGAAAAGTTATAATTCCCTGAAGTTAACCCATGTACAAAATTAAAAATCAAATTAGTTTAGGTTTGCAATGATCCACGCAACCCTAAACTAAATAGCCATATCGTCCATATTATTGGCCAACTAGATCAATTTGAGTCTAACAATGCTAGTATATCGTTGGCATACTTAAGATTGTGCAAAAAATCCGACCGAACCATAAATCGAACTGGACCAGACCGAACAAAAATTTCGATTTTTTTTTAAACGATTTGGTTTGCGGTTCGATTTGATAAAGAGTAAACGGTTCGCGGTTCAGTTTGGAACTATAAATCAAACCGAACCATTTTATATATTAAAAAAAAAAACATATTATTTTTACTCTTAATTATCTTATTAATGATATATATCTAAGTAACAAATTTTAAAAAATAATTAATTTAAAAAAATTAATTGCTTTTAAAATTTGTAAAAATTAATTTTTTAAAAAATTATGACTTAGATATATGTTATTCATTAGAATAAAATTAGATTTTTTATAATATGTTGTAATTGTTATGTTGTTATAAATAGATAAATTTTAGATTTTAGCCTCTAGTATTGTTACTCCTGCATATTTCTTTTCCATTTGTCTTACTAATTAATCTACTTCTATTAATAGTTACTTATTAATTTATATAATTAGTAATATGTTAGTTACAGCACAAAACGAATTAAATTTTATATCTTATATTGGGATAAAGTCTAGTATACCATTATAATTCAAGATAATTAAAAAAATGATACTAGTCACAATTATAATTTTATAATGAATGAAATCTCTTCCTTCTTATAAGTTTTGTATATTTATTTGGTAAATGATTAATTTAAAATATTATTATTTATATTTGCATTAATGATAAGAAATATATAATGAAAGTTTTTCGATAGAATATATTATATATTTTTTCTTATTTTATGAATAAAAACGGTTCGAACTGCAAACCAAACAGTTTTTTTTTTTCCATTCAAAAAAAATTACGAACTGAACCATATAGTTAGGTTCAAATTTAAAAGAAAACTGAACCATAAAATATAATGTGGTTCGGTTCGAGGTACAAACCAAGTCAAACCATACCGTGCACACCCTTAGGCATACTGGTGTAAGGCTAGAGAATCTATATAGAAAAACATGAATTGTGTAAAGGATTATAATAAGAATGATCAACTAACATAATGTCTTAGGCTTTGTTTGACATGATGGAATGAATTAGGAAGGAATGATTGTGGAAGGAAGGAGATGAAATGATTATTAAAGGAATTTATGTGTTTGGGTAATGAAGGAAAGAAAAATGGATGAAGTCTTAATTATTATAAAACATAAAATACGATGAATGATAAATTAATTATACATCCTTAAAAGATAATAAATAATTTAAAAAAATTATATACTAGTAATTTGAAAAAAAAATCTCTTTCCCTTTTAATTATTTCTATTTTGGAGGGAATAAAAAAGTGATGGAACCAAGAAAAATATTACATCTATTTTTCCTAACCTCCTTTTTTCCTCTCAAAACAAATAAGAAAATGGAACTCAATCCCCCCTCATTTACTCCCCTCCTCAATCATTCCCTCCCAATTCCCTCTTGCCAAACATAGTCTTAAGTTTTAGTTACATATGTATTAAATCTATTAGTATTCCTTCAAAAGGTTGATTTTAAAAATTTCTTCCTATTAAGCTCTTCTCTCCTTGGCATGCATATATATATATATATATATATGAATATTTACTTAATAAATAAATATGACTACTTCAAAACAATTACTAATCATTTCATGTAAATTCGAAAGAGAAGAGAAAAATAAAAAGAATGAAACCAAAAAAAAAAAAAAAAAAGAACAACTAAAAAGTTAAAAAGGAGGGATAATTTTTCTTTTTAAATGCCATTACACCGTATCTTGTCGGTAGATCCAACATAAATACCATGCCATAAAAGTGTTCCAGAAAAAAGCAGTACAATCGGGCATCTTTTGTGGCACGAGCCCATTTGTTGCTCTGTTCTGACCATTTCGTTTAATTTTCACTTGCCAGCTTAAATAATACCACCTACCGTGTTGAACAAGATTATACGTATCAAGTGCTCCAAACATTAATGGTCATTTTTTCTCACTTTCCAGCAGCAGCGCTACACACGAAAAATCATGCATTATGATATTGCCATGCACGAGTAATAATCTTTAATTTCTAGGGTTTCCCACCTTTTCAACAGGTGACAGCCTATGTATGTAGATCATAATAGTCCATAGAGCATGAAGCATTCACTCATCCCTATGTTTTGTATGATAATTAACTTTGACCTGCTTTCTTATATATTATTTGCACTTGTAATGACGCCTTCTTTGGTATAACGATTAAGAAGAGATTTAAAAAGGACAAAAAATGGCGATTGAGGTAATTTATTATAGTAATGGGTTAGGTGTTGAGTGTACTTACTAAAATAATAAGAAGTTCATCTTTTCAAAATTGGTTGCGCATTTAATTTTATGAAAGTGGATAAACGTGAAAGCTTGCTTTAGGGGTATTTTTGATACTTACTGAATATATATATATGTGTGTGTGTGTGTGTGAAAAACATTTCAATATTGATTGCACATTTTAGGAAATACAAATATGTGGACATGTTGAAAGTTGTTTGCTTTTCATCCTCTTAACAAGGATTGCAAGGCATGTATTATCATTATCTTTATTAAAAGAAGATCTATCCGCTAGACCTATTGGGACATGCTATGATTTAGATTTATCATTGTAAAACATAGGATACACACACAAAAGATAAGTAAGGAAAAGGAAAAAGAAAAATTGGACATGTAAACCCCAAAGGAATTAGGTAGAAATTTCATGGACAGTATTTCAAATAATTTACTAGTATGATAGTATGGTCCCACAATCTTCTTCAATAAGTGATCTTTGAAATGAATCCCTTAGGATTTATATGAATCTCATTTTTACTTTACTTGGTATATAATAAAGTTTATTATATAGAGTTATAGAAGACCCTAAAACCTTAACTTAATAGGGAATATAACTTGCTATAGGAAGGCACAATATAAGAAACTACAAATGGCTAAAAAGTTGTCCAACAAAAGGCCAAACACATTGGTTGAACATTACAACCCAAGAGTCCAATCTCATGACCAGCAATTTTCCCAATCGTAGGGTAACCTCTACATATGCACTTTTACATTGCCTTTAGCTTGTTTATTTATTTATTTTTTTTCAGCCATACTTCACATGTGAATTTAAGGCACAAATTCAAACCATCTCCACATTGGCCTAAAGTTAAATTATAAACACACAAGCTTCTCCTACCATCAGCTCCTCTATTTCAATTTATAATCTAAACACCTTTTGACTATACAAACCAATGCACTCTCCTGCAAGCCTCTAGTTAACTTTGGCCTAGAAGATGTCACCTATTTACTCTTAAAAGAAATATGTGCACCTTAGAACTAGTAATACCTCTTGACTTAATATCCATTAGCATAAAACCAAGTGACTGAGTATTCCTTAGACCTCTAAGCTTTACCTTCCCTAAAAGTCTCTACCAAGTCATTAAGTAGTCATTTGATTTCTTAGGTCCTACTTCTCAAAACTCATACTCATTTTATATTAGGCATGCCATGCAATGTAAAGCAAACCCTGTCATTACTTAGCCTAGCAACTAGTTATTTTCCTCATGATTAACTACACCAACATCAAGATCACTTGCCCAATTATCCACAACCTCCATAAAATCACTAGTAACTACAAACCTCTTATAGGAGGATTAGGCGATGGATCATAGTCTATTCTCAAACTAACCAAACCTCTGTAAATCACCACATTTCACTATACTTAAACAAGTAGCACAATCCAACTAAATTAAGAGTTAAACAACATAGAATATCCCCCTACACAAACCTTACATCTAACCTTATGCACATCTATCTAACACACTTTCACATAGAATGTACATCAACAATTTTAAACTTCTCCTATTGCTTGTCTGTACAAAATAAACTTCATAGATTTGAAATTACAAAACTAATCTTCCAACAACATACTTGGAACACATGATGGAACTCAATTGTTTATCAGGAGTAGACATAGCACATCTTCCTTTCACTCAAGTATGGCCACATCATCGACTCATTTACTCTTACCGTCCCACTTAACATTAGTTTCTAATATGTAACTTTTCTACAAGCAATTAAAACAAATTACATGCATACAAATGTTTCTCATTATAATGAAAATATAATTATGTTTACATTATTTTCCCAAATATTTACCCTATCTATATAATAAAAATGAAAGAGTTTAATGTATTTAGTAGCCTTAATATAATCAAATTTAATTATATATAATAATTATTATTTATTTAGATTTGACTCATGGGCTTAGTGATTGGGTTTGATGATGAGGCGAAAGTAGCAGCTAACAGGTAGGGGTGTGCAAAAAAATCGATGAAACCAAAAACAGAACCGAAACCGTAAAATCAATCCCAAAAATATGGTTAATTGATCCATTGGTTTCGGTTTATGATTACGGTTTTTATTTTTTCCGGTTTTCGATTTCAATTTCAGTTTCGATTTGTAACTACAAAAAACCGATGATTAACGGTTAACCTTTTTAATATTTATAAATATATTATATATAATTTACATATATATAATTATTTTTAAATATATATGTATATACATATGATTTATATATACATATAATTTACCTATGTTAGTATTCTTTGGATTTCAATTAAAATACTATTGTTTATGTTTGATGGAATTAATATGGTAATTGTTTCGGTTTGATTTTATTGATAATGATACATCCAAAAGTTTGTTTTTCCCCTTTTCCTTAATTTGGTTTTCTTTTTTTTAAGCTCTTGTAATATATATAATAATTTAAGGAAAAACTCTATCACAACGACTAAAAAATAAGGTTCGTTGAAATTATCAATTTGATTTGTTGAAACCAATATGTTAAATGGTTAAAAACCGAAAACTGATTAAATTAACCGAATAAAATGATTAACCGTTATGGTGATTAACCATTTATAATGTACCGGTTAAGGATCGGGAGATTAAATAACCGATCATTACTGTTAGGTTTAAAAAAATAAGGCTACGGACCAGTTAACCGATCTATGAACACCCCTACTAATGGTATATGATAAAATGAGGTAAAGACCAATCAATGGCAATTTCGTAATTTCAAGTCCTTAGCTCAATGCACAATAAGCAATGAGTAAAAATCACATTCTTCGGTGGTGTACAACGTCGGTTTTTGAGCAAATTCCATCATTTAAGCCCTTAAAGGACCTTTTTTTCTATTTGGGAAACTCTTAGATGTTTTATAACTTTTAGTAGAGATCTTTTTATTTGTCTTTTTATTTACTTTATGTTTGTAAGTTTTTGGACTTTTCTAGTTTTTATAGTTTTTCGAGTTATATTTTTAGTAACTTTTGAGCATGTATATAAATGTATGCCCTATGACAAAGAATAGAATGATTTTCAATAGTAATATCAATTTTTAGACACCTTTGCTCATTTTTCCCAAAATTACAAATTCCTTTTAGTTTTCAATTTTAAATGTCTTTTGCTTGGTATTCATCGAATTAATAGATAATTAAAGATTATATTCTAGCATTCATGTGCGGATCAATGGAATGTAATAAACATTCATGCCTTTCTGCGTCACGCAATGAGTTTTATTCATTTTATTGAAATCACTGAGGAGATATGGCTTGGTGGGTTTGGAATAGGGATCGTTAGACTGGTTTGCCTACACCCAACCTCTTTCAAGCAAGCTTATAACCACAGAAATGTGGTTATTGCCTTGACCCATAGCTAGCTCGTTTAGTATAAATATAAATTGAGATCACTAAAATGATATAACGATTGTCGCTCAGTCCATGTGTCTATAAATATTAGTACTTCTTCTCATTTTCAACTATGGAGATAGAAGACAAACAACATTTCATAGAGAACGTTTTGCTCATAAGGATCAAACAATCAAATCGAACAACTGCCACTCCAATTACTCAAGAACTGTAATGTTGATATATGAGACTTACTCAAGCTTTTTTATTTGTTATTTGTATAATTGAGACACTAAAACTATCTATTTCTTTTTCTTGTCATTCTCTCAAATCTTTCTATCAAATATCATCTCCTTATCAACACTTTGAAGTCATATGAAGGCAAGGGATCCACATGATACATATGTGATCACTTCAATAAGAACCTAAAATCCACTTTTATTCAACAAAACAATATAGAAATTTATCTTTGGAACTTTAGGAGGACGAATGAGGAGGGAGGTTTGGTTCCGCGAGACTTTGATGAGAAAGTAGTGATCATAAGTGTTTGATCTAACTCAAGTTGATAAATGATCAAGTATCAAATGTGTGAAAATTCCATTTGTGTGTGTCTTTTCCATTTCCTATTTTTTTGCTTCCATTTGATCGTATTCTACTCATAATATTATGTCATACCGATTAGATTCACTTTGACTCAGGGAAAAGAAAAAGGAAATGAGGTTTGAAAAAAAAAAAAAAAGAATGAAATACACTAGTGAAGTTCAACTTTCATTTTAGGATAACCTGATACTACCGTACAATGTGCCATGTGACAAGTTGGTCTTCTGTAAATTTGTTTTGTTATGGGAAATGTACATAACATAAGTATATATATCCCACACATAGAAAGTAAAGCTGGACGCAAAAATGCCCCGAAATACAACTATATAACATACGTATTTTCAGCAGCCATTTATGGTAATTGATAATTCCTAGCGGCTTTTTAGTTCAAGAATTTCGGTTGATTATTATATATGCAATATCATCTGCATTCTCTCCTCATACATATCTTAGTTCTAACTATCTTGTAGTCTAACGATATCTTTCATGATCTTTCAAGAGACAGATAATAATTTTGATTCTCATTCTTATCATAATAACAAAAAACAATATACATATTTTAGTATATAATTCCATTAAAACTACAATCTATTGAATTTTTAGATTTTCTAGTTTCAGCATAAACATAAATAAATCATAAAACTAGCATTTTTTTTCGATTAAATGGATCATATTTATATCGATCAAATCTAAATAAATAAACTATACAAATAGACAATAAAATATTATAAATGAATGGATTTAAACATCAATTAAGACCTAATGACAAGCTCAACCAATAAAATCAGCCCCATCAAATTTTTTGGTCGAGAAGATATTCAGCCGATGGCTGTGGGCCACCAATGGCAAACATATAGATCAGCATATTTATTGTCGTAATAAAAAAAAATATTTCGTAGTAACAGTTAATTTAAATATCCAAACCAACTCGATGAGAAGGCTCTTCAACATCGAATTGTGTAGGATAATACATCCAATTTTTTAATATATTGGACGTTTATTATATATAATTAGATGTCAATATTCAATAATTATAATTCGGCAGTGTTTCTTATTTAAAGTATTACTATCAACCTTTTTTAATGAGAAACAAGATAAATGTTCAAATATTGTAATAAAATGAAAATTAATCATTCTTATCACGAATATATAAAAATGTATATGTATAAAGTTTTGAATGTAAAAAAAAAATTAAATTAAAATTGTAAGGCTTAGTAGATCTTTGTTAGGACTGATCTAATTTTATTTTGCTAACATAATACAATAAGATAAGATAGGATATGATGATTAAAGACATAATTACAATGAGAAAACCCAAAACACAATACAATTATTATATATATATTATAATATTATCGGTGCTCTATAATCAACTTGATGTACTTTAGGCATTGATATAAATGGATGCACTATAAAGACACAAACTAGACCTTTTAATACAAATTGCTTATGCTAGAAGCAATAGTCATGCTTAGGTGAGATAGGGTAGCGGGAAAAATTGTTGCTATAACCATAAGATAGAATTTAATTAACTAAGCACCATGAAATCGTAAATTTTTGAAGTCGCTTCATAAATGCTGCCATGGCCATTAGGGAAGGCCACCAGCGTATTTAATTTCTTCAAATTGATATGATATGACATGATATTTAACTATTCTAAAAGTTAAATCATAATAAATTCCAAACAACAGTAAAAAAAAGAAAAGAAAGACGAAAAATATTATATTATATTCTATTATAAGCACAACAACTAAGTCAAAATGATTTAACTAGAAGATAATGAATTATAAGGTGGACAGCAAAATCCATTACATCGTACAGATTTAATTATATTAATCATAATATTTAAATTATAATTTATCATCTTATATATATTATATATATATACACATATATCTAAAAATTATAAATACCTTATAAACTTGAAACTAAGGTTGTAGACGAGTCAACGAGATGGTACAGAGTTAAGTTTTAGCTCGACTTAAAATTTCAAAGCTCAACCTTGGCTCGAGCACAATTGAGTTTAAAATTTTAAGCTCGAATTTGGTTCGAAGTAATATTACATAAGTTCGAGATTGACTCGATTAAACTCATTTAGACTCTATTTATATTGAAGTTATTTTTTTAATTCTAATTTAAATATTATTAACATCTCAACTCGAGTTAATTCAATACTCGACTTGACTATTTTCAAATCAAATTCGAGTAAACATCAAGCGAAACTTGAGTAGTTTATTGCCAGGGATCAAGTATGAGAATCCCACATGAGAAATATGGGTCCTAATGTGAAAAGTTTATAAGAAGGGAAGGCCTATTAACCCATTGCATTAAGATTTTGGGTTATAGATAGTGTTAAAAAACCCATTTGTATAATTCTTCACAAAGCCCATTTAATTTCTCCTCGTTGGCCCACTAAGTGAAAAGAAGAGCTTTGTGATGTGACTCATTTGTGAAACCCATGGTGAGTGAGCCACTCCCAAAGCGAGTTTAATGGAGTCAATTTGATAAGTTCTTGAGGGAGAGTATGACTTACCCAATTGTGGAGACTCACACTTGAGGGAGAGATTGTTAGGGTGCAAATATAAGAATTCCACATGGAAAAATAGGTCTTATTGAAGAGTTTATAAGAAGAAAAGACCTATTAACCTATTGCCTTAAGGTTTTGAGTTATAGATGATGTTAAAAGCCCATTTACATAATCATTCATAAAGCTCATTAGATTTCTCTCCATTGAAGGCGTGAGAATCCCACATGGAAAATATGGTTTTATATGAAGAGTTTATAAGAAGGAAAGACCCATTGTGAAACCTATGGTGAGTAGGTCACTCTCAAAGCCCATTTACATAATCATTCATAAAGCTCATTAGATTTCTCTCCATTGAAGGCGTGAGAATCCCATATGGAAAATATGGTTTTATATGAAGAGTTTATAAGAAGGAAAGATCCATTGTGAAACCTATGGTGAGTAGGTCACTCTCAAAGCGGGTTTAGTGGGGTCAATTTGATAAGCTCTTGAGATGGAGTATGATCTACTCCATTGTTGAGACTCACACTTGATGGGGAGATTATTAGGGTGCAAGTGTGAGAATCCTACTGAAAAAATATGGGTCTTATGTGAAGAGTTTATAAGACGGGAAGACCCATTAAACAATTGCCTTAAGGTTTTTGATTATAAATGATATCAAAAGTCCATTTGTATAATCATTCACAAAGTCCATTGAATTTCTCCTCATTGAAGGCATACTCTCCATATCATAACAATTGATATCAGAGCCTGGTTTGGCTGAAAAACTCTCATGGTTGTCTTATCATATGGAAAGAAGAGTTTTGTGGTGTAACTAGTTTGTAAAACCAATGTTGAGTAAGCCATTCACAAAGAGGATTTAATAGAGTCAATTTGATAAGCTCTTGAAGGAGAGTATGACCTACCACATTGTGGAGACTCATACTTGAGGGGGAGATTATGAGGATGCAAGTATGAGAATCTTATAGGGGAAAATGTCTTATGTTAAGAGTTGATAAGAAAGGAAGACTCATTAACCCATTGCCTTAAGGTTTTGAGTTGTAGATGGTATAAAAAAAACCATTTGTATAATCTTTCATAAAACCCATTAGATGTCTCCCTATTGAAGGCATATTCCAGATCCTAACATTTATGAACCAGCTTGATTCATTTGCATTCCTTACTTGAAACTAATAATATTAATATATATAAAGGAGCTTTTCGAGCTTTAAGGTAATAAACAATAATATAATGCCCCATATTTTATAACCTTAATTTTCCAAAATTTGAAACTAAAAATCACTTCGTATAAGGTTTAATACCCATAATCAGATCTATCAAACCATACGAGATTAGACATTGTCATGATTCCAAAACCGAACTAAACCGGAAACGAAACTGCTAGTTATGGGTCTTGAAAATGAGGAACTAGAATTGAAACTGTCTCCCATGATTTCAGTCCTATTTTATGGAACCAGCGGTTCCTAGTTCCGATTTTGAAAACTACAGAACCATCTTTTTCCTAAGTAAAAAAATAAATTTTAAACTCAAAATAATTAACTATTGGATCTAAAAGTATTAAATTATTTAGTCAAAATTTAAAAAAAAAATTAGAATGCGCATTTATATGTGTATAAACACAACTAATATCAATTATAATTAGTAATACGAGATCGCGAAATACTCTAGAGGATAACAAGAAAATTGTAATATAAAAAATAGTCCCACGTTATTAAAGAATGAATTTTTCTTTTAAGAGAAGTTTATATAAAGTAAATTATTTATAATTTTCAGTTATGTTTATTTGTATTATTGATAATAAAATATTAAATATTATAAATTGGTAATAAATTTTACTATTCATCTAAAATGATGTAAACATTAATAATTATATATTTAATATAATTTTTAAAATTTTTTTACATAATTTTTTTTTAATAGAACTAGTTGAAACCGCTGGTTTCATCCGGTTCTAGGCCTATAATCGTCTAGGAACCGGAAAATCGGCAGTTCCTTAGCTGACTTTAGAATCATTCAATCGATCCGGTTCCGGTTAAAACCATCAATAGCGATTTCGGTTCGATTTCTGGTTCGGAACCGAACCGTGCCTATACCTATACGATGTACATTAATTGTAACTCCGAACAAAATCTTGGCGTCTTGCTGGCTTCTTCCTGCTCTGAACTCGCACCCCTGCGGCAACCATATGCATCCTGTCAAAAAGAGCCCTGCAAATTGGTACATGCATCCCTTCGCTAGGCTGTTCTGTCTCTCCTTCGTCCTTCCCCCCGCGAGACTCACATTCTCAATCTCAGCCAATAATGCCAGTTGTACATTATTGTGGATGTAAAATTTCCTCTCAGACCCAAACTGAGCATATCCAGTTGGCCAGTTTGACAAGACCTAGTGTTACTATTGGGCTTTGGTCTATATTGATAAATATAAAATGTCGTTTCGTTTGAATTGAGTGATATGAATATGAAATTTTACACCCACACACAGTCATATTCATTATTTATTGTCAATTTTTTAGCAATGCTACTATTACTTTTTTATTGTGTTTCGTTTTATTTGTTAGAGCATTTTCGCAATTAAATGTTATTTTCGTTTAATCATATATCAAAAGGAAATAAATAAGTAAGTAATAGTAAATATTATATATTTATTTATTTTAAGTTCTACTAATAAAATAAAAAATCAACATATACAGCCTAAAGTAAAAATAATACAGTGCTAGAAAGTTGGGCAATCTTAAGCTATCAGTTGTGTCATTGATGCAATAATGTGTATATAAAAGTACAAAGTGAAGTTGGAAAGGGCCAAAAAGTGTCTTACTTGTAAATGTATAGTAAATCTTGTTAAGATTTTATCTTCCGTCTTGGAATCGTTGATAAGTTCGAGTTATTAAAATTTTCCTTGCAATTTTAATATTACAAAAATGTAATTGAAAATATGTAAGTTCCATAAGTATCCTATAATGTATATTTTTTACAATGTACAATCTCTCAGCAGTTATAAGTAGTTATAGGGCAAAAAACAAAATTTAATGTGAAAAAATACTATCCTTTTACATACCATTCTATTGATATAATAAGGTAAATTACACCAAAAGGTCATAATATTTGGAACAAGTTCATTTTAAGTTACAACGTAAAAAAAATTTAAAAGAGATCATAATTTTTTGTAAGTAAAGTTCATTTTAAGTTATAACATTTGGGGTAAATTCATTTTAAGTAATAATGTTTAAAGAATAGGCAATCAAGGTTATATTACCGTTCCAACGATAAAAAATATTTAATTAAAAACTTAATAAACCTTTCTTTTAGGACCCCATTAATCTATATCAATTAAGGTAATTAACTTTTTGAAATGTTATGACCTAAAATCAATTTTGTCTCAAACTTTATAATCTTTTGATATAATATAACCCTATACAATATAAAGATTGCAATGAAGAACACATATGAATATGAGCATATATTCTTAAAAAATATAATTATATATGTTTTATTTTAAAAAAAAATAAATAATTAAAAATTCGTGATTGTACAGATTCTAATTTGACTACTTAAGAGACATCTGTAAGTGCCAATTTTGCCTGTTCGAACAGGGTATTGTCTTCTAAAAGAAGAGTAGACTCTGTTCTTCTGACACTTAAGAGCACAGTAGCGGAATCGTACGGATTTAGAGAGGACCATAGGTCACGTGAATTTTAAATTTTGAAATAATTTAACAAAAATCTATAATATCACCTTAACCTTATGGAGCTTACATTGGTATCCTTTTATTTCACCTATTCCATAGAAATTTATAACGTCCACTTTGTTAAAGTTTTTATTACGTAAAGCCATCGTTTCAATATTTTTAGTGAGGGAGTAATGATTACAACATGCTAGGATTAGAAATAGTTATATATTTTTAGGGGGAAAAAAAAAGTAATGCTATGAATAGTATTTAAATTTTATAAAATATATAATTAAGTTATAAATTTTAAAATTAATTAATTTAGTATTTAAAGAAACTTTGAATTTAATTTATTCAGTACCTAAAAAAAAGTTTTTTCATGTATTAAGTTTATTTATTTTACAGTTCAAGTAGTAAGTTGATCAATTTAATTGTTTAGGTACATAATTATATATTTAGTAAAAGTTTAGGTATCATTTACAACAATAACAAAAAAAAAAAAGCTCTAATTATTTTATTACAAAAAAAAATACAACATATCAACCTTTAAGATTAAATTCAAATAGAATAAAAATAAAGTATGAGTAGAATTTTATACTCTACTCTCTTTTATCTATTGGGGGTTGGGGATTGCTATCTTATTACTATTTTTTAATAACGAATATTGGTTATAAATATTATTATTAACCAATGTTTTAATCTTATATCATTCTTTTCCCAAAACCACAACTATTGTTTATAATAGTTTGGTTGGTGGAATTAGTACTTTTATCATTTATTCATATTTCTTTTTATTTTTTTATCTCTTTTGAAAATCATCTCACCAACCAAGTAAAGGAATGCAATTCTACTATAGTCATTGAAGCCTAATTCCATCCTTATCTTTTTATCACGGAATCACAGTTATATTCCAATCTTTTTCTGTTCTACTGACTTAACATGACATGACATTAGTTTAATAATTAATTAGGAGTAAAATGGCAGATTTACTTAGCCGAATGAAATAAAATAGGAATGTAAATAAGGAGTTTTAGGTAAACACACATAAAGCAATTTAAAGTATGTGTATTTCCGTTTTATCCTTTTTTTTTTAATTATTATCGAATAATCACATCAAACCCAAAGTGACCAGCCCTGCTTGGGACAAGAAAGCCGTGCGTTTTGCTGGAGATTGCCAGCTCGAAATTAGAGTCCTCCTATCTGTTGACCTAGATCACACATTTTGACATTTTCCCGTTGGCCTTTTCCTCCTAACTAATGGTGCTAAGGCTAGTGTTAGAGCTATTAGATCAGGCCAAGCACCATTAGAAATTGTATGGAGATGGGTAAAGAAAGGTGCTATAAATATTTGTTATTTTCGAAATGGTAACTTTATGTTGTCTTAACAAATAGATACTTGCAACGTTTTAAATAAATTTAAAAAATAAAATATATTTTTAAAATAAAATAAATAATCATTATCATTTTATAAACACGTGATAAATGTTTATTCATCGAAACAAGACCTAAGACAGCAAATTTCTACCTAGAAAGATGGGATGGCCAAAGAAAAATAGAAAAACCATCATGGTCGTCGCCCCCTTTCCTGTTTTACAGGCTAGCTTTGGTGGCCGAAATGCCCTACGCGTGAAAACACATTGCAACGCTTTTTATGTGCCTCCTTTCTCTTCATAATTATACATATATGGTCTCTTTTGTTTGGGATTATTTAACTAAATGTTAAAAATTCATGCTTTTCGTTCGGTTCGTTCGGTTAAAGTAGAAATAGTTTATGCATAACAAAGGTGCTCTTACATTTGAAAAATGAAAGAAAAAAATAATAAAAAAGAAACTTTAAGTACCAATAAAATCGTAATAGACACTGGAGTGAAAAGAAAATTTCATGCTCCGTGATTAATTTTGAGAAGATTGGTCTGATTGACTATTTAATGACTAAAATATATACTCAATCTTAGTTTTACTATTAAAATAGTTAATATACCAATTACTACCCACTATACTTAATATATATATTATTATAATTTTATTAAATTTTAAATACTATGCACGTATAGCATATAACAAGGATGAATCTTTTCTCTTGAAATTAGGTTTTATAGTTTATAAGTTATAGTCTAACCTCAAGATGATCTAAATGTGACAATTGGCAACATATTTTCAAACACAATATAAACAAGGCAGGATCATAAACTTGAAATTAGAAACAAATGTTCACAGTATAGGATCGTATTGCCATATCACTCTACCAAACTCTCAAATATGTATTAATTATTTGTCCACTATTTCATAACTAATAATAAATTGTACCAAAGAAGAATATTAAACATAGTAAATTGATTATTAGTATAATAGAAATTAACTAATAATCAATATTTATGATGACTAGATCTAAGTCTTCTATTAATTGCAATTACCAAAAGAACTATCATGGGACTTTTTTTCACACCATAAATCATAATTAAGATAGTCAAGATGATTAACAACTGGAAATTCATCTTTACATAAAAGCATATATATCTCAAACATGATAAGTTATACATTCCCAATAAAAATTACTACATGCAAAACTTATAAATATGCCATTTCTATACATATCTAAACAAATATACTAATGCACAAATAATCCTTGGCAATATACATTGGTATGATTTAATTGTTTAAATTAATTAGGCAACACCATGCATCACCACATCTTAAGATAGCCCTAGAGCCCATGAACCATAAATATAGATTCATGACTAGGGTTGAACAATAAAATCATTTCACACATATTTCACTACTTATATTAACTATCGAATGGTCAGTCAATTATAACCATCAACAACAACATCCTCTACCATTAATTTAATTTGTATAAAACTTCTCTTTGGAAGATTCAACACATATCAAAATAGTAAGTCATATCAATGAGTTGTCAACTCTCTTATGTTGGTTCAACACAAACATTCATCCCCACTGTTTGACACTCAGAGTTGAAGATGCAAGCCATGACCCACTTTATCTAAGTGGATCAACTTAGATGTACGCATGACCAACAAACATCAATGTAGTTAATTAAATATATGGGCTTATCATATAATCATACACACATATACATAATACAACAATAATTCATGTACATTAATACACCATACAGTGGATGGAATATAAATCTTATAATCATGCATGCGATAATCATTAGTAACTTATGTATGTTTTATTATATTCCTAATGTAGAACTTTAATTTAACTCAATTCAATCAATCACAAACCAAAATAGGTCATTTAGATTTCCATTAAAAGTGACCCATAATCAACCTACTTCATAATTCTTTTGGCCTAGTTCCTCTTTTTGCTCGACTCTATTAGCTTACTTCCTAACTTAATGGATCGAGTTGGAGAATTGGTCAATCTTATTCCAACTTTGTTGGCCATTTTTTCTCTCTTAATACTCTTTTTTACATTAAGAACTTAACCTAAGGCCCATCATAACAAATTTCAAACATGAAACCCTTTTGTTAAACCATGTGAATCCTAAAACAATCAAAATCATCATCATTTGCAACTATTCGAGTAAATCCAATTCACATTTTATGTTATTGTCATAAAATCTCACCATTCATTTTAAGTTTCTAAATTCTCCATGAATTTCACATCAATATTGTAAATTCATCAACGTTGTGGTTTGATGTCAAAACCTTTATAGTTCTCTAATTCATTATTATAAACCTAAAGATTATTTCACCTAATTCTTTAGGGCAAATGTTGGCGACTTAAGTTTAGATCTCTTACTTCATAAACGAAGTGGCAAAAAACATAGAAAAATGCTTAATTTTCGTTTTGGCTTGCCTCACAAGTATGTCTTCTTCCTTTGATTTCTTAAACTCTTTATTAGAGAAAAGTTCTACTTTCATGCTCTAAGTTTCCTTAACATTCGCCATCTTAAACTATTAATCTCATCTCTGCCCCTTTTAGGTTGTAGCTTACTCGTATGTTACATTTGATCACAACAATAACTAAAGTAAAAAAATTATTTTTCATAAAGATTGTAAATAAGATTTTAATTTTAACAGTCGAAAAAACATTTTCACGATGAGCTAATAACAATATAACTAAGTAATCTCGAAACTATATGACTAATTCGTTGATATTATTTCACCGATTACATTGAACGTAAACTGTACACTTGATTTTTCTTTTCCTTCTTCTTCTCTTCTTCTTCTTTTCTTTTTTCCCTTCAAGATAAGTGAATATATCTAAGTACTGAAACTACGAACAACACATGCAAAGTATTTTTTTTTTTTTTTTAATATCAGTGACTGCTGGTTAAAAAACAAAGGAAAAAAACACACACACACAATGGCGGTAGAATCATCGATCCACAATTTTCAAAAATAAAACAACTCTTCCTCGGGAAAAGATGAACTTGGACTTTTGGTGCACACTGTAAAGTGTAATATAATGAATTGCGTTGGTTTCATTGTTATTTTGTTTTAACGTGAAAAACATTTTAGGAAGAAGAGAGTTTGCATTGGACTTTTCGAGTGCATCTAGATTTCTCAAAACATGATCATAACCTCGTCCTAATGGTAATAAAAGAAAATTGAGTTTAATAGATCGAAGTGATTGTGTGACGATATACGATGCGATGCTTCTAGATAAAAGTGGATTTTTCTTTTTAAAGGCTGATGATGTGTTGGAATTTTCATTTTTTAAATTATCTTCCTTCTATTTTTTTTTTTCACAGGACAGTTTAAAAAGGAAAAAAAAAATCTATTTTTGTATATATTTTTTTTAATATTTTGGGTTAATTATTCAGTATATTTTGCATTGCATGCATACCTAAGTGAAGTGGGTGTCGCGCATTCAGTGCATTTTGTGCCTCGAATAAAATCAAACCATATGTCATAGTTTGATTTTTCTTCTAAACTCAAATCTAATTAAATAGTTTGGTTCATAATTTTCAAACTAAAAAAGAAATAGTTTGGTCTAATTTGATTCATGGAACGAACAACTTTTTAGGGGCATAAAAGAAAAACATATTCTATTGAAAGATATCAAATACATATTTCTTATCATTAATAGAAATATAAATAATGATATGTGGACAATTCAGTATCATAACACTCAAGCGGATTTGCCTAAGAGGCCATCATCTTCTTCACAATTAGATTATTTAATGCATTTTATGGGTTTAAAACAAATTCTTCATCTTTTACTTAATCTAAAAGCACTATGCTCTTACTTTTCAACAATTTGCTAGATAACTTCAACTTCAACTCTACAATGTAATAAGAAAGGCAAACAAAGAAGAAGAAGAAGAAGAAGAAAGTCAACTACTTCAATAGTGTAATAGATAATTCAAGTTTAAGATAAAGGGGCATGAATGACTTAACCTTTCATCGACAATTATACAAAAGATTCTTCTTAGCCTTCTTAATACGTATATAAATGCAAAAACACCAAAACATTAGATATTTTGCAAAATAAAAAAAAAAGAATGAAAAAGGAAAATGGAAGGAGTTGTGTGTGTGTGTGTGTGTGTGTGAGAGAGAGAGAGAGAGAGAGAGTAATCTTATGGAAATGTTGTTGTGCTCGAAGAAAAAGAAAGGCCTATAGCAATATTTAAGATTTTGAGATGAGGCAAGACTTAACACATCTCTTACCTAATCGAGTTTGATTAGCCAAGAAATGAGGCAAGTCTCAACTCATTCGAATTTTTAAAAGGTAGGAAGTTTTACTACCTTTTTATGAAGCAGTGAGTCTTGCCTCATGTTGTAACGATCAAAAACTCAACCCAACAAGGTATTGTAAATTTTAGTGAGATACTGCATGGTTTTATCTTTGGTGCCAAATGCTTCCCAAGAGGTTATCCATCCTGAAAGTACTCTTCATTTATCACACTTAATTTGAGAGTTCTGATGAACTCTATGTCGATGATTAAAGTTTCACCACCTTATATATTTGAGGGATATCATAAACTCTTCCACTTATAAAACTGACATAATTATAAATTTCGTTACACAAGTCTAGAACCATACCAAGTAAATAGGACACTAGGAGTACTCCAAACAGATTCAAGAGGTACTCCTACTATGAAGCACTTTGCCTTATATAGCACTTAGCTCATTCACTTTTGGCTGGTGAAATTGCTCTAATACCACCTATAACAATCCGGAACTTTTCCCATCAAGATATTATCTACTTTGGTAAGATACTGCATAGTATTGTCTTTGGTGCCAGTTACTTCCCAAAAATTTACATATCCTGGAAGTACTTTTCATTGAGCATGCTTAACTTGAGAGTTTTAATAAACTCGACACTAATACACTAAAAAGAGCATCAATAATTAGAGTTATACTACCTTATATTTGAGGGGTATCATACATGCTAATGCTCCTTTTATCTTTTTTTTTTTTTCTAACTTTTTAGTGAGGCAAAGACAAGTGTAGTAATGTAATGGTAATTAGGTAGCTTAGATAGCATTAATAGTTGTCATATGGTGGTAGTGGTGATAGTATTGCCCATAGTGGTGCTTGCAACAACGGTGGTGTTAGTGGCAAGAATGGTAGTAGTGTAGTGCTAACGAATGTTGATGGTGAGGGTGGTAATAAGATGATATTTTTGGTGGTGATATAAAATTAGTGGAGGTAATGGTTGCCCAATTGTAGTGATGTTCTTTTGGTATTTATGGTGTAACTTATTCATATGAATGGTGATGATGGTATAAATGATGATATGGTGGTAGGTTGTTGATTGTTAGGGACTATGTTGGCGGTTTGCAATTTGTGGAGGTGGAGGCAACGATAGTGTAATAGTGTTTCATTTGTAATAGTGGTGATGTTAGAGGGCATAGAGCAATATGGCTAGTAGTTGTGTTGTTTATTCGTGGTATATATTGATGGTGCAATTATGATGGTGGTAAGGAGCATTTTGGTGTCGTCGGTCATAATGCATCATTACGGTAGAGATGATATTATCACTTTGTAAAGAGTGGTGCGATAATGGTTATAAGATGGTTGTAGTGATATAGATGGTGATAAGAGGTCGCAGTTGAATAGTTGAACTATATTCCTTTTGGCACAAGTAAAGTACTGAAGAAAAGACTCCCTCAATAATGGAAGCTCTATGTACAAATATGTTCGGTATAAAACTAATAAATTTTTTACATTTATACATTATAGTTAATAGTTTCTAAAATAATTTCTAAAACATTTTATATGCACCATGCATGTTTAGATTTTATTAATACTTATACACACATACACATAATATCTAATCTATTATGTGACTGATGTGCATCGTCTCTTGGTGCCGTTCTTGTCAAAGTATTATTACGTGAAAGGGGGAGGCCTCAAGGATTAATAATCAACTTTATTTCCGTGGATAAATAACAAAATTAGAAAAAAAATTGTAGTAAATATCATCCATTGGCGACCTCGTTGAATGCAAAAATACATTTATGTGTTAAAAATAAAAATTCCTCCATAAATAGATTGCAGTTAGCCTTAGCGTAAATAAATAAATCTAAAAATATATTTCACAATAATTATACATAGATATATAATATTCACAACTGGGAAATAAAGTTGAGTGCATATAATCAAGTGCTCATAATTGCAATACTTGATAATCCGGAAACCCACGACAATACCTTTGAAAAAAGGTCAATACGGACAAAAAAACACGAAAAAAGATCCATAATAGCTCATTTCATGTTTTGTCTATGTCCAAGTCCAATACAGTCATCACTACCAATGAAATATAATAAAGTTGTTTTGCTTTTTACTCGATCGATCCAACAAAGGAATCATTTACTTTTGTATGAGATAAGAAACTAAGAATGAAATAATTATATTTAATTTCTTCAAATTAATATCAATAATGAAAAGAAGAAAAAGTAAAGGTTATACTATCATGAGGTGGATTAATCAACGGTACATAAGTAATTATAAAATTTAGGCAAGGAAGTAATTTTAAAATCTATACATTATCCAACCATTTGTTAAAAATAACATTAATATTTCCCCAGTCTAAGCACAAGGTGTTTCCACTAATAAATGAGTCATTTAACATTCGACAGCTAACAGACATTTTCTTTAAATTTTTTTTAACAAATTATCTGTCAAAAAATATATATAGATGAAAAAATAAGGAAGTTTCATAAAAACATCAAATATAATAAATATAGATAAATATAGATAAAATATAGATGCAAATCAGACACTTTTACACATAAATATACAAATACAAATGAAAAATAGACAATCCAAACATACTCGAAAGTATAGTATAAAACTATAGATAAATCTAGATAAATTAAGTAAAAAAATTTACGACTGAAAAAAGGGTAGAACAGAAAATTAAATGTCTTTTTCCACTTTTCCTTATCCATGCAATTTGTAGGGAACAGATTAAACAAAAAACATTTGAAAATTTAACTTTTCTTTTATTTTCACTTTTCCATCATTTTTTCCCCTGTTCCAATATATAGTGTGTGTGTTTTGCCAGCAAGCACTTAAATGTATTCAGCATGCATAATCATGAAGAAAAACCCACTCAATAGTCACACTCCACCTTTTTGTCCAAGTGACAATCAATTACACAATTAAGATTACGAAAAACAAGAAAAAACCAAAGAGTGTGATCAAAAGAAAGACATGTCTGAAATCCATGTTCTTATTCTTTCCTCTGAAAATAAATCTCTTTGTCAGTTTGTTTTCTGTCTAAAATCCTGATGTTTTCTGCATCCCCATTTTCAAACATGGCTCCAAAAACATACTCAAGGATGTATCAAATTTTCCTTTCTATATATATTCACCAAACTCAACAGGAAACACAACAACACACTTCAAACTCACTGTTTTCCATGTCAATTGCATACACTACATCCTTATCCTCCCTGCCGCACACCCATCTGCCGGTCTCTCTTTCTCCTTCATCCAAAAATTATTTTGGCTCGCATACCGAAGCAAATATAATAGCTCCCATCTTAAGTATTCTAAGATCATTTGTTAAGTATTTGAAAAAAAAAAAATAGACCTTTTATTATTATTAAGACTTTTTTTTTTTGCAAAAGTTAAATATATGACCACATAAGAAAATTTTGCCTTATCCATTAGCATTATTTTACATGTAATAGATAAATTACGTGAAAAAATATTAATATTTGAGTAATTATTTGAGATATTAACGTTTTAAGAGTTAAAAAGAGGTATCATAGTTAATTAAGGCATCATTAATGATCCGTTAGTGAATTTGTTAATGGCACTCCGTTATTTGCCACATGTTACTACAAAACAATTCAATATTAAAAAGCCTTGAAGCTAGCCCATTGAACTAAAAAAAAAAAAAAAAAAACCTAAGAATAAAAAAAAAAAAGAAAAAACAACAAAAGGGAAATACCATGAAGAATTCCCAAAAAAACACAGTCAGTGTGTGGAGAGTTTGATGGTTACGAACAGAAAGTAATCCTTCGATGGTGAAAATAGCAATGGGTCCATTAGATGACGCCGCAGTCTGGTCGGCGTGAGGTCCAATGTTGGCAATGGATGGTTCGGCCTGGAGTTGGTGATGTGTTGAGTGTTTAGGTTCTAATTCTAAAAGTAGCTCAGCTAGTTGCAATTTGATGAAGATTAATGTATAGGTAGGCTGTTTGGTTTAGCTCCATGGGTATCTTGAAGTTTTTGGTGGCCATGGGTTTGATGAGTTAGACTTCAGTGGATGGGTGGATGACGTCGTAGTCTGGTTAGTGCAAATTTAAAGGTTGACAATGGGTGGATGATGCCACAATTTGATAGAGATTGGTATAGGTATGGATTGTTTGGTTTAGCTTTGTAAGTGTTGAAGTTGTTGGAAAAAAATAAATAATAATTTGCAATTTTAAAGTATATTTTTGCGGTGGAAATTTATAGAACACGTTTGAAAATTTCCTCCATCGCGAAGCAGTTGCTGTGTTAAAAGAAGTCTCGAGATTTTTGAAATATTACAGTTGGAATGTTACAATATTGCTATATGCAGTAGTGGATGAAGAAATTACTGCCCTATTTTTTTTTTTTTCCAAACATGTATTGCTTTTTAATTTTGCTTCTTCACCACCTGATCTTTGCATCATTTTTAAGTGCCATTAGACACTATAAAAGGACTTCAAGTCCTTCATTTGTAATATCTATGTTCAATATTATGACATAATTTTGCATTTATCTATTCTCTCTCTCATCTCCATTTTAATGTAATTGTCCTCCAACATCATCAATTATAATTGCACCCAATATATTTTTGGTATTAGAGTCAAACCCCTTTTCCTTGCACATACCTAAACATTTAAACACTATACACACAAACCTTTGCAATGGCATCAACAAACAGTAATGCTACATTTAATTTTTCCCAACAAGGCATTCCTATGTTTGTTGGAGAAAAATATGATATATGGAGCACGATGATGAAAACATTATTTATCTCACAAGATTTGTGGAAAATTGTTGAGGAAGGTTATGAAACTGCTATTACTAGTCCAGAGGTAAAAGCAACCTAGATAATACCTCAGCGAAAAGAGCATAGAGAAAATGCTATGAAAGATGCCAAAAGCATTGTCTTTCATACAACAAGGGGTTAGTCAAACAATATTACCACGAATTATGGGTGCAACCACATTACATGATGCCTGAGAGATTTTAAAGAAGCAACATGGAGGTCATGATAAAGTTATCTCTATCAAACTCCAAAACCTATGGAGAGAGTTTGATAATTTATACATGAAGATAATGAAGAGGTGCAAGAATTCTTCTCAAGAGTTACAGTTATCATTAACCAGATTAGAGGCTATGGAGATACAATTCCAAATAAAAGAATTGTAGAGAAAGTCTTGAGAAGTTTACCAGCAACATTGTGCATATAGTCGCCGTCATTGAAAGTCCAAAGATTTATCACAATTGTCTTTAGATGAACTTATGGGATCATTAGAAGCCCATGAAAAGCATTTGAGTAAATTTTCTACTCAAAATCTTGAGTAGGCCTTTTATTTGAAGGTTAATATCAATAGGCAGCAAAGAAGTTGGCAAGATAGAAATGAAAATAATTATGAAAGCTCCTCCAACTCTGCTCATAGACGCGGTAGATACCAAAGTTCTCGAGGTCATGGTAGAGGAAGAGAATCCAATATGAGGAGCAATTTATCCCAATGTAGAATATAAAGAAATATGGACATGATTCTAAGGATTATCGGTTCAAATGCAAAAGATGCAAAAATCCCAATCATTCTGAAAGGGATTGTTATTACAAAGATCGAGAAGAAGATAGAAATGCAAATTTCTCCAAGGAGAATCAAGACAAACAGGTATTTTATTCTTGTATGAATGTTGAATAATCATTTGAGAATACTTGGTATGTTGATAGTGGATGCAGTAATCATATGACTGGGAATAAGGACCTGTTTATTGAGTTTGATGATAAATTCAAACAAAGCTTGGAGATAACAAAACACATAAAATTTCTAGAAAGCGTGTTATTGCTATCGACACAAAAGGAGGTAATTCCAGACTGATCTATTACGTTCATTATGTTCCTAAATTAACTCAAAATTCATTGAGTGTTGGCCAATTATTGCAAAGAGGTTATGTGGTGAATTTTGATAATGGTGAGTACATTATTACTGATAAGAAGAAGAAGAATTGTATTGTTGCAAAAGTAAGGATGAGAATGAATAAAGTTTTTCCATTATTTATACCACTTAATGAAGGATATGCCTTACAAAGTGTGAAAAATAATGAATCACACTTATGGCATTTGAGGTATGGCCATCTGAATTTTAAGGCACTTCAGTTATTGAAGAAGAAAAATATGGTGATTGAGTTGCCAAATATTTCATCTCTTGAAAGAGTATGTGAAGGTTGCATATGGCAAAATGCATCGGTTGCCATTTCCAAAGACATCATACAGAGCTAAAGCTCTATTGGAGTTGGTTCATTCTGATATATTTGGACCAATAAGGACACCATCCTTGAATGGTAATAGGTACTTTATGTTGTTTGTTGATGATTATACAAGAATGATGTGGATATGTTTCTTGAAGCAAAAGTCAGAAGCATTTTCCACTTTCTTTAAATTTAAAGCTATGGTAAAAAGGCAAAGTGGATACAAGTTGAAAATTTTGAGAACTGATTGTGGAGGTAAATATACATCACTGAATTCCAAATTATTGCAAAGATGTTGGAATTAAAAGGCAGCTGATTGTATGACCTACTCCTCAACAAAATGGCATTGCATAAAGGAAAAACCGGACGACTGTGGAGATGGCTAGAAGTATCTAACACAAAAAGGACTTCCAAATAGTTATTAGGCTAAAAAAGTAAATATTGCAATACATATTGAACAGATCACCTACAAAAGCTGTTCTCAACAAGTGTCCTTACCAAGCTTGGTATAAGAAAAGACCACCAGTTGATCATTTGAAGATTTTTGGATGTTTACCATATTCTCTCATTCCATCACAAAAGCGAGAAAAATTAATGAAAAAGGAGAAAAGTATATTTTCACTGGTTACGGTGATGAAGCTAAAGGTTATCGTCTTTTTAATCCAAATAAAAATGAGTTGATTATATCAAGAGATGTTATATTTGACGAAGATGGATCATGGGATTGGAAAGAAAAATCTCCTATTATGGAAAGAATTTTGCCCTCAGGATCTAATGTTATGCAGCCAAATCCTCAATCCAATTCAGAATATGATACTTGTGGCACATCAACACCACAAGATACACAGAATTTATCTCGAATCAGATCAGAAAGTCCAATAAGAAAGGTACGTTCCTTACATGATATTTATGAATCATGTGAATTTGCATTCTTCTCTTGTGTACCACAAAAATATGAGGAAGCAGCAAAAGAAGAAATTTGGATTAAAGCTATGGATGATGAGATAGCAACCATTTAAAATAATAATACTTGGGAGCTTGTTGATCTTCCAAAAAATAAGGAGGTTATGGGATTAAAATAGGTTTACAAGACCAAATATAGAGGAGATGATTCAATCCAAAAGCATAAAGCTCGTCTTGTTGCAAAAGGATATTCTCAAGAACTAGGAGTTGATTTCAATGAAACATACCAATTGCTCGCATGGAAACAATCAGAATTGTCCTTGCATTAGCAGCTTAATTAGATTTACCAATATATCAGCTGGATGTCAAATCAGCATTCTTAAATGGAGAATTATAAGAGGAGGTATATGTGGAACAACCTGAAGGATATATTATCAAAGACAAAGAAGATAAGGTTAATCGCCAACATAAGGCGTTATATGGACTAAAGTAGGCACCACGAGCATGGAATAGCAAAATTGATAGCTATTTCCAGAAAAATGGATTTCAAAGGAGTCAAAATCAACCTTCACTTTACATCAAAAAAGAAGGTATAAATGATTTTCTTATTGTATGTTTGTATGTGGATGACTTGATCTATACATGTACAAGTCAATCTATGATGGATGAATTTAAGATGGCAATGATGAAAGAATATGAGATGACAGATTTGGGTGTTATGAACTATTTTCTTGGAATTCAAGTTCAACAATTCAAAGGAGAAATATTTATTTCTCAAGAAAAATATTTAGATGATTTGTTGAAGAGATATCAAATGAGCAATTGCAAGCCAATTGCCATACCACTTGCAACAAATGAGAAATTGCAGTTGGAAGAAAGAGCACCAAAAGTTGATGCGAAAATGTATAGAAGTTTAGTCGGGTTATTGATTTACCTAACAAACACAAGGCCAGATATTATTTATCCAGTTAGCTTGATTTCCAGATTTATGAAGAATCCAAGCAAGCTACATTATGCAGTAGTCAAGAGATTTTTGCGATATTTACAGGGAACAAAAAATTATGGTATTCATTATGTGAAGGAAAAAGAATTCAAGCTTATTGGATACACAAATAGTGATTGGGCTAGATCAATTGATGATCATAAGAGTACATCTGGATATGTATTTTCTTTGGGATCAAATATTAAATCTTGGTCATCAAAGAAACAAAAGACTGTATCATTATCATCATCTGAAGCAGAATATATAGCAGCCATATATGCAACATGTGAAACAGTATGGCTGAAAAGAATTTTGGCATATACAAATCAATGCCAGGAAGCCCTACAATTATCTATTGTGATAATATGCCAATTATTACCATAACACAGAATCCAGTATTTCATGGAAGAACAAAGCATATCGAGTTGCGACATCACTATATTAGGAATTTGGTACAAGAAGAAGAAATCCAACTTGAATTTATCAACACAAACGAGCAACTTGGAGATATATTTACAAAAGTTGTACCAGCAAAAAAATTTAAGCAATTTAGAAGAAGTTTTAAAATTACAAATTAAGAGGAGGTGTTAAAAGAAATAAATAATAATTTGCAATTTTAAAGTATATATTTTGCGGTGGAAATTTGTAGAACACGTCTGGAAATTTCCTCCATCGTGAAGCAGTTGCTAGTGTTAAAAGAAGTCTCGAGATTTTTGAAATATTACAGTTGTAACGTTACAATATTGCTACGTATGCAGCAGTGGATCAAAAAATTATAGCTTTATTTATTTTACTTTTTAAACATGTATTGCTTTTTAATTTTGCTTCTTCACCGCCTGATCTTTGCATCATTTTTAACCGCCATTAGACAATATAAAAGGACTCTAGGTCCTTCATTTGTAATATCTATGTTAAATATTACGATATAATTTTGCATTTGTCTACTCTCTCTCCCATCTCCATTTTTAATGTAATTGTCCTCCAACATCATCAATTATAATTGCACCCAACAGAAGTTTTTGGTGGTCATGGGTTTAGTGAGTCGGATTGTTGGCGGATGGGTAGATGACGCCGCAGTTTGGTTGACGTAAGTTCGAAGGTCGGCAATGGGTGGATAATGCTGCAGTTTGATGGAGATTAGTATAGTTGTAGGCTGTTTGGTTTAGCTCCATGGGCATCTTGTAGTTTCTAGTAGCCGTGTGTTTAGTACGTTGGACTCTAGAGGATGAGTATGGATAGTCCTTCCTTTTCTTTTAAGTTCAATGGGTTGGATCATCATGGGGTCTTTTTTAATATTTAATTGTTTTTTAATGTGACGCTTAGTAGTTAATAGAGTGTTGTTAACGAATCGTTAATGATACCTTATTCGAATCACTTGACATAATGTTGATATCTTTAACTACTTAGAAACATTGATAGCTTAAATAAACTTAGCCCGAAACGTTGATATCTTCCCACATAATTTACCCATACTAATAGTATAATAAGGTGACATTACTTAGATTTATTTGAAATCTAATTGGAAAACCCAAAAATTCAAACAAGTATCACAATATAATTGTGTTATAAACAAATAAGAATAGTGCAAACTTAATTGTTTAATTTCTCATCAATTTTACATAATTTAATACATCATTACAAGTGGAAATCAAGATTAGTGTTTCCAATGCTTTAGAACAAGAAAAGAAAAAAAGAGGGGGTTGCTTACTTTCATTAATCTATTCTAAAAGCTAAAATGATATACACTCGTCAAATTCTCAAATGGGATGCATTAATTTTTCATCAAAATTTAATTTAGTGGTTAATCCAATATTCAATTAAAATTTTTATTATTATTTTTTCTATCTCATCTAATACTGTTTTGTTCGACTTGGTGATGCGAAAGACACAACTTATCTATGCTAGACAACATCAAAGGGGTTAAAAAAAAAATAATTGGTTGTCCATTCCATATCAGCAAAGAAAAAAGTGTTAGGATGATAATAAAAATGATTTTGCAAAATTTGATAGAGTATAAAATGGATCAATCCAATATTCAGGTGCCAAATAAGATTTTCGCGGATAATTCAAGTGCCAAATTGACATTCATCCTATACACTAGAGTTTGTCAATTTGTGTAATAAAAAATCTAAAGTTTGAAAATAACAATTTATTACCTATGAATTTTCCAATTCATTTGTAATACTTAAATAAGATAGTAAATTAAAAAAATGGTAAAGTTCAATTAGCTAATTGTAAAATTTAGCAAAGTTTAGATTATGAATTTTTAAAAATTAGAAAAAATTTAAGCACGGACGTAACATTTTTAAATTTTAAATAATTAATTATAAAAACATGGAAAGTTGACACAAAAGGTAACAATTTCCCTCTATACTACAATAAAGAGGCTAAATTGAAGCAAATTTGAATTTGCACTTAGGAGAAAAGTACAGATTCGAGCATCGTATATTTAGTATTTGCATTGCATTCATATATTTATCTACATGGCTTTTAAAAGATCATAAGTTAGCTTCATGTCTTCAAGCACCTTTCAAATTAATTGTACACCTATCATTTCACAAATAAACCATGAAATTTTATTTACTTTGCTGTTTTTTACTTTCATACATCTAATGCTTTCTACTTGAGGAAAGCTGATTAAATAAACATTTTTTTTTTTAAAAAAAGAAACTTTCTACCTCTTATGATAATTTTTATATATGTAATTAACTTTATCTCTTATTATTTTCTTATTTTATGCACACGTGGCACAAATTTTTGTCTATTTAATAATTCTCTAAAACAATTTATACTACAATATGTACTAGGGAAGTGGTTCATGTTCATAAACCGAAAAACTTCGACACAAAACGAAGATGCAGAAAATTTAAGAATCTTATAAAAGTACCAAAGGTCCCTGTGTGGGCGCTATTTTATACACATGTAAGACGCTCAACAACTTTAGAGGAAAAAGCAGCAAAAGAGGCTGGACCATTTATGTCCTCTTTTTGTGATTATTTGTATAAATGTGAAATATGATGACTTTACACCAGGAGGATGGAAAAAAATTATATATATATATATATATATTGTTAGAGATCTTGAGTATGTCTTTAATGGGAAGAAATCTAATAGGCTTTGTGAAGGACAATACAATTGAGCTTTTGATACCATCTATAACCTAAAATCTTAAGGCAAATTTTAATAAGTCTTCCCTCTTATAAACTCTTCACACAAGTCTCATATTTTTTATGTGGGATTCTCACATTATATTCTAACAATCTCCTCTCAAGTGTGTGTCTCAATAATGGGGTAAGCCATACTTCCTCTCAACAAGAGCTTGTCAAACTGACTCCACTAAACCCGCTTTGTGAGTGGTCCACCTACTCACCATGGGTTTCATGGACGAGTCATACCACAAAGCTCTTCTTTCCACATGGTGGCCAACCATGGGAGATTTCTAACTGAACCATCGGCTCTAATACCAATTGTTAGTATTTGGAGTATGTCTTTAATACGGAGAAATCCAATAGATTTGTGAAGATAACATAATTGGGCTTTTGACACCGTCTATAACCCAAAACCTAAGGTAATAGGTTAATGATTCTTTCCTCTTATAAACTCTTCATACAAGTCCTATATTTTCCATGTGGGATTCTCACACTTGTATCCTAACATATATGCCTTTTCTCTATGTAATAATAAAAATAGTATGATTAGTCAACAACTTTGATAATAAACAACATCCAACAATTACAAACATAAGTTGAATAATTCTCACTCCATTTGTCAACCATGAACTTAATAAGAGTCAAGACTTAACATTCTATTGGTCATGCAATTTAGGGTTTTAAAATACTAACCTTAACGTGGAATAAGGTGAATAATGCATTTTATTGATTGGACTCATGTAACAACATCATATGCCACCTATATGAAAGTCTCTTTAGCTTTTTGATTAATCATCTACATAATACACAATAATAGAATATGGAAAAGTGAAGATTAGAAGATAAACGTATTGCATTACATTTGATCTTTTTAAGAGCGAAGGGTAAATTCCTTAATATTGGAGAGGGGTGGCTTTTTCTTTCTTTCTTTATGTAAAGAATACATCAATAAACATAGCAAATATATATTAGAAATTTGTATATCAATAATATGCTCAGAGTTTACTTGACGCAATTAACGTAGGATCCACTTATAATATATTAGAAGGCCTAATAGTATAAGAGTGAGATGCTTGAACCGCTTTATTAAATAATATGTTTCGTTATGTGCATGAATGGGTATCTAAGAAGTACTAATTATGATAACTAAAGTTGTTAGACCCCGTTTGGGAACTTGACCTGGTTAGAGTGAAGAGTTAATGGATGAAACGGATTAAACCAAAGGTTAAGCTGTGATTGAATCGATTTGTTCTCAAAAAAAGGTATGGTTCAACCAGATTGAACCAGACGGGTCGATTCAAGTTTGGCAACACTAATTATAATGATTTCATTTAGTTTCTAAAAGTATTATCATCCATATTCCATAAAAACAAATACATATTTAAATTTTATTAATATATATCTGAATATTCATGCATAAACACGAACTAGAATACCTTATGAACCATCTTTCTTCTTCTACACACATTTATAGTCCCTTAAACTCTAAAATATTCAATAAGGAAAAAAGCTAAAGCTTCTATACCTGCTCGACTGATATCACCAAAATATCTCAAATCTTAATGTAATTAAATTTTAATCAAAGCATCTCAATAAAAAGGCTTTACTAGTATTTCATTTCGCTCTTTTTTTTCCCTATATAAAATTATATATAAATTCTATAACTCATACAAAACGCATTTGAACTATGGAATTCCTTTTATTTAATGCATATATGCCCTTATTACGTCTACCTAATGTTAATCTACACCATAATTTTTATAAATACATATCTATATAGCGTCATGACTTTATATACAATGTTATATATATATATATATATGTAACCGAAGTAAAGAAAATAATTATGAATAGGATGTGTAAATATCATTTTCATTGTGAAATTGTCACATCCCTTTATTACATGTTACATGTTTATTTTCAAGACATTTATTGACTAGAGTAAATAGCTTAATTGCTAGACAATGAACTTATAATTTAGTAGTATTTTTTTCTCTCTTATTTCTTTTAAATAAAATATAAAAGAAAAGCTTATCTTCTTTTTTTAATACAGCATCAAGCAAAAATATGAAAATTGGAGTAATAAAGTCTTCTGGATAAAATATTATATTTAAAGAAAGTTTTAGTTGGGGGTAGATTTTTCGTAGGAGCGATGATGTCGTGTAATAACTAGTGATGAAGATGAGACCAAACAACATGAACTGCAAAATCACACAACTTTATTTCATTTCCCAACTAACATGTCATGTAACTTTGGACATTATTACACATGCCAAGAAACCCACTCAATCCTCCAAACCAAACATTTCGTCTTTCCTACTTACCTCTCCTCCCATCCAAAAGTAATTTTGCATGGATTTCTTAGTCCTTTCCAGACTTCGTTCCTACTCTTCACCCACCATCTAACCGTGTTTAAAAAAAAAAAAATTAAATTAAATATATCCATAATCTATCTATTTCTAAAAACATCTTTTTATTAAGATATAACTCCTAATACAAAATGTCTTCTTATGTATTATTCTTAAACATTATACCTAAGTGTATTCTTTTCTTTTAAAACTCAGGTCGGGTAAAGTTGGATAACTTTTAATCAGTTTATTTTTAGCAACGCTACTTAGGTGCAACAAATAAAAAATTATATTACTGTGTAAGAACATAAATATGATCGCTATGGTACCACTTTTTAAAAAAAATTTTAAGGTCTAATCATGTTTCGTAACATAATTAGTCTTGTAAGCTTTTTATCTATTCATATTCATATTCAATCATGATTGTACGATTAAAAATATTTAATATATTATTTATTACATTTATTTATTTATTTTTAACGTGGGACAATAGAAGCTTTTACGTTCTTATATATTATACTCATGTGTTACTAATAATACATAAATCAGACAAAATGTGTATATATAATTAGTGAGTACAAGCATGAGATAAAAAAATATTAAAGAGCAGCACAGCCAACACGATCCCATCAGCAAAATTACATTTCTTCCAAATACACAACACTGTCAAATTTCGATTAATAATTAAAAAAAAAATTGTTAAGTTTTGTTTGAATTGTTGGATTTTTATTCGTGCAAAATCTATATTTGATCCGTATTTAATATATCTATATCATATTTGTATTGTGTTTATTTAATTAATTTATAAATAAAATTATCTTTTTATTGCTATTTATTTTTAATAAATGTGTTTTTAAAAGGGATAGAAATATAAGGCAAAAATTAAGGTAATCAACGAAACAGGCCTTACTCTGTTGCTCTTGCTCCGGAGCAGACACTCAAATTAAACAGAAATTTTTTTTTTTTTAAATAAACAATTGCACTGTACACCCTCCTCTCTCTCTCTGGTCTTTCAAATATAACACCCTCAAACAAACCACCACCCAACACACCACTCTCTCTCTCTCTCTCTGCCTCCCCTCCAACCATAACCAACACCAAAGAGAGTGAGAAAAAAACTCTCCTCTCCTGACTCAAAACACTGAACACAAGACACAACACAACCCTCAGAAAAAAGGGAAAAATGCAGCTTCATCTTCTTCTTCCTCCTTTTCTTCTCTTCTTCCTCCATTTTCTCTCTCTACAACCCAACTTCTTCACCCTCTCACTCAACCAAGAAGGCCTCTACCTCCTCAATACCATCAGCCTCACTCTCCGATCCCCCAACTCTCTCTCTTCCTGGAACCCACGTGACGACACTCCATGTTCCTGGTCCGGCATCACCTGCTCCACCACTGCCACCACCTCAACCGTCGTCTCCATAGACCTCTCCAACTCCGACGTCGGAGGCCCATTCCCTCCACTCCTCTGCCGTGGCCTCCCAAACATCTCCTTCATCTCTTTCTACAACAACTCCATCAACTCCACTCTCCCGAGCTCACTCTCCGCTTGCCGAAACCTCGTACATCTCGACTTGGCCCAGAACTTGCTGACAGCTCTCCTCGGAGTTCATCGCTGACCTCCCGAATCTTTCAATACTCGACTGACGGGGAATAATTTCTCTGGGCTATTCCGATAGCTTCGGCAGGTTTCCAAGTCGAGGTTCTTTCTTGGTGTATAATCTTCTCGAAGGTCCTGTTCGGGATTCTTGGCCAACGTGACGAGTCTCAAGATGCTTAATTTGAGCTACAACCGTTTGAACCGGTCCGATTCCGGAGGAGTTCGGTAACTTGACGAACCTGGAAGTTCTCTGGCTCACCGAGTGTGGACTCACTGGGAGGATTCCTGACTCGCTGGGTCGGCTTGGCAAGCTTCGCGACCTTGATCTCGCGCTGAATAATTTGAAGGGTGGTATCCGAGTTCGCTCACTCAACTCACCAGCATTGTCCAGTTGAGTTGTATAACAACTCATTAACGGCGAGTTGCCCGGGGCTATCGAACTGGACTCAGTTGAGGCTGCTTGATGCATCCATGAACCAGTCAACGGGACGATTCCGATGAGTTGACTCGCTTGCCACTCGAGTCGCTCAATTTGTATGAAAATGATTTCTCGGGCGAGTTGCCGCCGAGTATTGCCGATCGCCGAACCTCTACGAGCTCAGGCTGTTCAAAAACCGGCTCGCAGGGGAGTTACGAGTAACCTCGGAGCAAACGGTCCGTTGCGGTGGATCGACGTGTCGAGCAACGGTTTTTCGGGTGAATTACCGGTGGTCTGTGTGATAAAGGGCAGTTGGAGGAGCTGTTAGTAATACAGAACTCGTTTTCGGGTCAAATTCCCGAGAAATTAGGGCAATGTACTAGCTTGGGCCGGGTTCGATTAGGCTATAACCGGTTTTCGGGCGAAGTCCCGAGTTCCATTTGGGGTTTGCCTCACGTTTATTTGCTTGAATTCGCGGATAATTGGCTTTCGGGGTCGATTAGCGAGTCGATAGGTGGTGCTAGTAATCTTTCCATTTTGAGTATTTCAAGGAATGGTTTTAACGGTTCGATTCCTGCTAGTATTGGAAAAGTAGTGAATCTGGAGGTTTTATCAGCTAGTGATAATGAGCTTACAGGGCATTGCCTATAGCATTGTGATTGATCTTGGACAGTTAGGAAGGCTTGATCTTCACAATAATCGACTTTCGGGAGAGCTTCCGGGTGGTTTTCGCAAGTTAAAGAAGCTAAATGACCTTAATTTGGCAATAACACGTTTTCGGGGATATCCCTCGGAGCTTGGAAGTTTATCCGTGCTTAATTATCTTGATCTTTCGCAAAATGAGATTTCAGGGGGTATCCCTAATGAGCTGCAGCATTTGAAGCTTAATCAGCTTAATTTGTCATATAATCGGTTGTCCGGTGATTTACTTTTGTTTGCTAAGGATACGTATAGTAATAGCTTTTTGGGAATCTGGATTATGTAGGGATGGGGAAGGTCTATGCGGTATCGGGCTGAAGAACGAAGCCGGGTTATCTTTGGTTGCTGAGGTCGATTTTCGTGTTTGCAGCGGTGATTTTTGTTGTTGGTGTGGTTGGTTCTATTAAGTACCAGAGTTTCAGAACGCGAAGAGGGCTATTGATAAATCGAATGGACACTGATGTCTTTCCACAAGTTGGATTTCAGTGAGTATGAGATATTGGATTGTCTTGATGAGGATAATGTGATCGGGACAGGGTCTTCTGGGAAGGTCTATAAGGTTGTTCTTACCAATGGGGAAGCCGTTGCAGTGAAGAAACTATGGGGAGGGATCAAGAAGGATGTTGATAGCAGTGATATCGAGAAAGGACCCGTGCAGACGATGGTTTCGATGCAGAGGTTCAAACTTTGGGGAAAATTAGGCATAAGAACATTGTTAAGCTTTGGTGCTGTTGCACGACTCGGGAGTAGCTTTTGGTTTATGAGTACATGCCTAATGGTAGTTTGGGTGATTTGCTGCACAGCAAGAAAGGAGGGTTGTTGGATTGGCGACTAGGTACAGGATCGCTGTGGATGCAGCAGAGGGATTGTCTTATCTGCATCATGACTGTGCTCCTCCAATTGTTCATAGGGATGTGAAATCGAACAATATCTTGTTGGATGCGGATTATGGGGCACGGGTTGCTGATTTTGGTGTAGCTAAGGTTGTGGATACGACGGGAAGGGACTTAAGACCATGTCTGTTATTGCAGGATCATGTGGATACATTGCTCAGGTAAAAAAATTTGTTTGCGATCATTTCCAGGTTTAAGGGAATTGTACTTGTTCTGTCGTTGACATATTCTGCTTATTAATTTAATGATTTGTTCACTTATAAACCGTTATTTGATTTGTTGATATTATCCCATTTGCAGCTAGATTAATCAATGTCAACATTTATAAGTTTCGATGCAACAACATGTTATTTGTAACAACATGTGCTTGTGCTCTGTTGCATGATTCATAGACAAATTTATTGAATTTTGATGTTGATTGAATTCTGAAATGGTGATTCAAATGCTGCAGAGTATGCATACACGCTTCGAGTGAACGAGAAGAGTGACATATACAGCTTTGGTGTTGTTCTCCTTGAGTTGGTAACTGGGAGACTCCCCGTGGATCCTGAATTTGGGGAAAAGGATCTAGTGAAGTGGGTCTGCGTCACTTTAGACCAGAAAGGAGTGGACCATGTGATCGACCCCAAACTCGACTCTTGTTTCAAGGAAGAAATATGCAAGGTCTCAACATTGGACTCCAATGCACTAGTCCTTACCATCAACCGCCCATCGATGAGGCGAGTCGTGAAATGCTACAAGAGCGAATGCTGAGAATCCATCATCAATGAAGCCAGGAAGATGGGAAGCTAACACCGTATTACTACGACGATGCTTCTGATCCCGGGAGCGTGTCATGAGAAATTCTCACCAGTTTTTTTTACCCAAAAGTTGAATACGGGGCAGTGCAATTCATGTTTCATCTAAATTTTGTTGAACCTACAAGATCCTATTGGAGCATATTCAAAAGGGTATCCATTTTCAGCCTGGAAAAGGGAAAAAACCGAATCAAATCGAACAAAGTTAATTAATACTTAGTAGCTACTAGGATGTTTGCTGGTGGGATTTTTACACTGTATATTAAAGTTGGCATTAAAAGTGTTTTTTTTTTCTTTTCCTTTTTTAAGATTGAAGAAGTAGTTCCTGCTCCTCCTGGTTTTCAGTTTTTACTACCCTTTTTGGGGATGAAAAAAAAGAGAAAAGACTGCTAGTTCATTGATGAATTGCAGCTACCTCTCTGGTTATCATTCAGATGTTTTTATTTATAATGAGAAGATAATTTTTATATAGCTTTTATTAGCAAGATCTGCTTGGCTGCTAAGTCAAATATATGAATTGAAAACAGAGATCGTTTTTGATTGGTCCCATTCATGGTAAACTAAGAGTTGTTCCTGTATTTAATGGACTTATTAAGTTTTTCACGAGATAAACATAGTTTAATTCTCACCCTGCGAGGATGTTGCGGTGTCACGCTTGGCGGGATGTTCAATAAGGAAAATAAACATGTCCCGAAGAAAAAAGACAAAAAAAAAAAAAAAAAACAGGAACAAAAAATTCATATGATAGTAATACAGCATCTGGGTGATGAGATAAGTATTACTATCATGTAAATTTTAATTAGTATTTTGTTATTATTAAGGAGGAAGTTTTTACTGTTGCTACTGATATGAAAATTAAATGAATTACAAAAAATTTTAGGAGTTTGATTGTGGTAAAAAAAGGTTTGGATCGTTCATTCATGTGATGAGATTAGTCTTATTAAAACCGTTAAAAAATTATAGAATTTTTCTATCTTATAGCTTAATAGCATTATTTTTAATTACGAAAGTGAGGGTGTTTAGATTCAAATCATTATTCTACCATTATAGTGAAATATATATATGACTAACCAATTTATTTAAAAAAACTTATTCAAACACATGGTGTATTATTTTTCTTACCGTGGAATACAAATGTTATAATACAAGTGTTGTCCCACGGGGCAAAAGTATCAGTAGCTCAAAGCTATGCATATGAAAATACTCTCTGATCCGTAAAGACTGCTGGCTAAATTTTGTTGGATGATTGTTAACAAAGTACTATCATATATATATAAGGATATAATTAGGTATATTTAGATATATACATATATATATATATGTCAAGCCTCCTACGAGTGGGTACGGACCAGTGCACGTAGGTATGTCCGAAAATTTGATTGGACAAAGACAGCTATTTCAATACTCATATTGGTGTAGATATAGTGTACATATATTTATTTGTTAATTCTGTTACAGTTAGCTTAGTTAGCTTCTGATATAGTTTTCTGTTAACTATAAATATCTTGTACAGTTTCTGTTTTAAGATAACAAATCATTTTTGGCTCTTCTCTCATATCTTGCTGTTCCTCTTCCTCATCTTGATACGTATTCGGAGATTGGAATTCTTCATGGTACCAGAGCAGGTTTTTCGTGATTTGTTCTCTGTTCTTCATCAATCTGGTCTCTGTAAGTACTTTCTTTGCTGAGTTTGAAGATGTCAAATCAGTTTTGGAGAAAATAGTCGAATCGATATGAATATTTCTGATCCTCATTATCTTTCCAATTCTGATAACCCTAACATGAGTCTTGGAAATATTCTGTTCAATGGATTGAACTATATGGCTTGGAATAGATCGATTAAAATGGCACTTAGTGCTAAGTCGAAATTAGGGTTTATTAATGGTACGATTAGTAAACCTAATGATCATTCGGTTGATTTTGATAAATGGAATAAGTGTGATTCAATGGTCGTTGTTGGATATTGAACTCGATGACACCAGATCTTTCACAGAATTTCTTGTACGCTAATTCTGCTCATGAATTGTGGACTGAACTTACTGAGCAATATGGTCAATCTAATGGTCCTTTCATTTATCAACTACAACAAGAAATTTGTAATTTGAAGCAAGGTAATTTGTCTGTGAGTGCGTATTACAAAAGTTGAAGAAGTTATGGGACGAATTAACTTCGATGCATGCTTATCCAACATGTGTTTGTGAAAATTGCAACTGTCATATGACTGATAGAATAGCAAATTATGAATCACAATCACATTTGATGCAATTCTTGATGGGATTAGGAGATGCATATGAACATGTACGTAATCAGGTGCTGTCAATGGAGCCTCTTCTGTAAATCGAGCCTTTTATCTCATTCAACAAATTGAAAAACAAAGAGAGATTACTTGTTTGACAGATTCTGAAGGTGTAGCTTTTAACACAGCAAAGATTAGTACTAGTCGGTTTAGCTTTGATAAACGTAAAGCTAAAGGAAAGTTGAATTGTAAGCATTGTGGAAGTGATGGACATTCTATTGAGAATTGTTTCCAACTTATTGGGTATCCGAGTGGTATAAAGGAAGGCGTGTAAACAGAGGAGGAAAACATACTCCAATTGTAGCAAATGTTGAAAAGGATACTCCTTTGGATTGTGATATTAACGTGAATTGTTCAGATAGAGTTGCTGCAACAGATAATAAAGTGTTTCAGTCATTCTGTCATGAGATGTTTAAGATGTTCAAGCAACAAGCTAATGAAGGAACATCAATGGTGAATGCAACTTTCTGTGCAGGTATGGTTTCACCTTGTTTTACAGCTGCGAATATTACTTTTGATTCATGGATAGTTGATACAGGGGCAACAGATCACATGTCACCCCATTTATCTCTTTTTACCTCAATTACAACCCTACACAAACCTTTAATCATTCGATTACCAGATGGTAACCAAAACAGTAACCATAGTTGGTACTGTCATCCTCACTCCTGTTCTTATTCTGAAGGAAGTATTCTATGTTCCTGAGTTTACTCATAGCCTTTTATCTGTTAGTAAACTTTTGCAAAACACTCAACTAACCATTACTTTGAATAACCATTTCTGTCTATTTCAGGACCAGAAAACTAAATTGACCATTGCGGCTGCTAGAGAGTGTAAAGGCTTGTATGTACTTCAATCAAATAGGCCAGCTTCTACTATTGTTGATAGTGTCTCGTCTGTTCTTACTTGTATAAATCTGATGTAGCAGATTTAGTGCATCAGCGAATGGGTCATACCTCAGTGTCAAAACTACAACATTTGTCAATGTGTAAATCTTTGAATTTGTCAAATTTTTTCTGTGACACTTGTTCACAAGCAAAGATGCATTGCTTGCCATTTAATAAAAGTTCTAGTAGAGCCTCTTGTGCTTTCCATTTGTTACATATTGATTTGTGGGGGCCTTATAAAGTAACTTCCTTGACTGGTGCCAACTATTTTCTAACAATAGTTGATGATTTCAGTAGGTCCACTTGGACTCATGTGTTGAACAATAAGTTTCAAGTTCCTTCCATCTTAGATAAATTTTTTCGGTATATTCAGAATCATTTTGGTCAAGTTCCTAAATTTGTTCGTACTGATAATGGTTCTGAATTTTTGTCCCATGTATCCCAATCCTTGTTTCATAAGCTAGGAATTTTACACCAACGCTTACTGTTTATACCCCTCAACAAAATGGTCGTGTTGAGCGTAAACATAGACATTTGCTAGACACAAGTGTGCCTTGAGAATTCATGCCAATTTGCCAAAACGTTTTTGGAGTGAATGCATTTTGACTGCTACTTATCTCATCAATCGAATGCCCATGGCTGTTTTAGATTGGAAAACACCTTATGAGGTTTTATTTGGTCATCAACCAGATTATACACACTTACGTGTTATGGGTTGCCTTTGTTATTCTTCCATTCCATCTTCTAAAAGAGATAAGTTTGATCCTCGGGGAGCTAAGTGTATTTTCTTAGGCTATGTTCAAGGACAAAAAGGTTATAAACTGTTTGATTTGTCTTCTCATCAAATTGTTGTTAGTCGGCATGTTCAATTTTTTGAACATTTGTTTCCTTTCCAAAACACTGATATTGTCAATCCTATTTTGCCTGTTGTTCAGTTTGACTCTGATGGAGATGATACATATTCTACTGATATTTCTTCATTTCCATCTGTTCGTACTTCTGATTCCTCCTTAGTCCCGTTGATGTTTCATCATTTCTTCTATAACTGTGATAATTCTGGTCATCTACGTAGGTCTGTTAGGGAAAAGAAGTTGCCAAGTTGGTTGAATGATTATGTACATACTTTGCCTAATACATCTACTTCAGCTGCATTTACCCATGTTTTACCTGATTCCGCCTCTACTGTTTCTGATCCCTTTATCCCCTGTTTTCTTCTACTGCTTTTGCTCATTATCCTGATGATTATGTGGTTTCTATAGCCAATGTATTGACTATTATTGAACCAAAGTGCTATTCACAAGCAGTTCAACATGAGGAATGGGTACGAGCTATGAATGATGAACTTGATGCATTGGAGAAAAATGATACTTGGGAACTCACTAGTTTGCCCAAGGATAAAAGGCCATAGGATGTAGATGGGTTTATAAAACAAAGTACAAACCCGATGGTTCAGTTGATAGGTATAAGGCTCGTTTAGTTGCGAAGGGGTATACTCAAATTGAAGGAGAAGATTTATGATACATTTTCTCCTGTTGCAAAATTGGGTACTGTTCGGATCATTTTAGCTATTGCTAGTGCTAGAAATTGGCCTTTGCATCAAATTGATATAAATAATGCTTTTCTTCATGGTTATCTTCATGAAGATATATATATGCAGCCTCCTCAAGGATACTCTAAAGCATCTTCTTCTCAAGTTTGTAAGCTTAAGAGATCCTTATATGGTCTTAAACAGGCTTCACGGCAATGGAATTATGAATTAACTCAATTCTTATTGAGTAAAGGTTTTGCACAATCCAAGGATTATTCTCTCTTTGTTCGAAATAATTCCTCCGGTTTTCTTGTTGCATTGGTGTATGTGGATGATCTCCTTTTAACTGGTTCGAATGAGGATGATATTATCACTTTGAAGCTTGACTTAGATACTGCTTTCACCATTAAAGATTTAGGTGAAGCAAAGTTTTTTCTTGGCTTGGAATTATTTCGTGATTCTGCAGGTATTAAAGTGCATCAGCGTAAATACATTATGGATATTCTTCAATCTGCAGGATTGACAGCTTGTAAGCCTTCTCGTACTCCATTGCCTTCACATTTGAAACTTGGATCGTGTGTCTGGAGATTTATTGGATGATCCTCGGTTTTATCGCACCACTGTTGGTCGTTTGTTGTATTTGAACATTTCTCGTCCAGATATTGCATTTGCGGTAAATAAATTGAGTCAATTTGTTTCTGCTCCTCGTTCTACACATCTCATGCTTTGTTTCACTTGTTGAAGTATTTGAAACACACCATTCATTTTGGCTTGGTTTTCCTGCTCAAAATGACTTGCGCTTTCTGCGTATGCTGTGATGCTGATTGGGCTTCTTGTCCTGATGATAGACGTTCTGTTTCTGGCTACTGTATTCTTTTGGTTCTGCTGTGGTGTCTTGGAAATCGAAGAAGCAGTCTACTGTTTCCACTTCTTCTGCTGAAGCTGAATACCGGTGTTTGGCACAACAGCAAAGGAATGCTATGGATATCTTTTATTCTTCAAGATCTTCAAGTTCTGTTTCTCCTGTTCCATTATATTGTGACAATAAATCTGCCATTATGATAGCTAATAATCCTTGTCAACATGGGCGCACGAAGCATATTGAAATTGATATTCATTTCACCCGTGAACAAATTAACAAAGGCTTTCTTCATTTGTTTCATGTTAGTTCCTCTCAACAAGCTGCTGACATGTTCACTAAACTTCTTACAGAACAAGGTCTTTATTCTTGTTGTTCCAAGTTGGGTCTTTTCCAAGATCCAACTTGAAGGGGGGGTGTAGATATATGTGTACATATATTTATTTGTTAATTCTGTTACAGTTAGCTTAGTTAGCTTCTGATATAGTTTTCTTTAACTATAAATATCTTGTACAGTTTCTGTTTTAAGATAACAAATCATTTGGCTCTTCTCTCATATCTTGCTGTTCCTCTTCCTCACGTCTTGATACGTATTCGGAGATTGGAATTCTTCAATTGGTCCCTTGTCATTTAAGTCCACGGGGCCCTAATATGTTGCAAAGTCCTTTTTAACTCCAGCAAATTCACTTGAGTCTAATTGCAAGTTTTCGCTTTTTAACATAATGATTGAAGAGATATATATATATATATATATATAAAATACTATAAATATCAAATTTGATACTTGATTTTTTATATTCATGCAATTAATTGTTCAAATTTTAAAATGTGTCGGTTTACTCTTTACAAACTTTTAGAGATAGTTTATAATACATTTATTATGCAGTCAATTATAGAATTTGATAAAATTAAGGTAATCCATTACGATAATGAACCAAGTTTGGAAAGTCGAACTAAAGAAATGAAAAATCGTTAAGCTTCCAAATACGATATCAATTGTCCATATGACTAAATTCCAAAGTACCAGTTACATTATCATAATCTTAATTGTTGGGTCTTAATTATAGCGTTTTAAGATATTAAAATTTAGAGTAAATTGTGTGGACCTCTCTTAAATACTTTAAAAATTACATGGATTTACATGTTTTCAAAAGTCAGTATGTACACCTTTAAAAATTGCATAAATCTCAGATTTTTCAAAAGACAAGACCTACACCCCTAATAATTGATGTAATTATAATATGTAGATTTTTTTTTTCATTTAGTTCAAACACGACATTACATATAATATGTTTAATTAATAAATGTTTCAAAAAATATTTTAAAAATTAAATTTTAAAGAATGAAATATTTTTTAATTTTTTTTAACATTGGAACTTAACATCTAAAGTGCAATTCAAATAAAACTTTTCAGAGTGAAAATAGTGTCCTAAGTGTATTTTAATATAATAAAAAACTTCTAAAATGTATCTGTTTCATACTAAAGTAAAATTCTAGAAGAAGAAATAAAACAATTAACTTTTTTTTTTTTTTAAATTAACTAATTATGTAAAAACTATAATAAAAAATTATAAAATTAAAAAAAATATTTGTATTAAACATATTATATATGTAATGGCACATTAGCACTGACTAAACAAAATTCACATATTATTATCTAGGGGCAGGTGCAAATCAGTTTAGTCCGGTTTTCATTAAAACCAAATAAAACCATAATTTACGATTTTCTTTTTTTTTTTTTCCTTTCTAAACCGAACCACTAAATAATGAATTAATTTGGATTATAAATTTTTCAAACCCTTAAATAATGATTTGGTTTGATTTAGATTACGAATTAAATTGAAATTCTAATAAAAAAAGCTTAGTTATAATATTTTACATTTGTGTGAATATCCAAATATTGAAATAACTCTACAAAGTTCATATTGTAAATCCCAATACAATACTTCATAAATCCATCACATTTATAATCCATAATCCTTCATAAAATTATTTAGTCACTAACATAGTAAACTTACTGGCTAATACATAGTAAAATATAACCTATTGTCCTCTAAAAAATCATTCAATTGATCATCTACTAACAAATTTGGACAAAAAATTTTCTACTAATAAAAGTCATATTTATGAACAAAAAGTTATCTAATAACAGAATATACAATGAAAAATTGATACATAATAAAATATATAAATAAATAAATAAATCCATACTCCACTAAGTTTAAGTGATTAATAAAAAGAAATATTAAGCAACTAATGAAGGAATATATATTGAGCCAAAAAACAATTCAAAAAAAGGGAATAAGTTATTATTAACAAATATTCATCATATAACAAATATCATAATAAAATCATAAGAACATATATGACCTTTAATCAATAATCATAACAAAATTTATAATTGTCTAAAACAATTTGGTTTAATTTTATAGATTAGTTTTGTTTACCCTTCAAATAAATAATAAATTTACGAATTGATTCAAATGAAAATTTTTTTAAACCAAATTGTTTAAAAAATCATATTTTTCGTTTAGTTTGGTTTGATTATGAATTTGTTGACTTCGGCCATTTTTTTGCCTATGCTTGTATCATCATGTTATTTTCAGGAATGTAAATATTGATTTTAAAAAAACTAGAAATCTATATAATTTTAAAATTAAAAAAAAAATTTCCATACAATTTACATATTTTTAAACGTGTGAGTACTACTTTTAAAAATTTAAGAATCCGTACGATTTCTAGCGCAATTTACCAAAGAATTTACTCATATTTACATTATTTTTATTAATCGTATCAGCAAATGATCTGACAGATGCGGTGTTGTGAAGTCTAATTGGTCCTTTGTGGTTTTTAGGTTAATGACTGAAAATACATTGCTAAAGTACAAAAAAAGCTGTTTTATTCTAATATTAATTAATTTGGATAGCCTATAATGTTTCCAAATTATGAAGAAGCTGGTCAAGAAATTTGAAAAAAGTTGAGGAGATTTCTTCTGATTTGACATCATATTGGAAATATGTTTTTCGATTTTAGTGAAAGATGAGATGATAGCGATACAAGGTTTATCTGCATTAGAAAATTGAAAAAATTTCAATGCAATTATTGGTTTACCGAATATCTTTGTTTGACTATGACACCCATCTAGAAATTGTAATTAACTAATTACGGTGATAAAAAAAATTATAAAAAAATTCACTTTATGTACTTCAATTTTTCCTTCGTCTTTATTTATTTAAGAAAATTCTAAATTAGCCTATTGAATTTTCATCAAGGTATGAGGGATTTATTGCAAAAAAAGTATGAGGAATTCACTTTTTAAATAATTAAAGTGCACTTTAGGATGCTCTTAACTTTCAACAATTAACAAAGTTAAGGATAAGTAATACTTCTATCTTAAAAAAAAATGTAATTTGAAAGTTTGAGATAATAAATTAGCACATAAATAAAAACTTTGTAGATCAATATAGGTGGAAGTTCGAAGGGATAATGTACATATGTGTACTTTCTTTCTCGTGCCAATCATTTAAAGTTGAAGAGACCATAAATATACTTTGAAAGTTCGATAATGAATCCCACCTAGGTACAAGTTGAGGAAATAATTTGTAATTTTTCCTTTTCATTTTATTCGTGTATTTTTGTATTTAAATACTTTATGTACCGTTAGATCTTATACTACAACGTTGGAGAAGTAAAACTATATTTAATCTTAAGACCTTCATTTATTAATAAAAGATCCGATAACAAGGATAAATATCACATCTATATTTTTGTTTATCTTTATAATTGACTACTTAACTACATATTTAGCTTGGGAAATGAAATAAAATAGAAATAAAAATTTCAATTGTTTAGGCATGTAATGGAGAAGTAAACTATTCCTTATAATTCTTTTGAGTGTTAAGTACAAAAAAAAAATATGTATAAAGAATTAATAGATAGTAGTCATTCCTTTAATATTGTAAACGAATTGCAATTCTCTATTTCACAACAATAGCAATTTTGTAGAATAATTTTCACTAACCAAACATAAAAGTGTGTCTACTAAGAGAAATATTATTTAATTTTACCCTACAAGACTAACAAAACGTACCATAAAGTTTTAAAGTATCAATTTCATATTCAACTTATCCAAACTTTAACCATTTTTACAACTTATTTAGATAAACAATTAGAAAGCAAGACAATAAATTTGTCAAGTAAAAATTTGATTAAGTGTGAGAAGGTGTGAGATTTGTTAACTTTAAACTTTAGATATAGAGTATAAAAAGAAAACCTATGATTTAGATGGAAATTTTGATATTACCTCTTAGAATTATTCATATGCATTTTAAAAAGTTTTGAAAATTATTAAAACTGCACTCATCAATTGTTAGTTTTATGATTTTGCCACTGGAATTGCCCGCCTAAATAGCTCTCATTTTCGAGTAAAATTCTGGACCCATGATTAATTAATATTTATTTAATGTAATTATACCATAAGAAGAACTTTGTGGCACACAAACGCCGCCCTAATTTCTATGCCTTACAGCTATGTTATACACACAAAGTGGCAGAAATAAACTAGCTCCATTTAAACAGAGTCAGTTTTATGTAATCAATGCTATAAGAAGGTAACATCAAACCTTAATTAAAGGATCCCTACAAATCTACTCTGTGTCTAGTGAGTAATGAGAAGTGACTACTTTGTGTTGGTTTTCCAATATAATACACTAGAATTATAATAGATTCCAGTCCATAATTTTCCTCTATGTTCCTTAATCCATTTTCATTAGGTAAAGTAAATATGCTCATCCTTTTGATTTTGATATCCTTAAATGGGAGAGATTTTGTTTTTCTAACTTTTAAAAGAAATTAGAGATGCTTGTGGATATACCCTAAAGTCTATTGATTAAGTGTAGATAGACATCCTTAGCTTCTTAAACTTGATTTTAGCTCTTCATAGCTTTTAAAATTATGCATGTTTTTAAAAGTGTTTCTAATATGCCGAAATAGTTACTAAAAGAATTGCATATACTTTTAGGGTTTTGATAATGATTTTGAAAGTGTTTGCATGTTTTAAAAAATTATGAGAAGCTGAAAGCAAGTTTTGGAAGTTAAAGGGTAGTTATTGACAGTTACTTATAGTCTTAAAGATGTAAATGCGGGGATTAATCCGATGTTGTCACATTTGTGGTATATGCAGCTAAGAAGAATTCACATGTGGAAAAATGACTTTTAGAAAAAAGGCTTCAAGTGGAATATGCGTCTTTAGGGATTGCAATGTGTAGATGAGATATGAAGGGGAGTTTTAGAGCATCAACCTAGTAGATCCCAAGAAAAAGAGATTTGTTTTGAACTTTGTTTGACCTTTTAGAGCAGAAACTTCACAGCATAACATTATTCATTTGATTTTTAAAATTTGTGAATCGCAGAGGAAATATCGAGTGTTTATAACATTTAATCATCATGATTTTTATTGGATTACATTGGTAATCGATAATCGAAAAGAGTACCCTCTTGTTGTCCTACTCTATTCGCTCCTCTTGAATCTAAGCTATGGAGAACTTCGCTAATTACATGAGTTAGTCTAGAAAATGATTGAGAGTAATCTTTTACTCAATTTCATCAAATAAATCTTTTATGTCATTACAAGTTCAAGAATCCAATTCTACAAATCATGACAATGGCTCAAGAGATGAACACCAATTCATGCGGACTTAAATCCTAAAATTCTATAAATCCATTTCGAAGTTTTTTGGCTGCTTATCCACCTATCAATTACTTATCATTACCCCATTTTGGAGTTCTCAATCCTTACATCGTATAAAACATCATTTGGGGAACATAAATGCTTTGCTCCACTCACACCGTTCTTTCACGGAGAAGCTATCTACGGGCCCAACAATTCTCATAGTTAAATTATTAAGCATTACTCAAATACTTCATGTTCCTTTACCTAACGCAGACGCAACATGTCCCAATGTCTCATACCCTATTTATGCAACTAGGACAAGTCGAGCAAAAGAATTGCTCATGACCCTACAGTCTACGAATCTTTTTCAAAAATTCAAATCCCATATGGGACCTTAAACCAGATAAATAGGTGTATGTTTTATTTACACAATAAATAATATGGTTTGTTTATCTTTGAGATAATTTACTGTGGGGCCTATTGCATATTGGTAAGGGATCGTATTTCTCAATTAAAGCCTTTAGCCAATATCATTGTAACTAATGATAACATATATATAATATATATTTTTCAAGTGAAGATACAATATAGAATCTCCTCCTCTTTATTGTGATGTTTAAAATTAAAAAAAAAAAGAAGAAAAGAAAAAAAATGCTAAGGGCTTTAAATCTATTCTCAAGATTAAAAAACTATTTTCTCTCCTACTTAATTCCCATCAAGCTAATGTTGAAAAGGATTATGGGTCAAGCTTGAACTTGATCAAGTTTAGAATATTAAATTTGTATTTCAAATTGAAGTAACATTTCATAAGTTTGAACTTGATGTAGCCAAGCTCAATTTGTTTTGAAAATATTTTTCTTTTAAACAAAATGATTTTCATCATGTGTGATATATATTACTCATATATAATTAATAAATAAGATATTATAATAGGTGACATAGGCCATTATTAAGTAAGTATGATATTAACGGATAACAATTGATGGTAATAAAAAAATATGATATATATCTTTTAACTAATAGATGATATATAATTAAATAAATAAGATATTATAATAGGAGACTTAAGCCATTGTTAAGTAAGTATGAATTAATGGATAATAACTTATGGTAATAAAAAAGTATGATATATCTTTTTAACTAATAGATAATATATAATTAAATAAATAAGATATTGTAATAGGTGACTTAAGTCATTGTCAAGTAAGTATGATATTAATGGATAACAATTCATGGTAATAAAAAAATATGATATATATATATATATATATTTTAACTAATAGATACATGATACATAGATAATGTATATATACTCTTTAGACATTTGTTATATGTGTTATATGATTTATATAACTTATAGAGTATATTAGTTATATGCATGTCAATTTTGTTATATGTGTGTGTTTTATCTAGATGTATATTCGTTATAGAAATCTGGTTACATGCTATATGGTATATGCTGTGCATGTATGTATATATAAGCTATATATGTAGCAAATAAACAAACAATATATTGATATATAAAATATATATTTTGTATATTTCATACGTAGGTTTATTTATAATTTATAATATGTTATATACATATAACTTGTTTCTTATGTAAATGTTTTGTCATTTTGTAATTTAATTACAGATAATAATATTATATAAAAAAATAAACGGAAAATACTAACAATATATTTTAACGGGTTTACGGATTTATAAATGGGTTAAGATCCTAAACTTGAACCTAAACATATTTTAATTCGTATCGTTTTCAAGTTCGACCTGTCTATTATTGGTATCAATTTTTATTTACCCAAACATTTTTATAATCATGTGATTTCATGTCCGGATTCACGGATGGAGAGCTAAATTTCTGGCGCTTGTCTTTCCTCTTAAAAAAATAGTGTAGAGGAGTATTTAGTACAATTGTCGTAAATCTTATCGATCTCATTATTTTTGAAAAATTTAGGCCATAAAAAGTGTCAGTCTTTAAGTGCTTGATGTAGTTAGAGGTTGGCTATACACAAGATCAAAATAAATGCAAGAATTTAATTGCAGGCCTACATGATGAGGTTTTGAATTTTATTATTATTTTTTCAGGTGCAATGAATTATGATTTTTATTTTGAAAAGTCGTTGCTTATTCCGGTCTTTGTGGTACAAAACATTTACACTAAAAACTCAACCCACTTAAAATTATTTATTCACATATGGTAAGTTTAACTAAACGGGTATTGTCAACAAGTACGCACCAAGCGTGGATTAATATTTTTTTTAAATCACATTTTAAAGATATTTACGCATTTTCAAATCTTTTTCATATAATAGTATGATTACTGCTCTATTGATAAGATGGATCATTTTTAATTCTTACATTTTTTAACAGTTGTAATATGAGATAATTGAAAGGAAAAAAATGATTAAGGACTTTATTTTCCACAGCTTATTCATGAACCGCAATTTACACCAACTTTGTTTAACATACTGCATAATAATAGCATTTGGTTGCAAGAACCGGATAAAACAACTAAAAATGGACAAAACAACATAGTAATTATTGTAAATATAAAATAGTATAATTCTCTTATATCATGTTTAGTATGCTCGGTATTGGACAATTTTGGATAAAATTATCAATTAAAGATTTAGCTCAATCCAATTCCAATATTTTTGTATTATAAAATATAAAAAATAAAATTTTAAGTTTTGTTTAGTCTTATGAATAGGTTTTGTTTATATTTTATAAACCAAACGTGTTATAATAACTTTTGTCTAATATAATATCATGAAAAATTATGTACAGTGCCGAAATTTGAAGAATGCATTCATGGTTCCAATACGAAACAACCTTTAAAGCTTCTTACCCAAAACCTGTGATTGTGCATTAATAATTTTGCAATCTCATTATTTGAAGAACTTCTCTTAAAGAGAAATGGGCCACTGGGCCCTGTGTTCATTTTTTGGGAGCCCGGTAGTCGGGCCTAGGTGGTCCAGTTCCTACGTCGTAGGTCTGCAGCCTGTAGAGCCTAGGCGGTCATATTTAGACTGGGACGTGTAATGTTAAACTTTAATGGGCTTTTGAAATGGGGCTAGGTCTGGTTGGTAATGAAATGACATAGAATATTAATGGGCCGAAATTTGCATATATTGTGGACATTATAAGGACCTATTAAAGTTCACATGGGCCTATTAAGGGCTTCTGGTTTCGTTGGAGATGGCGCATGTACTTGATCCACCCTAGGCCCAATAGATTAGATGTTGAAATACTTACCTTCAACCTGGATATGGCCCAAAATAAAATAAAATAAATAAAAACCCGGATATGGATTTATCATTAACATACAACGTCAGGTTATTATATTATTTTTTTTTTTTGTCAAACCACAATTGAAGGGAAACCTAAGAATGGATGCCCAATCATATGACAAGAGCCAAATTTACTTCATTATATACAAATATAATACATTTTTTTCTTATTTAATTATATTATAATAATTAACATTTTTACAAACAAGAGGGAGCCGGAGCTCTTATCGCCCCTTTGGATACGTTCCTTGGCAAGCCAAGGGGTTTAGTTGACCATTCCAATTCAAGGGATCAACCGGCTGCCATTTAAGGAACTTGTGGACTCGCAGTAGTAGCTAGTAAGAGCCATTTAAGTTTGTTTTTTTATTTTTCCCCGCAAGCCATCATTATAGATGGATTGTGTAAGAAGGGAGTAGTTCAATCCACCATTATATATATATTTATATATTAAGTTAGTATTAACAATTAGTCAAATAGATTTGATAAAATTTTATTAAAATACTTGTCACGATCAACAAAAAAGTTAGCACAGTTTTACTGACTATCAATAACAGACAATGATTATGCAAAGTATTTAAAACAAAGACAAATATTTATAAAGTGATAAAAGATTATATCACATCTATGTATCATAAAATTTATCCCCTCTATTTGTATATGGCATGGCTCTTGGTGAATTGATATGTGTAGATAAGGGTTCCTGCTGTTAGCGATCACGCACATGTCGTGTGGATCTCACTTTTGGCACATGACTTTGGAATGCTGCTGAAAAGATAACACTTACTGATAGGATAGCTTGGAGAAAATGATAAGGGAGGAGGAACAGACAGTCTTAGGGTCTCGAATGCACGAGTGACATATAAGGGAGCTTGATTAGCCTTACGCATCAACCTTACAGTTCTTGAGTAGTTGAGATTGAAATTTGCTTAAGTTACCTTGATTGATCTTTTTGAACAAAGCTTCCTCTATAGAATGATGTTTTTCTTCTCTCTTTGAAAATTGCAAACGAGGAGGAATTACTGAGTATTCATAGGCACTTAGTGTGGATGATGACCGTCAGATCACCTTAGTGATTTACGAATGAGATGGAGTAAGCTCAATTCATATTTTTCCTAAATGAGCTCCTCTTGGGCCAAGGCCAACAATCATGTCCTGTGTGTGCATGAGCTGCCTGAAAAAAGGTTGGATGCGGCGGACCGATCCAACGATCCCTGTTCCGAGCCCACCAAGTCACATCTTCTCAAACCATCCATAAGATTAGACCAGGCTTGCTAGGCTCTGTCATCTAGCCCGCAAGTCAAGTCCAATAATTAAATTATAATATATAAAATTATAAGACTGCTTACAATATGTTTGCTAGCATTTCATCCAGTCTCGAACTAAACAACCTTTTTAATCATACCTAAATTTTACAAGTTTATGTTTCTTGTGAAAATAACTAAAGAATTCATGTAAAACATATCATTGTGGTTTGAGGGAGAAAGAAGGAGCAAACATCAATAATTATAGTATATTTAACCCTAGGATACTTTCAAGTTTATTTTTATATTATTAGTTAGATGTGGATATACATTATTTTAGAAAATATGCATTTACTATCGTATCATCATGAAAGATATGAAATTATTGCCAAAAGATCATTCATAGTGATGGCTTCAAAAGCTTTGTATACAATTAAATCTTAAGGTATATTGGAAATGTATCCTTTCTATTCACTTTTGCTCAATTTTGATCAATTTATCTCTTAAGATATTATCATATGTAAGTAATACTTGAGATTATAAGGAATAATATAACATTATCATTTATCATAAGGTATCTTAAGAACTAATACAATTTCAATCATCTATAATAAATTGTGAAAAAAATTAAGGGTTAAATTGCAACTATACCCTCTTATGTTTGTTTCATGTTCACTTTACTCCCTTATTTTTTATGTTGTGTGCTTAAGCCATCAAATCTCTTAAAAATATGCATTTAGAGCCCCAGAGTAATCAAAATCCACATTTAAAAAGAAAAAAAGTTGACGGCATAAGCATACAATTTCAAAGATAAAAGAGGACTAAGTATACATGAATCAACATAAAAAGATGGGGTAAATTACATCGGAATATCACAACGTTTAAGGATAAGTTTATTTGAGATCAGAATATTTCAAGTGGTTAAAAAGATATTACAACGTATAGAGAAGTGAATCAATTAATCAAAACATTGTGATCTAAAATAAACTTATTCTCTGAATGTTGTAACTTTTTTTTAACCACTCAAAATGTTGTGACCTTAAATAAACTTACCCAAAAACGCTGTGACCTTTTAAAATAATTTACCCTAAAAAGATGTATTTGCATATTATCATATTATTTATAGGCAATTTATTTCATATTTATATTTTAATATTTATATTTATAGACAATATCTATTGGTTTTATAAAGGTTAATGATAAAAATTGTACATGAACTTTCGCAAAAAGAATAATTAGGTACTGAAGTTTAGTTTTAAATTTGGTACTTGAATAAAGTTTTCATTTACTTTTTCAATACTTAAAGTTTGGATCTAATAATTTGGTATATGAACAAAGTTTTTGTTGATTTTTTTCATATTTGAAATAAGTTCGATGAATATGAAAAAAGCCCTCAAAAAGTTTGTTTACGTATCAAAATTATCAAAATCAAACTTCAAGTATGAAAAAAGTAAATGAAAACTTTATTCAGGTACTAAATTATTCAAAATCAAATTTAAGGTACCTAATTATTATCAAAATCAAATTTAAGGTAGCTAACTATTATTTTTGCGAAAACTAAGGTAGCTTTTTTATCATTATTCCTTTTATAAATCACGCTTCAACTTTTCTAAAATCTTTTATGAGAGTATCCTTTTTGAATTTTTACTATAGGGTGGATAGGGTCAGGTATAATGAATAAATTAAGGTTAAGGAAAACAATTAATGATTTCAGACTCAGACACCTTAATATATAACTTTATCTATTTTGCTATTTTGTTAGGTATCGATAAGACCTTCTAAGTTTTTGTATCACTGCGTTTTATAACTTTTTACCAAATATAAATAGAACTTCAAAACCTTTTTCATTGGATGGATTGCTAAAAGAATTACAAAATAATAATAAACTGTGGGTTTTAGGACGAATGGAATAAAAATGCACATTTATAAAATTAGAAAATTCTATGGTATATGACAAATAATTTAGGTAAATTTTTAGCATTTCTCTTTATTTCCGTTTTCGTATTATTTACACAGAACCAGATGCAGTTCCTTTGACATTCCCGCCAGAGCCGAATCGCCCATATACCGAGCAATGATCTGATCATCACTGTTTTTCCCCCCTTTATAACTTCATCATATATTGGATTACAAAGTCTTAACCAATTTCACGCTTTAGCAGTTGCAATAGAAACGTCACGAGTAGACCCTACTTCGGTCATTTCCTATGTAGTTCCCAACATCCTTATCTTCTCCTAGGTACATGCATAAAAATTATTTTGGTTTACTTGCTTTTTCTTTTTGGATGCCAACGATCCGGAGAAAGTTGCCGTTTGCCCCAAAGGAAGATGAAAGAAAACTTAGCAGTCACGAATAATATTAAAACTAACGTGTGATATTTGATCTCCTAATGAGTTAGAAAAAGCAACAAATGGTGTCGAAATTCAGCTAACACGTAAACCAAAACCAAACCCAACTCATCAAGGATCACGATTATAAAGGTAGAAATATGAAATTGATGACAGTTACATAACATTATTACGTTTTTTTATTTGCCCTAGATTATAACGTGATTAAACAGTAAATTATATTAAATATGTTAACGTTTGATGTAAATTCATTCAAAGTATTAAGTTTTTTTTTTAAAAAAAAGAGTTAACACTTCACATAATAAGTCAAACAAAGTAACAGTAAAAAAAATTCTAGAAAATTAATTAAAAGCTATTCAATATTTTAAATTAACTCTATGAAACATTAATATCTTATTTGACCCATTTATGAAATATTGATTTCTTTTTAACCATTTTAAGAAAATTGATGAAAAAAACTATTTAAATATTGATTTATAAATAGATTTTATGAAAAAATAATACTTATTTCACTCATTTATAAAAAAAAAACTATTTAAATATTGATATTTTAAATTAACTTTATAAAAAATTAATACCTTATTTTACTCATTTAAAAAAAATTGATTTTCTTTTTAAACACTCAAAATATTAATATTTTAAACCAACTTAGCTCCATTCTCACATATTTTATCCCACGATCAAATACAACCATGATAAAAGTCAATTATCTGTAATCTTTATTTAATTTTATATAATATTTGATACTAATACATATTATACACAAAACAAAATATTAATTTAATCCGTTAACAAGGATTGCTTACCCTGCCAAACAAGCCTATAATCCTGACAAAAGAAAAGCCAGCAACTTCATTTATTAGAAAAGGGAAATAATTCAACACTTGTCAAGCCATGAATGGGGTTTCTAGGAATTTTCTCTTCCCACAAATTGCACAACAGTTTACATTTTTGTACTACATAGGGGGTGGCCAAACCATGGACCAGCATAACCCAAAAAAAAAAAAAAAATTCTAGTGCCAAAACACCAATGTGTGTGTTTTTCTAACCAAACCACCCCCATTTTTCAATGTATATCTTTTATGCAGATAGAACGCACCCTCTTTCTTTCACTTTCTCACAAGTCCCCACCCAATTCGATTTCATTAAATAAAAGTCCTGTGATAATTTTCCGTGACCAAATTGATAATTCTTCCTATTTTACCCTCTTTAACAATCGAAAATTGATCATATTGTTCTCATTACAACATGAGTGGTGTAGTGGAAATCATATACTATGTTGTAATTGCACTACTATCATCATTCCTAGTAATTCTTATCATAGCTTTGTCGATGATATGCACCAAGAAGCCCGTCGAGTCCGAGGAATCCCTCCCTGTCAAGCCGTGTGCCCAGGCTTATCCACTATCCGATATAAACACCGCCACGGATGGCTTCAGCCACGCGATGATGGTCGGCCAGGGCCGTCTAGGGAAGGTCTACATCGCGATGTTGGAGACTGGGGAACAGGTTGCTGTGAAGAGAATTCATCCTGGATTGGTATTGAGCCATGCGGGATTCGGGTTCTCAACCGTAATGAAATCGATTTCATTAGCCTCCCATCCTAACATAGTTTCAATATTGGGACATTCACAAGCGCCGGGAGAAAGGATTATAGTCACAGATTTTTTCAGCTTGGGGAGTCTGGATTTTTATCTAGACCAAAATCCGGATGGAGGGTCGCTTTTAGATTGGTCTCGACGGGTTGGCATCGCGGCCGGGGCAGCTAGAGGCCTAGAGTATTTACATGAAGGTGTGGCACCTAGTATAGTACATGGATGTGTGAAGGCTACAAATATATTGATTGACGAGAATTTTAATGCAAGAGTATGTGATTATGGTCTTTCTTTTTTGGCACCTCAAGAGAAAAGAGGGGTGGTTGGGTATGTTGATGAGGATTATTGGAAAAATGGTGCTAGGGTTGCTTGTAAAGAAAGTGATATTTATGGATTTGGGGTTGTATTGATTGAGCTATTGAGTGGTAGGAGAAGTGATGAACAAGGGTTGCTTTTGAATTGGGCAATACCAATGATTAAGGATTCAAGGTTTAGTGAGTTTTTGGATCCTAGACTTGTGATTCCATCGGATTTAAAACCTTTGTTAAGGTTGGCTAAGGTTGCATTAGCGTGTGTTGGGAATTCAAGGAACAATAGGCCTTCAATGGTACAGATTGCAACTATTTTGAACAATTTGGAAATGGATGCTTGCCCATGATTCTTGAATTGATCATCATCTTTATGAAACGACCCCATCATCTTCTTTTTCTTGTCCAACAAACGAGTTTGGCTCTGTGGCAATCAATGGATCTTGTAAGATTTTGATGAGTACGATGTTGATGATTTTTGGGTCAACGAAATTGCCTTTTTAGGTGAATGATGACAATGATGATGAACCTATTCAAGATCAGGGGGCTGGAAGAACATTCAAGGTACGTGCAGTTTCGGTTTTTGGTGGTATATCTTTGACATTGGAGGATACGAGGATTAGGTTTTTAGGAATGGGAAAAGAGAAGCTATTCAAAAAGTAGATATTTTATATAGCCAAATAGTTTTAATATATTTGTAAGTTGTATATGTTGTATAAAAATAAATCAATATTAAATTAAAAGATAGACAACTCATTCGAGAAAATTTTGATATATTTTAGGGGAAATATATATATATATATATATATTTATATACCTAAACTTTTCATTACTATCTAATTCTCTCTCTTTTGGCCAAAAAAAAAAAAAAAGAAAAAGATAATTCCCTCTCTATATATTAATGATTTTGAGTTATACAATTATTTTGATTTATCCATTTCACGTTGATTTGATATCAGTTTGGGGTCAATTCAAATATCTATTGATGAAAAATAGATGGAAAAAAGGAATAAAATTTAATTATTCTTATATAAATCATATAAATATTAAATAGGAATTTTTTTTTTCAATGTGCTTGAATTTATATATGGGGTGTGCATTGTTGAAATTTATATCCAAAACACTATGCGCTTCTCTTTTCAAGCAAATCATAGGAGATTTTAGATACATCAGAATTAGGTATAATAATCGACACCTACTAATTATTATGTTAACGAATTTTTTTGACAACATATGAAGGTCCCATCTCATTGAAGATTTATACGTTTTTTCTATACGTTTGTTATTTTTTCTCGATCAATAAATATTAACTCTAATAGCATTAGATATATCGCATCCTTTGTTTAGTGCATCGATATCAATTTAATTTTGACACGTATAATTAAAAAAAAGAATAATTATTAAAGTAATATTATCCATGGATAAGAGGTACTATAAAATAAAATTTTATTAATATTTACACATGAAGGCATATGGTGCTTAATTTTCGTCCCATGGGTATGTTTGGATTATTAAATTTTTATATGTTTTAGTAACTTATCAGTATCGGATCAATATCGATTTAGTATTGATTCACTTTGATGTATGCATAAATAAAACTATTAACTTTTATTAATATTCTATTTATATAGATTAAATATCAGTTTAGTTTTAAAATTAATTTAAAAGTAATATCAGAATAAAGAGGACCCAGTATATTCAAACAAGTCATAAGTCATTTCGGCCAAAAAAAGAAAAACAAAAAGTCATAAGTCACGAAAGCAGCGTAGCTATTTTCCACATATAAATAATGGTTTGCCTGAGAAGCAAAGACTGGAAGATAGGTTGCGTGTGAAAGGAAGTAACCTTTCTCGGTCGAAAAGGACAGCCTTTCCCTTTCTACGTCTATACATTTTAGGACTCGTAATTCATCAATATTTTAGAGAGAGAGAGATAATAGGACCATTTAACCTTGTATTATATTAATTTTCAATAGAAAATGCATTAACTACAGTAGGCTTTCTATTTTGTATCGATTTACCTCATAAATTTATTAAATACTGCAAATGTATCTCTTAAATTTCAAATAAATTGATAAATGGTCTTCTTAAACTTTGATTTAAGTGTTTTTTTTCCTATTAAAAAGTAAATATCTTTTTATATAATATTTGAAAGTTTATTGGATATATTCTGTAATATTTCATTTTGCCCGAGCTGCTAGTATAGAGAGCTTGAGTGTTGGTTTAGGGTCTTTTCGGATTGTCAGTTTTTTATCAGGATCGATTCGGTATCAGTTTAATTTGGTCAGTTTATGAATAAAACTGTCAATTTTTTCATCGTATCATTTCAGTACCAATTCAATATGTTTGACACTAAAACGACGCTAAAATGATACCAAAACAACAAACGAAACAGGCCCTTAAGAAATTGGGTGTTCAAATGTAATATTGCATAATTTGAATTATTGATATGAGTTAGGTTTGCATAGTAAAGTGCGTTGTACCAACAGATTATAGGACTTCGTGATATCAATGATTAAACATGTGAACAGGTTAGGCAGAAAAAACCAACCGAATCAAACGAATCCGTAATCGATGGTTTTTTTTTTTCTAACAATTTGGCTTAAATGTTTTGAATCCAAACCAATGTAAATTTATGGTTGGTTTGAAAGAACAAACCAAACCAAACTATTTTAGAAAAAATAATAATTTTACATGTAAGTTATAATTATAAATTATTTTATAATGATTGATTAAATATCATATATATTCATATGATTTCATTTGATATTTATTATTTGGTGAATATTGATTAAAATCGACTTGTTCATTTTTAAATTTGTTTTTAGGCTCATGATATATTTTTTTTGTTAATGAACAACTATTAGTTTTTTGTAATAGTTTTTAACTTTATAAAGTATGAAATTTATTTGTTTAGTTATAAACTCTTATTATGTATTAATTATTTAATATATTTTGTCAATTGATCATTTTATTCGTTGATGACTTTTGTTGATAGATGTTCCTTTTTTTTTTATTTTGGCTAAATTTATTGGTAGATGATTAACTTAATGGTTCTATTATAATATATAAATTATGACTTACTTTGTATAGTTAGTGAATATATTTTATCGGAGGGTAATTGATTTTATAGAGGATTATAAATTAAAGTACAATAAATTCATAAAGTATTTTATCATGATTTATAATATAAACTTTGCAAAGTGATATAAATATTTAAGTATTTACACAAATGTGAACAAATTAGAGCAAAGAAAATTTTTAGTAAATATTTTAATTTAATCAGTAACCCAAACTAAACCAAACAATTATTCAATATTTTAGAAATTTTCTAATTCGAACAAAACCGTTACTTAATAATTTAGTTTAGGATGAAAAAAAAAAAGTAAAATATGGTTTGGTTTGGTTTGGTTTTAGAAAAAAACAAAACAAATCGATCCATGCCCACCCCTATAAACACCAACTTTGATACACACACATATATATGCTTAATACGAAGAATATAATTTGACAAAGGAATTTTATATAAGTTTAAATATATGTGTGGGATCTAAAATTAACGGCAAGGCCTATTTTAATCCATTATCACAGCACATACACATTACATATCAGTATAACAACATTTCAATTAAGGATAAGGGGTAATTCCTATGTTTGTCTAAGTTATTCATGCTCTTCATTAATTTAGTCTAGTTTTTTGTTTAAATCAATTTTCAAGCAATAATAAGAAAATAATAATCATAAGACAAATATTACATAACACATATAAGTCAAACATCACACAATAATCCACTTTAATCCATTTTCAGATATCAACAAAAAGTAAATTTAAGCCAAATTAATTATTTAATATGATAAATTGTTATACTTATCTTTCAGTTAAAATTCAGCCAACAAGCACATAACACAAACACTGACATCAACTAATGATCCCCTGCACTCATCTCACCATCCTAAAAGCACATCCTAATTCTTTAATTTTTTTTTTTGGTGCTATTATATGTTGATGACCTTTTATTAACAGTACCTCTAAGTGATTGATTGAGAATTTAAAGCTTGAATTGGATGTTGCATTTACTATTAAGGATCTTGGGCATGCATGTTTTTTTAATCTTAGAATTGTGCAAGACACCTGTTAGACTTCTCTTAAACCAACAATAATTCATCTGGATGTGCTAGCTGATATTGGGCTTACAACAGCAAAGCCTACTAGTTGTCCTCTTCCTTCTCGTATTCAATTAATAAGACTGATGGTGAACCTTTATCGGATCCTATATTTTATAAACGAGTTGTAGGGAGACTACTTTATATAACTCACACTCATCCAGACATTTGTTACTCAACTCATGCATTAAGTCAATTTCTTTCTTACCCTCACAAACTACATCTTGCTGCATTATTTCATTTGCTGAAGTATCTTAAAGGGATGTCCTCACATGGTTTATTCTATTCATCACAAATTCTTGAACTTGATGGGTTATTCTAATGTTGATTGGGGCTTTAGTTTCTTGATAGGAAGTCTTTAAGTGGCTTTTTGCATGTTTCTTGGTAATGCTTTGGTTTCTTGGAAGACTAAGAAACAATTTATCATATTCATTTCAACCGTTGAAGTTGAATATGGTAGTATGGCTACCTCTTCAAAGGAACTTCTTTGGATTTCCTATATACTTCGTGATCCTTGTATTGATGTTGATTTTCCTGTTCTAATTTGCTGTGATAATAAGTTAGCTCAACTTATTGTTGCCAATCCTTGTATGCATGATAGAACCAAGCATATTGATATTGACATTCATTTCATTCGAGACCATATTCGGTTAGGTTTTGTTCGTATCATTCATGTTCCCTCTCGAATTCAACTAACGGATGTCCTGACAAAATGACTCTCATCAATACAACTTTCATTTATTTTAGCTAAGTTGAGGCTCAAGGTATTTATTTTGTTTTGTCCAGTTGTCAGCTTTCTATTGGGTACTATTTTGTATTTGTACCTAGTGTTGTAGTTAATGATTTCTATATGTAACAATCTATAAATAGATAGCTTTATATCTTTTGTTCAGTTTTGTTCGACATTAATAAAACATCCCACCTTTACTGCTTACTTCTAAATCAAAATTCTAGCTATGGCAAAATTCACAATTTCATTTCTTATGTTTACGCTGAATTCCACAAATTCTTTTTTTTTTTTTACATTCATTATATATTTTAATTTTTTCAACTCACAAATATATCTATAGTTTTTCAAAGCTATTTTGAGTAGGTTATATAAAATTACTACGTTCTAATTCTACAAATCCTTTGATGATTCTATGTAGAATTGTAAGTTTGATAATCTTGATTGGGTATAATAACAAGGTTTACTTTCAAATCAACAAAGAAAAGCACCCACACCTTTCATCTCTCAAAATTTCTGATGCTAGCATACTGTAAGGTGGAAATTAACAATGAAAACAAGAACACTAAATTAATGCAATAAAATTAAAGGAAGCATATAGAAGGATCCTTTCAACTAGCTTTCATTGAGCTGGGTTATTAGAAGGTCGTTTATGGGTAAGCCCTATCTTTTTTTGATAAAATATACAAAAAAAAAATCAAAAGAATTTTATGCTAACATAATTTGATATGTAGTTCTTGTTATCAATTGAATGTTTTCTAAATTATCCCATTCGGTGTATCATGCAAAGAGTCTCCGTTATTGAAAAAAAAATCAGAGTTAAAGTATCTAAACGTTGTAGCTTGAGTAACTGGAATTTTGATGACCTCCTACTAATGCATATAAATTGTTGAAATATTGAAACCTTGGACAGCTCTATGTTTCTTTTATTTAATTTGATTTTAGTAAATGAAATCGCCAAAAAATAGTGTTTCTAAGAGAAAAGAATAATTTGGCAAGATTAGACTATTGAATGAATGTTTTAATTATTACTATTGTTACTATGACACATTTAATTTATTTTTGGACATTATGGATCATCTGTTAAGTCTTAAAATGTATTTATGTTCAACTAATGAGCATATGTAAATGACATGAATTTCTTTATGTGAAAACCAGTCTACTTTTATATGTCTAGCAATTTGTTTACAACCTTATTTAAATTCCAAAAAATTTAAAAGAAAAATACCCACTTTGTGTATAATGGGTAACACAGTGAACATTTAATAGATACTGTACTATATTTGTCAATGTCTTGTAACTACATAGTGCATGCTTACAAAATTAAAAAATTATGAAGGAGTTGATTCCTAGCATAAAGGGAAAATATATATAAATAAAATCAAATAACAGTTGAAGCTTAGGATTTTTATTAAAACTTAGTACTAATTGAAAGCATGAAATGTGGGTTCTCAACAAGCCTGACTCATCAATGGGTCTGTTCTTAGATAGCTACACAAAGAAATGAGCTAAAATAAATAAATAAATGCCAATAAACATAAGGCGTAAATTTATAAGACATAACAATTTCATTAATTTCTATGAGAATGAACAATTATCTACACTTTTAAATAGGTGCAAGCAATGCCTAAGCTCTTTGGGATTTTCTTTTGGACTAGCCAAATAAAGTGAGTGCATCCATCCTCTTCTCTTTTAACTAATATAACGAATTGTGGTCAATAGTGTAAACACCCATTTAATTGTTAAGAATACACTAAAGGTATCGCTTAATGCATTATTATGGTAGGTTTTGGAATTTGTTTAATTGATTAGTTGAATTGCTGATTAATTGCATTGACTCTCTTATTAAATATGAATGTATAGTCGAGTTAGAATTGATGGGCTAAGTCAAATATGAAGGTGAATTTGAAACTCAGATACGTAATGCTTATTGTAAGGAATGCTTTATGTTAAATTAGCTAAGTAAGAGTTACATATATATATATGTATCTCATAGTGACACTGAAATGTGATCATATGTATGAGCCTAACTGAATGAGAGCACTGGCTAGCATTGGTGCCATTGTAAATTGTAATAACATTTTAAAGGCCAGGATCAAGAGTTGGTTTGGAATCCAATGTGTAAGCCAATGAGGTTGACTGAGACATACACTCTTAGCATGAGTAACTTAATACCATTTGATCCAATTATATGACTAAGGTAAAGGAAGCTCATTTGATAATGTGGGTTGAAAAGCTCCTTTGTTTAAGCCTCAATGGAATAAGGGATTAGGAGTGGTACAATAAGCACTAAGTTATCCTAATGAGTGGTTTAATTTCAAGATTATACACTATTCACATAATAATATCAATAATTTAAATAAATGTTATATCTTTACTTTCGATTACTTGATCCATTTGTGTTTGTGTGATTTTTAATTGTTTTACTCTTTCATACTCACTTTGCTTAATTGTGAGCTAAGAGGTTAGGTTAGTCTTTTATTACTGACCACACACTACAGAAAATTTAAGGTAGATAACAAGGGAGGAGTAGTCAAGACCTTAGCTTGTTATGTCAATATAGGAGCCTAACTATATATTTATTTAATTAATCCTTTGATTTTATAATGTTGATTTTACTATGATGTATTTTGATGGAATAATGTTATATAATAGCTTTAGACTTTGTAAATAACAATAAGATAATTGTAAACACTTAATGACATTAGAGCGCCTTAGGGTCTTAATCTAAGCAAAACATTGGATTGAGTAGACAAGAACCCTTATTGCCTAAAAGATATGCTCATTTAATGGTCACCACTTTTGAAGGATTGAGGACAAGTATGGTTACTTAAATGAAGGATTTTATAGTAGTAAGCTATTAAAGATATGTTTTTTTGTTCATATTTGCATAACTTATTATTTAAAAATGAAATATACAACATTGAATGTTGTTATTATTGAATTGTAGGGTATGAGTAATTTACTAGGCATGGAAGTCCAAACGGTTATGAAAAAAATTTCTAGGTGATGTTCTACAAACAATCTATATTGGTAAATTACAGTTTGAGAATTTCACTTTAGCCTAATCTCTATTTTAGGGATGCGTTTCACCTAAATCTTCAGGTACCCTCATTATATAGGTACTTGCAAGTTGGTATAATAGATACCTAGAAGGTAAGTTATTACATGTTTATACCAAAGTGCAAATCTAGAGAGATTATTTGTAATTTTTTATAATTTTAATATCCATTGTAGTAGTTAGATGATCAATCAAACATTCCATTTGAGGAGAAAAAAACTTTGTTTCAGCTCTCAAGTTAATTGTTGGGATCAATCCTTTGACCAATCTAAATTTTAAGAGAATCAAGTTACTAATATTTGTGATAATATAATTTTAAGAGAACTATTTTATTTCTATAAAGTGTATAATCAATATAAAAAAATTTATGAAATATTTCTTTTAAGTTTTCATAAATGTGAAAAAAATACCTATCATTAGGATCCAAATATGTATATGTATTTAAATGCATATATGGTATGCACTATGTGTATACACATATATATTTTTGTAGTAAATACTTGAAATGGGAATAAAATTTGAGCACCATACTAAGTTATTTTGATCAATTTAGGCTTAACCATATTGCAAGATACACGTAGGATCCCTTTTACCGTCAAAAAACTAAGTGATACATGAACTATATCTTTTAGAGTCAGAGTCTCCATGATCATTAAGGTATGTTTGCTCAGATCCAATGGTGGACATATTCACATCATCCTCAGATTCCTTGTTGTCTTCATACCCTAAAAAACAACTCATTCAGCAATTCCTCCCCTCTGTACTCTCCCAACATGACCCATCTTCCCTGCCTTCTGCCTAAGACACTAAATGGCTTATGCACTAACACCTCATATCCCTCTTCACCACTTTTGCTTCTCTTAAACCCAAGACCTCATGCTTCACCCACAACAATGGCCGCTTTTTCAATCTCTTCTAGGCTAACGACACCATCCCTATGCCCTTTCAAGGCATTAACTACAATATCCCCATTATGATTTGGCTCATGGAGTCTTACCCCCACCACCCTCCTTGCATCTATGTTCTATTACACGCTTCTCCCTCATGCATATGCAATATATGGTAATCTTTAAGTGGTTTTGTTAATAATGAGAATGCAATTCTAAACTCCCTTAATACTATTCAATCAACATTAGAAATCAAAAGTTTTAAATAAAATGTTCAAAATCTCACAATCTAGTTACTATTCTGATTTGTACACAAAATGCTCAACTTTAGGAACCACCTATAGCTATATCTTCCAACATAAGTAAGAGTAACGATTCTCTATAGCTTTGTGGATTAGAGAAATAAAGTAGTAGCTTTGTACATACACAAAGTTAATCAATTCGTAGATGTTCCAAAAGAATCTAAACCATCTCTTAAAAACATATGTTTTGTTCAAAAGGACTGTATTTTGGAGATAAACTAACTTTTCCAATAGATATAAGATAAGTTTTTCAAACTGTATTTTTAACTATCTCACATGTTGGAATCGAATTTAGAGGAAAAAAATACTAAAGGTAAAAGGAAGTTCAAATATGAAATTAATTTACCAATTGGGCTTCTTCTTCCCACCCCCCCCCCCCCCCCCCCCCCCCCCCCCCTACAAGTACATATAAAACAATTAATATCACTTACGTGGTATATTAGATATCTAAAATCTAACTTTAAGAAAAAAGGTGAATTCTATTAGCTTAGTTAACGAAAGCATAGCCTAAAAATAACTCAAAATATTATGGTAACCTAAATAGCAGTGGTAATACAAAATATATTAAATAATATATTATTTATCTTTAAAATATTTATAATTCATAGGGGAAAAAGAAGAGGAAACCTTCATCTTAAGCTTCCTCTGAAGTTATTGAAAATTATATTAAGTTTTCTTTTTTTCTTAGGAAAAAAAAGTTAATCGAAATTTTCTTATATTATTAAAAACTATAATTTCATATTCATAAAAGATGCAATATATAATTTCAAAACTATGAGACCCTATAAGAAAATAGGAACTAATTAAATAGATCAGTCATAGAAGTTATACAAATTAGGCTATGATTAAAGTAATTACATTAAACGATGAATACTTGTTAATATGATTAGAGCCAAAGTTAGAAATTGCTAATTGATAATCAAGTCGATATAATAATTATTAAATAATAAAAATTAATGTTATTTAGGCTTATATTAGATAAAAATGTAACAATGGTATAAAAAGACTATTTTGCCCCTATATGTAAATAATTACGTTTTCAAAGGACAAAATAGTAAAATCACACCTAAGAAATTAAGGAAAATATATTAGAGACATAATGTAACGTCAATTGATGACATGTTACCCTTTTATATAGCAAAAATACTTGAATAAATAATAAAGTAATAATATCTTCTCAAATAAAAATATCTACTTTACCCTTAAAATAAGTCTATATGAACCAAAATTAAGTCGAGATAGGATAAACATCATGAAAGCCTAACACTATTCATTATATATTGATAAAAAATATGTCACTTTAGAAAAATAATAATTTATAGTATAAATAATTCTTAATAATTATAAAATAGGATAGAATCTAAGAAAAATTCATAAAAAATATCACAAGTGGCATAAAAATGACCACGAATTTTAGAGACACGTAGCATAATATTAGAAAGACACTCGCCATTTTTTCCTGCAAAAGGAGGACATTTGTCATGTTTTTTTAACCCTAAAGCGGCTATAAATACTAAAACCATCTTTGGAAATTTCCATAACTCAATTTGAGCATAACCTAAACTTTGCATTTTGCTGTAAAGAACATCTTCTTTCATTTTGACAAAGCCATGGTGGTAGAAGGTTGCCAGAAGTGGTGATTTTTTGTGGTAGAGGGCAAAAATTGTGGGAATTTTCACAAAGTCATTTCAACATTTTTTGCAAAACCCTTTTATAGGTAAACTCTACAAAATATCAAGCAACTCTCATAAAAAGTTCAGAATTTTTCAAGGTTATTTACTATTTTTAAAAATTAATCTAAGATTTTACCAGTTTAATTAAGTAGTAATTAATGTAATTTATATACTTAAAAGGCTCCTTTATGCATGATAATTTTTAATATGGGTTACTATTTTTCCTATAAATATTGCATAATTTATAAGCTAATTACCTTAAATAACTATTATAGTGCTTATATTTAACATTAACTACAATTAATCTTTTAACTACTACTCCTATAGTATATATTATAGGACACTTATACTCAATAATTAGACCTTACAATAGCCTAAAATAAATTCATATTTAAGATCATACGACATATATAATTTTCATAGAATTTTCCTCACATGTTTGCTATTTTAAATGAATTTTCTATGATTCTAGATTTAAGTAAAATAATAATTGTAAAGTTAAATTAGTGTAAATAGGTAAAGTCTTTTAGTTCAGTTCAAACTTGTTATCAAAGTTACTAAGTTTAGATGCTAACCTTACTATTCCTCCTATAATAAACTCTCAATAATAAGTTAATTATTCAATAAAAACCAATATAAAATTATAATTAGTACTTAAATTATATTTTATTTCTACCATATTAAAACACATCCTAAAACACCCTATAATTTTAATCTATTTTTAATTAGCTAAATTGGGAATTATTGCCCTAGCTAATTACATCAAGGAAAAGGAGGACAATAATAAAATGAACCAACCAACCTATGTATAAAACTATAGATATTTATAACTATTCCTTGTTGGATATTATTAGGTATTCATGGAAAATGCTAATAAATCACAATTTCTGTAAGTGGTTCATTTATATGGTAATTATAAAAAAGAATATTATTTACATTATAATTGTTTGTGCTTATATGTTAGTGATGAAATGTGAATGGTTGATTAACTTTGTTTGATATTGGATGTTTGCTTACCTATTATATTGGTGTGAACTATCTGTTTGATCACCTAAGTAAAAATATGTTATTAAGAATATACTGAAAATAATAACTGACCATGCATAGCATATCACATTTTGCATCCTTGCTTCCACAAGATACCAGCCATCAATGTGAGAAACAAAGGGGATATTTCTTCTTTCAACCTACATTGAACTAAGTGATAGGAGAAGGGGTTGCAATATGGGTTAAGAGCTATCAGTAGATGGTCCGAGATGGTTTTTTGGGAGGATAATGGTCCATTGCACATTCTTAGATCTAATGGAAGATGTTTTTGAGCCAAACCCCTTAAAACCCATATTAAAGTGAAGTTGATTTCTCTAATCTTATGATGTATCGATTAAAATCACACGGATGACATCATGATTGACTGCACAATTCACTCTAATAATAACAGTTATTGTGATTTGTCCTATAATGTGCATAATTACCTTTTTTTTTTTTTTTTATATCCACTTACTAAGCTATGGTTATATACTCCTACCCTTATAAAATTTTTGCAGAGATCCAAGACTCCCTAGGAAGTATCACGATTGGTTTCAATAGAATGAAAGATGGGAAGATCAAGAATTATGTAAGGAAAGTTGAAATTATATTAAATTCTTTAGATTATTTACACTACTGTTTGTTAGCCATAGCGATGCAAGCGGGCGGGTTTTTATAGGGTACCCGACCTGCCCAACCCGATAAATGCCCTATAGGGCATTGCCCTATAGGGTTTGAAATGGGTTTTGGGATTAATAATAAAACCATATAGGGTTTTGGGACGGGTTTTGGGATATATGTAAAACCCGTTGGGAACGCGAACCCGTTAATATATATATATATATATATATCAAACTTAATCTTTTAATTCTTCTGGCTATCCTATAATCCTATTCTTGTCCAATCACGTCAAAGGCAGCTTTTTTTTTTCTTTTTGTTTTTTTAAATTATTAAAAGAAACTAAAAAACCCTAAATCCTTAGTCCTCACTCTCCAATCTCCTCTTCTCTCATTTGCTGCCGCACTCCTCAAAAGTCAAACCTCAGTCCTCCACTCCTTCTCCTCCCAAACCCAGCTTTTATTTTCCTTCTAGCATCACAATCGTAGCTCAAGGACCGTCGGACGTCACTTTTGCTTGGAACAATAAATAGATCTGTTGTTATTTTCCTTCTCGCAATCATTGCTCGCGGATCTCGGTAATGCATGACTCTAATTGTTTTGTTTTCTTATATGCATGTCATATGAATTTATTTATCTTAATTTTGGTGAACTATTCGTGCATTAAAAGAAGATGACTCTATCTTTCCCAGATCTGGTGAAAATTGAATTATTCTTTTTCGTAGATCCGAAAAAATTTTTTAAGGAAAAACTAACGGAGCCCAAGGATTGTTTAGTTTTCGCAATTCTTAAAATGCAGTTCTTACGATGTAGCTGATTGAAATTTGTTTAACAATAATAAATTATTTTATAAGGAATAGATTAATTTAAAAATTTATTTATTTGTAATAGGACAAATTAATTTAAAAAATTTGGATCCATTGAACACTATCTATAAGAGCATCCCAACTTACTTTACAAAATATTTTTTAATAATTTTTTAACTATGTTAGTGTAAATAATACTTTATAAAATTTATCATCAATAAATTATGTAAATATGTAAAAAAGTATAATATATATTATTGATATTTAATTTATTATCATTTAAAAATATAATTAATAAATTTAGTTTTGATAGTTCCGTGCTTATATTGGCCATAGATCATTGGCATTTTCTTCAGAATATTTTAAGGAGCATAACAAAACACCAAGAAAACAAAAATAAATAAATTTACCTATGGTACAAATGGGAAATATGGAACGACTTTAATTTGGGAAAAAGAATTTGCCCTACCTAACAGTGGATGTTATTCTGACGTAAGCCAAGTTAGAATTTTACTAAGAAAGATACTTAGGGTTTACAAATTTTGCCAACATCTTAGGACAAATGTTGTTCTTTTAAAATTTTGAAAAACTATAAATGAGTTTGACTTCTTGAATCTTGTTGTTGGAATGAAAACATGACAAGATATAACGCAATGATGATAACAAAGAGGACACAGACACCTAAGGTTCATGAAACAAAGACACACTTTAGTTAATTTAACATGAGATAAAACTCTTGATATTTCTATTGATATATTGTTCTTTATTCCAATTCCGTTGATATGATATTTAATATTATCCTTTCATGCAATTAATTTGAGTATGGATGTGGATGAATATGGAGGAAAATGTCAATGATTTTGATCATATGGAAAGCCCATCTCTACCACCTAGACTAAGAAAACCAACAATTACATCAGGCTCTCTTATAGCAAGTAGCGCCAATCAGATAGATAGCCCCAACAAGCGTAAGTTAACTTCTTCCGTTTGGTCTGAGATGGTGAAGAAAACGATCGATGGGGAGGAAGTTGCAATTTGCAACCATTGTTCAAAAAGATTGAAAGTAGTAAGTAAAAATGGCACCAAGCACTTGCATAATCACTTAAAAAGTGCATTCAAAGAAACAATCATGGAGACCTTAGACAATATCTCTTGTCAATGGATAGAAACCGAAGTGAGAGTGATGGTAGTAGCTTGACAATAGGAAACTGGACTCCTAATCAAGAAACTGCTGGGCAGAAACTTGCAAAGGCAATTGTTATCCATGAGTATCCTATTTCAATATTTAAGCATGAATATTTTAGAGAGTACATAGAGAGTATTTAGCTTTTTATTCAGCATGTGATTCGTACAACCATAAAGAAAGAAATCTTGAGCATTTATAATGTAGAAAGGGAAAATTTGAAGGTGCAACTGAAAGGGCTTAATTCTCGAGTGGCAATAACAACTGATATGTGGACTTCAAATCAGAAAAAAGGATACATGATTGTTACTGCACACTTCATTGACAACAACTGGAAACTTCAAAGTCGACTCTTGAAGTAAGTCTCTATACTTGTATATATTCTATCTAATGTATCTGAAAATTAGAATCTGTTTTAATTATTGTTACATTCATATGCAGTTTTTTGTATGTTCTAACTCCACATACAAATGAAAATTTTGCTGAGGGATTATTTGATTCATTGATGGCATAGAATCTAGATAGAAAATTATCTACTATCATTGTAGATAATTGTTCAACAAATGATGCAATGATTGCAACTCTGTTATTGAAGTTGCGAAAGGATGATTTGATTCTTCGTAGGAAGATATTGCATATGCGTTGTTGTGCGCATATTTTGAACTTAATTGTTAGAGATGGTGTGACTGTAATAGAAAGTGCAATAGATAAGATTCGTGATAGTGTCCAGTTTTGGTTAGCAACTCCATCATGAGTTGAGAAATTTGGGGAAGCTTGCAAGCAGCTAGATGTCTCATACAGCTAGATGTACTGTGTTGGATCCTCGCTTTAAGATGAAGGTGGTGGATTTTGTGTTTCGTAAGGTTTTTGGAGTAAATGCTTCTAAAGAGATACGAAATGTCAAGGATACTTCTTATGAACTAATTCAAGAATATCAAGGTAGATCTAAATCTCGTCAAAGTAAGAGCTAAGATGGTAGATCTTCTCCAAATCCTTCAGGAGGTGGCAGTGGCACTAGTGCTCCAACTTCAACTGATCCTATTATGGAATGTTATTTAAAATATTTGAAAACTGCTACCACTGATGTCCTAGTAAAGTCAGAGTTAGACCATTATTTAGATGAACTTGTGGAGCCTTAGGTGGAAAGCTCTAAGTTTGATATTCTTGAATGGTGGAAAGTGAGTGTAATAATATATCCCACGTTGGCAGAGGTAGCTAGAGATATACTAGCTATTCCCATGTCCACAATTGCATTTGAATCTGCATTTAGTACAGGCGGTTGAGTAATTAGTTCACATAGAAGTCGAATTAAAGAAGATACCATAGAGGCATTGATGTGTACTCAAAGTTGGATAGTTCATAAATCAAGTGGTAGAGACTAGTAAATTTATTTATTTATTTTTTAAAAAAGTTTTCACCATATATCTAATGTATTGGAAATGTTTTTCTTTTTCTTTTTTTTTTAAGGTATGAAGACAAATGAAGAAGAAGATGAAAATGAGTAGTGAAATCTATGAGGATTTTAAATTTGTATTGTAATTTGATGAGAGATGCTTTTGCTTTATCTAATTTTTATTTCGCTTTAAAATTTATTGTGATTTGATAAATGTTGTGATGAACATTACATTCTCTTTAATTTGGTTTCCTAAAACACTTTTGATTTTCTTCCCTTGAAAATGGTATTTTATAAAGAGGATTGTATAAGTAATGATAAGAGTTTTCTTCTTAGCTTGTGAAGTAGGAAAATATTGGAAATAGAAAAAGACGAAAAACCCTACAGGGTTTGGGACGGGTACCCTATAGGGTTTGTTTAGCGGGTTTTGAGTTCATGGACAAAAACCTTATAGGATTTGGGACGGGTTTCGGGAACCCTACTAGGTATCTGGTTCGGGTTTTAGTATACCCATCCTAAACCTGTCTGGGTTGCATTTCTAGTTAGCTATCACTTGACAACTGTCAATAGAATAGTTTAATGAGATAATCCTTGTATATTCTACTTGCTAATGATAGTTGATGCCAGTAACTATCAGTTTCATTTTGAATGTACGGTAGGACTGTCTTGATTAAGTTTATGGGATGTGACAATAACTAATAAAAAATCTTGGATTAATAAAACACTAGCCAATAATATTTCATGTCGTATATAAAGTTGGAAAAGCTAAGCTTGCATCATTCATATCTACTCTCACTCTCTCTTACCCTAATCTGTAAAACTCCCCCAAAATTTGACTTCCCAAACTACTTCACTTTACTTCATTCTCCATGAAAAAACTTTCGTATTCCATCTCTAATGAAAATTTTGAGTTCACTCTTGAATCTTATATGGAATGTCTTTAGTTAGTAAGTTTTAATGTTTAAAAAATCTTTTCTAGTAGTAAATCTTAGTCAAGTTGATTATTTAGTGTGATTAATCAATTTTACTTTGTTTTTATGTTAAGTCTCAAGCAATCATTATAAGCTTTCACATCAAAACCTAACAATCCCTTGAACTCACCTCAAAGTCAATTTTCGGATAAGGTTTTTCTTTATGTGAATCACTTCTTCGGGAAGGCTTTTTTTTTTTTTTTTTGTTTCCTTACTGTGAACCACTTCGCTAAATCAATCCAATACAAAGAAAACTTGAAAATCAAGAGATGTAAACATGCAATATTCCCAAAACTTCTGCCCACTCTAGAATTCTTCCCAGTCGTCTTAGAAGCACATCTTTGTTTATTGAAAATAAAAATAAAGTGTTAAATAGCAAGGGGAGGAATTTTTCTTTTCTTTTATTTTTTGTATATAAGTTATAAGATCCTATAGTTTCTTATAGATTGAAATGAAAATGCTATTAATAGATAGCAAGGAATTTCTTTTTGTATCATAAGTTACATGATCTTATACTGACCAACATAATTAGTTGGCATATGATCATCTATTTATTCTTCTAATGATTGGAGTAGATGAAAATTCAAATGTTTTAATAGTAAGGGGAAAATTTTTTCTTTTTCTATAATAAGTTATGATCTTATACTTCCTCACAGATCAACATTATTTAGTTAGCAAAGGTCCCCTATTTATTCATCTAGAGAATCGGGGATAATTTACAAACCATAACCTTTTGTTTCACTTTTCTCATATAAAAAATGGTGTAAAGATTGGTTAGATGTGTGAAAAGGTTATAGAGATTGATGTAAGTTTGCAAGATCTATTTCGATATATTTTTTATAGCAACAAATGTTCAATATGTTGTTTACATTATATTTATTAATGATGATATTGTATTATATACATATATTGTTTTACATGATATTTTATTAATGATGATATTGTATTATATACAGATACTGTTGTATTCTTCTTATAGAAATGTATAATTAATGGTTTTTGTTTTGTTTTATGTTTCTATTTAGTTGATTCAATATTCATTAAAAATATATTCCAAAATAATTTTGTAGTATAATTCATTAATTAATGGTAACAAGGTTTCTTTTAGCTTAATGGACATCATATGGGCATAAATGATAAATTTCCACACGATTTGGGAGGAGTTTTGACACATCTTAAATGGTAGCAATATTAAATTTCTTTTTTTCTCTGCAAAATATTATCCATCCTCCTTCATTTTCTTCTTTCGAACTATCTTTGCTCTTTTTAAATCAGAGTAAATTGTCTAGTATATGCTTAGTCATTTCTAAGCAAATGCATTTTAGTCTATTTGTACATAGATTTGTTTTCAAACCATTGCACATCTGTGCACATCTACTAGTTAGAATGAAGAAAAAGAAAATTATTTGTAAAATTCATTCATTAACACAAATTTTCAAACAGTAAAGATGCTTAGAAGATATAATATTGAAAAACCTCTCTAACACTTAGAATGAAACTCAAGAGAGGGGGAGTTAATTCACTATATTAAACAATAAAATAATTATAATAAAGTAAATTGCACTTAATAAAGGGTTAATGTCATGAATCATACCAGAACTTTGACAATATAGGTAATTAGGTACTCAAACTTTAAAATTGATCAATTGAGTACCTACAATTTAAAATTAATTAATATAGTACCTAAGATAACTTTTCATGCACATCAATAGTACATCCGTCAAGTTCTTTTAAGTAATAAATTGATCAATTTCAAAGTTCAGGTACTTAATTACATATTTTGTTAAAGTTTAGGTACCATTCATGATATTATTCCCTTAATAAAAAAGATGTGGATAGAGAAACAAGTCTGATTTAACATGGAGTTCGGTCTTCTTCCTAATCTCCATGTCCACAAATGCCTCTTAATGGAGCACTTCAAAATCACTTAATTTGCAACAACAAATTGTGCCCCCAAATATAAGGAAACTTTGGTGGATAAGGTGTTACTTAGAGTAACTATCAGATACTTTAGTTAGTAAGAAAATTGAACGTGTAAAATAATAGTATGAGTATTAAAAGAGGTGAAATGGGTCTTACCAAGGGTCTACTAGGGGCTATTTATAGTAGAGTTGGAGTGATCATTGTAAGCGATTGCAATTAATGTGACAACTATCCTTAATAATTTAAGGTGATGTAACTTCCCATTAAGGCATGTTCCAAGATCTTTGTTGGTATGCTAGAAATGACAAGTAGTGTTGGCTTTACCAAGCTATAAGAGGTCGACCTATTAAGTTAGGTTGGAAGTAAGTATGAATTAGTGGAAACCAACCTAGGAAGAGTGATTGGACTGTTTTGTTCTCACAAAAGTGAGAAGTTGTTGAATTTGAGAGTTTTATTATATTTTGAATGAGATGAAACAATTTAATTAAGTTAATATGATATATTAGTAGGGTAAATTCCAATAGAGTAATGGAGTTTTAGGAGTAACTTTAAATAAGTTATCACTGTTTTAAGTAGTGAAAAAAAAATCAATGTTATACAAAAAGTATATATAAGATATTAATATTTTGAGTGGTTTTAAAAAAAAATAATATATAAAGTAGTGTAAAGGAATCCCTTTTTTGTGTTAATTTATCACCCACTTAACGTATCGATCTTCTCTTAACCATGTAAAATATTCAAATTTTATTTACATCGCTCTTTATAATATTGATTCCGTTTTTTAATCACTTAAAATATTGATATCTCATTTGAATTTATAATAAAATTTAATATATTTTGAAGTAATTTACCCCATTCTTATCGGTCCAAAATGTTTCTGGAACAAATTGCCAATTGAGCTTTTCAAATTTGCAATTTACACGAATTTGATAATACAAACCAAGATGCTTGTAAACAAGTTTGGTAGTGAATAGTGCTAGGAAAAAATTTCTTTTCTTAGGATCTTTGGATTGTTTATATTTATATATATCTGGTCTGTATAAAATATGTATATAATAATTAAATATATAATATATTTTTAAATATCCATATTCAAAATCATACCAAGCCGAAACTGATGCCAAATCAATATGAAATTGATGAACCAAACACCCTAGATGAATCCCATAGCGTGCTGACTAGTTCTGGAACTTGTGGTAGGCTTAAAAAAAAGTTCCTGCAAGTTCTCTTTACTTTTCCCTTCTAAAACAGGCTTAAAAGATGGGCCAAAAAAGCCCAAAATAGACCTAATGATCGTTTTAGCGATTTAGGAGAATGGGCCTTTATATGGGTCTTACAATCCAAGCCCCTTACGTATTCTTTTACACCAACTTTTCTAACAATTAATTAGACTACAACCTAAGGAAAAAAAAAAAAAATTCCTTCCATAAGTTCTTTTTCGTATTCTACTCACCACTATATCATGGCACTAATTATAAAGAATATGCGTCTATTATTCATTTTCAAAGCAATATTTATCGCACTTCTTGTTAACTACTAGAAAAAAAAAAAAAAAAAGAAGAAGAAGAAGTGTAAAAACATAAGAAAAAAAAATTGAAGGAATTGTTTTGTGAGAAAGAAAGCCATAAGTGGATTCGTGATCCATCTCTGTTTTCTGCTTCTTGAAGTATTTTGATCCTATTAGGTTTTACACTTATTAGAATTGTGGTATCGCGAGGAACATATAGAAATAAAAATTTGCGAATTGAGGTCTCAAGCAGGTGGATTGAGGTAAGGTGGTAAATATTATTGAGTTTAAGTGAAACAGGTGGGTTGAGTATCATATTTTGCAAGTGATACACATAGGAAGTGTAGTGAGGTTTCTTTTCCTTTTATTATTATTTGTTTGGTTATCTCCTAACATCATAGGCTGTCAATCATTGATCAGATTAGTATTAGAGCAAGGCTTTCTAAGAATCACCACAAGCTAGTTCGATTTGAGGGTGGTGACTTCACTCAATTCACATATATAAATAATCTTTATAATATGTTATAGATAAATGGAAAAACTTGCAACATAGATAATTGGAAAAGTAAAAGGAGATGTATTGGTTTTGGAGAAGTGGGCTAGAAGGACATTATTTAGACAATTTTATAAAAATATCTATCTACCCATTTTTTATAAATGATATCTTTTATATAAAGAAAAATCAAGATTTAAATATAATCTCATAATCAATTTATCCATTTTAAATCTACCATCTTTTTAGCATTCATAATGTAGGGTCTATTTGTATTGTTTGGTTTTCATCAGTATTATCTACATTTATATGTTGTTGTATCTAACCTTTTTAATCCGTTTATAGGTAAAAATGTCTGTTTTTCATCTGTATCTATTTTGTTTGAAAAATGATAAAAATAAGATATTAAATCATCATAATAAGATGAAATTAATATACTCTAAATGTATATAATTGTATACTAGTAACAAAATTCATATTTGAGTGAGTTTATTTCTCAAAATATCATGTTGGTGTCGGTTCCCTTTCCATTCTAGATATTGTTACAGTTCCGGAACCTAACTAAACTAGAACAGCCAATTTCTGGTCTTAAAATTGAGGAACTGGAATTGGAATCGTCTCCAACGGTTCCGGTCTGGTTCCTGGTTCTGGTTTTGGAACCGCAGAACCATTTTTTAAATAAAAATAAAAAAATAATTTTTAATTTTTAATAAAGTAAATTTTAAAGTCAAAATAATTATTGGATCTAAAAGTATTACATTATTTAACCAAAATTTTTAAAAATTTATTTAGAATGCATATATATATGTATGCAAACACATTCAATATCAATTATAGTTAGTATTATGATATTGTAAAATACTCTAGAAGATAAAAAAAAATTACAATGCAAAAAACAGTCTCACGTTATTAAGAAAATGAATTTTTCTTTTAGAAAAATATTATTTAAACTAATTATACATGATTTTAAGTTATGTTTATTTGTGTTGTATATAATAACATATTAAATATTGTGAATGAGTAATAAATTTTATTTATATGAAATAATATAAATATTAATAATTATATGTTTAATATTATTTTTTATTTTTTTTTTAATGGAACTAGATGGAACCGCAGGTTCCATTGGTTCTAAGCCAAATAACCACCTAGGAACCATGAAACTGGTGGTTCCATGGTCGGTTCTGAAACCATCCAACCGTTCTAGTTCCAATTCCGGAACCATTGGCGACAATTTCGATTTGATTCTTGGTTCGAAACAAAATCATGCTTATGTCTATTCCATTCAATGTTTCTAGAGTGTCAGCTAAATTTAGGGTAAAAATTAACGTGAAATGAGACTATAAATTGGTTGGATAATGTCTGCGCACATGATTGTCTATTCATATTACTCCACATTATTAGGGAAACAAGTTGACTAAGTCCAAAACCCTAGCCTGAAACCTAAACGTCGATATTTGTATAATCTTAAGGCGCAAGCTTCGGATTATAAATTGCGTGGCTTGCATGGGAAGCTCAAGTGAAGACCCGACCAACATATCTATCAACGATACGACAAGTCGGGTGATACAAGTAAAATAAATCCGATGTGAGCAACCCTTGTGTACAAGCATCTTCTTTCTCACACAGTGAAATTGCCAGCCTGTCATCCATACAAACCCTCCTCTCACGATTACATAGGATTTTTCTATAATTTCGTGGTTTATCTCAATAGTTAAATGATGAGTTGGATCATCTCAACAAGATAGCTAAAAATTATTCAATTAGATAGAAAAGAAAAGAGATAATTATGTATATACTTTTCAAACAATGTCCAAGTAGACCAAAATGTTGTTAAACCAATGTTGTCAAAACTAAATCGAGATATGACCTAAACAACTTAGAGGATCAGAGGTCGAGAGATCGAACTAGGTACAACTGGCATTACGAAAAAGTAAAAATATAAGGGATAATCAAATCTATATTTGTATCAAATTGATTGATTAATTATTAAATAAACATGACATAATGATTATATTTTGTAAATTTATAATAAAGAATGAATAAATATTTAAATTTCTAGTTTTTTATTTTTTTCAGGACCAATCAGTCCGACCTCCCGAATTGCCAGGTTCAATCCGGTTCGATCGCCTTGGTCAACAAGGTCAATCCGGGTCTCATCGGTTTGATGCAAAAATAAGTCTTAGGAGAGACCCGGCTCGGCATTAGTATAAGTTCCGGTCGAACTAGGTTGAACCGGTCGGTTCGAGCCGATTTTGACAATAATGGTTAAAACTCAAAGATTATGTCAATTTAGAGCTTGTTTGAATCATATATGTACACAATTTCAAAAATTATGGGAAGATGAAATGACACTTGTTGAAAGACTAAAGAGTCTATGGCAAAAAGAAAAAAAGAAAGATTAAACAGTCAATCCCTACTTAACCAACAGTAGAGAAGTAAAGCCTCTTTATGATTCGTCGTTTTTAGATGGTTTTATTATCTTATTTTTATCGTTTTTAAATAAATTATTTGTAAAAAATTGATACAACTAAAAATTAGATATTTTTATTCATAAATATATCAAACAGACTAGAAACAAATAAATTATTGATAAGATATAAATGAATATTATATACAAATAAAAATCAGACAATCCAAACAGATTAATCAACCCAATATATTGTAAATATTCAATATTAGACCCTAGTTTTGCACTCTCTCTCTTTTTTTTTTTTTTCCCGTTTGTTTGATTAGAAAATAATTGGACTAAATTTTCAGTTGTGTGGTCATATGGTAAGTTTGTTCACAAGGTATTAAATCCTTTTTGTGTTGTAATGAAATGGTGGGGAATGAAATCATGGCGAGAGCAACCTTCTAATTTCTATAGATAAGCACTAACCTGAGGCTTCATGTCGTATTCAGTAAGCAATATATTGAAAAATATATCTATAGAACCATTATTGATGAAAGAGAGGAAGAAGTTCGGATTAAAGTTTTCTAGATAAACTTTGTTATATCTATTTTTTACAAATTACAAATTCAATACTCAAGCATAAGAATTAGTGGTTGTTAATCTCGCTACCAGAAAAGGGACTAAACAATCAACAGTTCTTTATAAGTACATCATTCTATATTAGGCACTATTAGCTTTAGATGGTACTTGCGATAACTTAAAAAAAAAAAAAAGGCTTTTACGGGCGTGTTAATTAAAATAAATATAATAAATAATATACTAAATATTTTATTAGTATCATCATAGTTGAGTGTAAATATGAACTATTAAAAACTATTAAACTAAACAATCAACAGTTCTTTATCCTTTTGGCTTCATCTTTTTTTTTTTTTTTTCATTTTTAAACAAACTGTTTATAAAAAAACATATATTAATGAAAATAAACCGATCAAAAAAACCAGATACTGATATAAAATATATATATAGATACTGATAAAAAAACAGACATCCAAATAAACCCTAATTTTTCTAGATAGACATTTTAACTACTATTGCTTACTAGCGATCTAGAGTGATGGAATCTATAATGATTTCACAGAGGTTTTTTTTTTTTTTTTAATCTTTTCTCTATTGCTTTTGAAAATATAAAAAATGCACTAGAAAATACGGGGGGGGGGGGGGGGGGGGGTGGGTGGGGAGGGTTGGGTTGGGGAAGGCATTTACCCTAAAATGCTTAAACAATTAATTTTAATGTAGCAGATCAAATTATACTTTTATAGCACGGATACCACACAATAGATTATATTATGAAATATTAAAGGGAAAGGGATAGAAAATTTGAATCTAAATTTAGCGTGAGTTCGGCCCACTTCTACTGTTCATGATCTACCAATACCTCCAATCAAGGACTTCATCTCCACTTTATTAATCACCAAATAAACATGCTCAAACTGAACAATATACTGCTTTTACAATACTGAGGAAATAAAATATTTCTTTTCTCTTTCTAGATGCTTACTGATATTTACAAGTTAATGAGTAAAAAAATAAGAAAATTAACTATTTGTCTGTTCACTAACAAAAGCTCTTTTTCACTTTCACATTTCTCTTTTTTGAATCTCCCAAGGACAAGTATTTATAGCATTTAAAAATTCAAATGTCCGTTAGAGATAATCTGTAAGCGAAGCATTAAATGCACTTCAATGGCTCTTTTTGCCACATCGGCTCATTTATTTAAACTGTCGTACCTTAGTGCTTGTTACGCCACAAAGTTTTTACTCATGTGGACCTATTGAACCTTGAATTCAAACTTGTCGCACCTTGAACGTGACCCTCGACCAAAGCTGTGCTTCTTTGATCTAGTTGAGTCTTAGATTTTCAACTCTTCACGCCTAAACAATAGACTCGTTGAGCCTTAATGAGCCCCACGACCAAGACTGTGTATTTTTGGACTTGTTATGCTTTAGACTTTGAGCTTGTCATGCCTTGATTAATTGACTCATCTAGCCCTCAACGTGGGCCTTGACTAATAACTCTACATTTTTTTACTTGTTGAGTTTTGGTCTTAAGTTTGTCATCACTACTTTGTTCCTACTAAAACTCACGTAATCTCCACAAAAACATGCAATATACACATATATATTCTAATATATTATCCATTATATCATTTGAATAATTAATTGCACTTTATCATACTTAAATAGCTAATTGTGCATTATATTGTCTCATCAAAATCCATATTGAATATACAGTTCAATAGCTTTTTTCTCAGTTATTTTAGTGAGGACAAACTCTAACATTCTGTACCTATTGTGTATTTATTTATTAATTTTCTTCTAATTAATCTCAAAATAATTCTAATTCTATCAAATTTAACGAGAAAAATAAATGGTTAATATGAATAATATCTTAAAACTTGGGTCTTCAATTTCTTTTATGATACATTATTCGTACTAAACATAATATGGTAAACTAAAGATGGATTAGAAATGAATATAATGTGAAGTATATCACAATTAGAAATGGAAAACCGATATAGGAAAGGATTAAGATCATTTAAATGTTTACATACCTAATTATTTTTAAATTAATGAGGCCCATAATCTGAACAAATTGCAATAAAAGACCATGTGTATATGATAATGCAAACTTTTGCAACTAAAAACATCGTGGGCCCAAGAAAAAATTAAAAATATAGATATTTTACATAAGGGATTGGGGACTCTCGTATTGTGTTGTGTGTTGATTGAGATCTAGGGTTTTGGATCCCTTTTTGCATTAAAGTGACACGAGATCTCTTCTTAAAGCACATGTTATTTCCGTTGTGTTTCCCTCCAATGCACAACTTCCATGTCACGGAAAGAACAATGGCACTCTTTTTGGCAACGTACCTTGGAAGTTTTAGGTCTGGGTCACGTTTTAGGTCATAGACCTTTGTAACTCAATGAAATTGTAAATGGAAGGTCATAAGAGGACCCATCATGACCATCTAAAATGTATTACATCAGCAAATATTATTCTACTCTAGAAACATTTATTTATTTTATAAGAAAAAAGAATAACCACATTATCATACAATAAACTAAAACAAAATTATCCCAAACATAAAAATTAATAGCCCCTCCACTTAATTGCATGTTGTTGTTGTGTGCTAATTTGGAGATGTCATAGAATGGACACTCTGATGGTCAAGTTTTTAGTGAGCTTTAAAAGAATATGTAGTAAGGATGTCAACAACTATAAAATGAGTGTAATGATTTAATTGATTGGATAATTAAATGATTTGATCATTTTCTTACTATACATTTTACTTAATTATAGAAAAGTGAGCTGTGCTCTCATTTGGTGATTGGTAAAGATCACCTATTTTCCATAGACATACATGTGTTACAAGAAGAATTTTAATAGTAATCTACAACTAGGGTAAGAAATACTATTCATTACACTTTTAAATAGCAAATTTTGAGATTTGCTATTGGATATTAAAAATGCAAATAATATCCTTATAGTAACGTTATAAGGAATTAATGACAATAGTTATTTCCTATACGAACATGCAGTAAATGAAGAGGCTAATAAAATTTCAGTTGATGTTGAAATTTATAGGAAAAATGACAATTCATTAATATTAATATGCCACCAACCCCATGAATGGTAGGTATGTATGAATATGTTTTAGATTAATGGTGGTAATAATACATAGTTTTTACAAAACTATTCACATATTAAAAATTTATCAGTATTTATATACGACTACTTAATTGATATTAGGGTAGTATTGAAACATTTGTCAAATACTGGAGACAAAGAGGATTTTACCTTTTCTCTTCCTTTTAGTTACAGTGAAACGTGAGCCATTGCCATGCCCTATACGAAATGGCATTTTCTCTTGAAATTTCTTCTCATTCGACTTTCATTCAGCTAATATTAAATGCAAAAAACTCAAAGATCTCTTATAACAATCAAGGCAAATGTAGTCACTCTTCTTGGAAAAGCTCACCTTAGGCTTAATATATACTACCTCAACAACACCAATCGCATTTAAGTGAATTTTGAGCTTATCATTGATAGTCTATTAGCCAGCATGTTTAACTATAGTCCCTTTGAAGATTCTTTTCACGTAAACATCTCTTTTTGACACAATAGGGCATATAAAGTGATGTCTAGCATTAACATACTTTGTTCTCCTATGATGCATCAGACCTGGCTATAAGAGAATAGGTGAGCATACCAAGATATGCATCATGAATTTTGACAGCTCTAACGTTTGTGTATCATGAGTAACTCAGCTTCTACTGTGTATAAAGCAATTGTAAGCTAAAATGGGACCTGTACATCATCATTACCTGCACCCAAATCTTCTATCTCTCAAATTATAAACTTAGCTTGCCTGAGGCTACATTATTTCCAACATATCGTCTCTTGCTACTAAGCATATCATCAACATACAACAAGACTATAGGAGTTACACATATGACTCACAAAAAACTTTTTAATATGTAGACGCGTTGTCGCAGCTCCTATGGAAAATAATACACTATAATAAATGTGTGTGAATTCACTTACACCGCTTATAAATTTCTCATATCTATTTTTCTCCGATCATCATTGGATTTATTTTTTTTCTTTTTCTTTTTCTATTTTTGATGCATCAATGCCTCCTCCAATTGCTCAAAATCAATGACAAACAAGTCAAAATCCAAGACAAATCCAATGCCTACAATGCATGAACTTATTTGATTATGCGGAAACATCAAGCAAGCATACAAAAAAAAACACAAAAATTAAAAATTAAAAAGCACAAGTATATATAGACACATCAAATTGCCGATAAAAATTATAAATATAAACAATAAATTGTAATCAAATTAAAAAATATAAAAAAAAGATTCAGACCCTAAATCATAAGAAACAAATGAAATTATAGATACTTGCAGTATCTTAAGATTTAAACGTTAAATCTTACATATAGTTATTTTCCAAATAAAATAATAGAGTTTGAAGTTTATGACGAGGGAAAATATATATTTTCCATTTATATATATTTCTTAACGAACGGTCTTAATTAAAACAAAGGATACGTGCGGTCAGAAACCATTGAGGCCTTAATTATTCAAATATCACATTCTTTCTCCGTGGCATTGACGGAACATGCGTCACCGGTCAATCGTGGAATTTGTCCCCTTTAGTACATGAAGTCTACGCCAAGAAACATACGACATATATTATATTTTTATATATATATGTGTATATATATCACAATAGTTTGGTAAAATTTAAGCCGTCGTTATTTTCACTTTTGTTGGTTCGTATGTTTACATACTCACACATATTTCTTTATCCTCACTCTAGGTTGACACTGCAGCTACAGCTCTCTCTCTCTCTCTGTGAAGAGGTGAAACGTCTGAGAAGATCGAAGGAATAATAAGGTTGCCCCATCTCCACTCTACTCCTTTCCCAGTAGCTGCTATAGCTAGTAACTTTATTTTTATTTAATTATTCATACTTTATTTTTCCCCTATACACTAACAATACTTATTTCCTTATAAAATATATAATCATGTTTTTTATTATATAACTTTTTTTTCGAACCTGAAACTTTTAATTTAAGAAATTGAGAAGATATCAATAGACCACAATGCTATTAGTTATTATAATTTATTCAACATACATTTAATTGGTTAATCTCTTTATATTCTCTCTCTCACACAGTGGCCTGACGTATATTCATACGCAAAAAACCAAACTTGACGTCCAAGGAACCAATTCTCTATATATTTATACACATACCCATAATAATAAAACACTTGCTATTCTCTCTCTTGTTTCTTGTACAGAATAATCACCAATAGATAAGGAAATAGACAATTAATTCATCAATAAGTTATATATATATATATATATTTATAAATATATTGATATAGATATATTAGTATGGTGTATAATATATAGTCGTGCGATACAAGGGGACAACCTACCAGAACAAGCTTCCATTTGCCCTTTTTTTTTCCCCCCTTCTTCTTTATCCTTTCCCTTCTTTTCCGTACGAAATATATATTCTCTCCTACATACATATAAGTATATATCTAAGAAATATTATTATTGGTGATTTTTTCTTTTTCTTCTTTTGTTTACGTTGTTCTGTGTGAATTAAGAAGTGGAAGAAACTGAAAGAGATCAAGGGGTGGTGTTATCCCTTGGCATGGGATTAAAGACAACACCAGATCAGACATGACCATATGTTGTAATGAAACTGACGATGAAGACAGAACCGCCATAAATCGAACAGCCGCTCGGTCTGTGATGTGCCCGTCCTGTGGCGAGAACATCCAGTTAAAAGACCAGGTACACGATTACTATTCTTGTCACAATCTTGTCTTTCCTTTTACGGTGTTCTTCCTCCCCCGCGCGCGCGCCCCCACCAGCCCCCCCCCCCCCCCCCCCCCCCCCCCCCAAAACAAAACATGTGTTTTGATTTGAGTTAGTGAAAAAAATTCATTAATCTTAGGGGAGGATTAATGAGTTACCGGGATTACCGGCCGGAGTGAAGTTCGATCCGAATGATCAAGAGATTTTAATGCATTTAGAAGCGAAGGTGGTGGCGGATGCACGTAAACTTCATCCATTAATTGATGAGTTTATACCTACCATAGAAGGAGAAAATGGAATTTGTTGTACTCACCCCGAGAAGCTACCAGGTATGGCTTATTTAATTGCCCTTAAAATTATTAGGCATAACGTATAATATCCTAAGAATCTTTTCTTTGTACATTTAGACTTTTGGTTATATAATTTGATACATATATTATATATTTATCTAATAAATTAAACAAGATCTGTTCAGTATTGCTCGGTTGCACTGCGTAGGAATTTTTTTTTAAAAAAAAAAAAAATCATAACTCGTTGTATATAATACATATATATATATTTATATAAATATGCTCGCTCCATTTCTGGGATATTATTTATAGACTCGGAAGATGGTATGGAAAATATATACATGCATATTTAAATATATATATATATTATTTACTCATTTGATGTTCTTAGTGTCTTGTTTTTACTTTTTATGCATAATCAGTGGTTTTATTCCATTGATGAAAACTCAAGTATATATACACACGTCGGATATATTGAGTCAAAACGTTTTTCTAAATATATATAAAGACATGCTCAGTGTTGTGATTGCGTATAGAAAACATTTTTCGAACTTGTCTTTTTATATTTCTATAGCAAAAGCTTTAAAAATATAAACTATTATCATAATAAGTAAATTCTAGATTATAAAATATAATTAATGGCAGTCACCAAACACTAAATTGATTTATCACAATTGGTTATTGGTAGCCGTGTTTAATTTGCCTTCCACTATTACCTTTAAAAACCACTGGCATCTGGTTATTTTGAGATTATTATATGATAATGATTAAAAGTTGTAGAGTTATTACCATAACAATTGCCAGTGAACAAGTTCTAATTTGCTTTGGTAGCCGTGTTTAATTTGCCTTCCACTATTACTATTAAAAGGCACTAGCATTGGTTATTTTGAGATTATTATATGATAATGATTGAAAGTTGTGAAGTTATTACCATAACAATTGCCAATAAACAAGTTTCTTAAAAATATTTTCTACCAATCGAAAATATATGAGCACTTTTAATTTTAACTTACATTTAGTTTACTAGAATAAAATAAGATTGAAAGTAAATTTATGATTTGAATGGTTATGAAAAAATAAGATGCTTTTCATCAGGAAGTGCAATTCCTCTATTAAATAAAAAAAATAGAGACTCATCATCTATTTTATATTATATTGAATCGTCATTTCTTATGATAGAATTATTTTTATAAATTAGATAAGATAATAACTATGCTATAATAATAAAGGCCGAATATCGATTGAAAAACGGTAAGAAACTCCTACTCTGTGCATCCATTTCCAACTTAACACATTCTGTTAAACCTTGGGGGAGAATACATAACATGATAACGTATAATTTTATTAAACCCTTTTGTGAAATGCCACAGGATTGAGCAAAGATGGGCAAATCCGCCACTTCTTCCATCGACCTTCAAAGGCATACACAACGGGAACTCGGAAACGACGAAAGGTTCATAACGATTCAGATGGAAGTGAAACAAGATGGCACAAAACCGGCAAGACAAGGCCTGTTCTAATCAATGGAACAGTCAAAGGTTTCAAGAAAATCTTAGTACTATACACCAATTACGGTAGACAAAGGAAGCCTGAGAAAACCAATTGGGTTATGCATCAATACCACCTTGGCAATAGTGAGGAAGAAAAGGATGGTGAATTGGTTGTCTCAAAAATTTTTTACCAAACGCAACCTAGACAATGTGGATCAGCCACTAAAGATACGTTAAGCGATGGACAAGCCAATCATATGATGATGTCCAAAACCACAAATAGTAATGTTGTGGAGTATTACAACCCATCTTATATTTCATATGGTGGCCATGGGAGTCATATTAAGGAGGCCAGCCATTCGCACCTAATCAATCCTCATGGCATGTTGCAAGGTGATGGATCTTCGTTTATTCAATTTACATCAGATATAAGCAAGGATAACTAGTAAGAAATTCAACAATTGAGAGGGATGGAAATAATATTTGATTTCGAGAGGAATTGATTAACTATGACAATAAGTTATTCATTTTGAATGTCTGTGATGGAAATAATAAATAGGGGATTTATATCAGATATTTTGCGGACTTCATTTGAGATTCGGCAGATTTCAGCTTTTTTGAAGAGAACTCCGTGAAGGTATATTTGGTTCCTTTTGAGGGTACATAGTGACACAATTTAGGAGACATCAAGGACGATAATGCTTGCAAACCTTAACAACAAAAATGCTTACTATTACTTTTTTTTTTTTCATTTCTCTTTCTTTATTAATCATAAATATTTTTGTGGTTTGTTGAAATAAATGCATTTGGCTGAATGATATCGTAATAAATTTTCAAGCTTATCGAATTTCCTCAATATTAACGATCCAGTTACTATCGTAGAAATTTGTACCTTTTCTAATTTGATATTTATTCTAGTCAGAATTAGGTAAGATCGATACAAGATTACATATTCTATCCTGTTTTTTTTTTTTTTTCTTTTCCCCATTATCAAGCTAACTTCTAGAATGTTATATTAAAAACTTGGGTTAATGTTGCATTTGCTACTCATGTTATGCAAAAATGTAGAGTAATTATAACTTTAATATAATCAAATTTAATGCCTGATAAAAGTTTTTATATCCATTAATACTACCAATTAATAGAGTTAATTCCGTTTGTTGAGAATAATACATATCAAGTATATAATTAAAAAAAAAAACTAAAAGAATTAGATAAGGAAGTAGACAAATCAACACGGACATTAAAGTTGCTAGGGACTAGTATAATTATTTCATTGTCTAATTTGACAATGTGTGTTAATCCACTTTTTTATTTGTCTAATATTCTAGTTTTATGTTGGCTACTTGATATGTGTCACTTATTTATTCATTGAGTGTCATCTCATCAAACAAAGTTAACCTTGTCAGTTGAGGTAGTCTTGATGACTACAAAAATTTAAATATGGCATTAAATTAATTATTTTAAAGTTCAAGTAGATAAATATACAATTTAGGAAACTTCATATACTAAATGCAATATTAACCTAGTTACAGGTGGTAATTCACTGGTCGAGTAAGAGTACAAGAGCACCATGTACTTGCACGCACAAAACATGGTTTGTGGTGCACTATGTGATTATTAGGCGTGGTTATTCTAATGTTTAAGTTAGATATGGTTATGCCAAATGTCCTATACCTTTTATGTGAGGGTCCATTTATATGTGACTATCATACCAGAATGAGGTCAACAAAATATTTGTTGTCTACATAGCATATTCTAAAATCTTATAGCTGACCTGAAACCAATGTGGTGATGACCATCTATGGAGGGCAGTCAGGCTAGTGCTCTTTTCCACAAGGAGATAAAACGTTGAGTACGTTGTTGTGGGACTTTTGTTCGGAGTTGCAACCAGGGTAATATGTTTGCTAGTCCTTATGGTACTAGAGGTTAGAGTTGAGGCCCCCTATAGGGTCAAGGGCCTAAAGTATGGAGTTTTTGAATCAAAGCTATTAACAAGGTTTCCCTTGGGTCGGATGGCCCATTGACTGAGGAATTGGGACCAATAGTTCATGGTCCAATATTCTTTATCAATAAACCATTATTATTATTATTATTATTATTATTATTATTATTATTATTATTATTATTATTATTAATTAATTAATTAATTAATTAATTAATATATCTTATACTTTTTGAAGGGAGCAAGAAATTGCATGTAGATCAATCGGGAACTTATCGTTTACACTTCCACACAAGATTCCCTCCAATTTGTATGTTGGGCTAATTGTTAAGGTACAAATAAATCCAATCTACTTACAAACTACTCAATTTGATTCTATAATTATAAAATATCTCAAGTATTATACTATTAGGTAAAATTAAACAGGATAAAGGCATATAAGTCTAAAATTATGAGGTTTTTCTAAAAATTTCATGGGAACCGTGATTTTTGTGAAGATTGTGCATGTAAAGAAAAACAGTGACAAACAACAATGAATTGAGATGAGAGAAAAGTTTCTTAAAGAAGAATACTTCTGCTCATCTAACTTTACCAAAAAGACCAAAACAGAAATATGTATTTACTAACTAACACAATCCCTAAACCAACAAAAATAAGACACGTGGACCAAAGAGAAAGGAACACCTGTCAATAATAAGCTACTAATAAAAATAATTAATATTCTACATAATATTTCCACACCCCACCCCCCCTCCCCCAAGTTGGAGTTTGAAGAAGACCCACCTTGGAAGAAAAAATCAGCATGTTTAGTAGCGACAATAGTCTTGGTAAGAAGATTTGCATATTGAGAATTAGAGGGAAGATATAAAGTCTGCAAAAAACCATCACCAATGTGATTACGAAGGAGATGCAAATCAATCTATAGATGCTTTGTTCGTGCATGAAGACGAGGGTTGGAAGCTATTTAAAGAGAAGACATATTATCATATAGTAAGGAAACAGGATGAGGAACAGGTACATGAAGATAAGTCAAGATGTAAAAGATCCACAAATTCTTTAGTAGGCGAAGCAAGACTTCGGTATTCAACTTTGGTGGCAGAGGTACTAACAGTCCTTTGGTTTTTAGTCTTCCAAGAGACTAAAGCTGAGCAAAGCATGATATAATAACCTGTCAAGGAGCAACGATCAAGCATTGTGGACCCCCAATCAGAATCAGAAAACCCTTTAACTCTAAGGAATTAAGAACAGGATAAAAGAGCCCTAAAGAACAAGAGCCCTTCAGATACCATAATACATTATGTGATGCAACCAAATGAGAAGTCCTAGGAAGGGATAAAAACTGACTTAAAGCTTAGACAGCAAAAGAAATGTCAGGATGTGTGATAGTACGGGAAAGAAGCCTACCAACAAGTCTACGATAAAGAAGAGGCTAATCTAAAAAATCTCCAGAACAATCATCAAGCTTAAGCCCAAAAGGAAAAGGAGTAGAAATAGGATGGCAACTAGCCATTCCTGCATCAATTAACAAATCAAGAATGAATTTACATTGGTGAATCATTAAACCAATATCAGACCGACACAACTCAAGACCCAAAAAGAAACTTGCCAGGCGAAGGTCTTTAATTGTAAAGGCATCACGAAGTTGTTGCTTCAAGAGAGAAATAGTATCCAAATCAGTACCCGTGATAAGAAGATCATCAACATACAGTAAGATAACAATAAAGGATCGACCAAAGTACAGGTAAATAAGGAATAATCTATCTTGGATTAAGCAAATCCATGGCTTAATAAAAACCGTGAAATCTTAACATTCCATTGCCTAAACACTTGCTTTAAACCATAAAGAGAGCGTTGAAGTTTACATACTTGATTAGGCAAGGCTTTAGAATACCCTTGAGGCAGATGCATATAAATCTCCTCATCAAGAAAACCATAGAGAAGAGCATTATTGATATCCGATTGAAATGGAGGCCAATTACGAGTAGTAGCTACAGCTAATAGTATGTGGACCATACCCAATTTTGCAATAGGGGAAAACATATCATGATAGTCCCTACCTTCAACTTGAGTATATCCCTTAGCCACAAGCCTAGATATATATCTCTCAATAGAACCATCAGGTTTAAACTTAATTTTGTAGACTCATTTAGAACCAATAGCATGCTTGCTCGGAGGTAATTCAGTTAACTCCCAAGTATTGTTGAGTTATAATGCCTCTAATTCCTTATTCATTGTTGTTACCCACTCTTGACTTTTAGAAGCTTGAGTGCAGCTATATGGTTCTTTAGTGGTTAAAACATGCACTAATGAAGCTACATAATCAAAAGGATAAGAGGTAAATGATGCAGTAGAAAATAAAGGGTAAACAACTGTAGAAGCACTAAAATGAGCAGTAGAATCAGATTGGATAGAAGATACAAAATCATTCAACCACTGTGGAGGTTTACGTACTCAATTAGACCGATGCACACTAGTCAAAGAATCTGAACCAGGAAGAGAAACATGAACATTCTCTGGTTTTGACTGAGGAATATTAGTAACCGAAGTAGAAAAATCAATGTGATCATCATAAGCTAAAGGAAAGGAAGAACGAAGAGGAAGACCAAAATCAGAGGCAATAGTAGAGGAAATTTTGAAAGGAAAAATGTCCTCACAAAACTTAACATCACGACTAACAAAGATATCATGAGACTCTAGATTGTACAATTTATAACCCTTTAGAGCCGAGACATAACCAAGAAAAAGACATTTGATCCCACAAGGATCAAACTTGTCCCTTAAACTAGAAGACTTGGTAGCAAAACACAAACATCCCATGACACACAACTAATCATAGGAGGGTTTCAATCCAAACAAAAGCTCATGAGGAGATTTCCAATGAAAAGAAGAAATAGGCATTTTATTAGTGAGACATGTGGCAGTAAGAACACATTCTCTCCAAAATTCTTTGGGTAAGTTGGCATGTAAATGCAATGCTCTAGTAGTATCTAAAAGATTCCTATGTTTACGCTTAACTCTTCCATTTTGTTGTGGGGAATAAACAACGGTTCGCTAATGAACAATGCCTAAAGCATCAAAAAGATGTTGGCAAGAATGAGACAAAAATTCTACCCCATTATTAGACCTAATATATTTAGGTGTAACTGAAAAAATGATTGGCTACGTAGTGAAAGAATTTAGAAAGAACAGCAGGTACTTATGATTTATTATGTAACAAGTACATCCAAGTACTTCTAGTACAATCATCTATAATAGTAAGGAAAAACTTATCCCCTAAAATAGAAGAAACATGATAAGGTCCCTAAATTTCTAAATGTAACAGGTGAAATTTTTCTAAGGAAGAATAAACACTACGCTTAAAGGACAACCTAGAAGCCTTAGCTTCATGACAAATATCATAAGCAAAATGAGTCATATCTAAAGCTTTGCAAGAATCAATATTTTTGAGCTTAGAATAAGAAGAATCACCCAATCTTGCATGAAACAAATGCAAGAAATTATTTTTATTACAAGACAAACTCAAAGATGAATCTAAGTAGTGTGCATATTGATCTTGAGCAGTAAAATTCTGAGCAATTGAAGACTTTAGAACATACAACCCATTCTTGGATTTAGCCGTCACTATAGTCTTGTTAATTGTCAGGTCCTGGAAAATAAGAGAGAAAGAATCAATGATGGCAATCAAATTAGAATGAGACAACAGTAGAGCTAGAAATAGCGGGTTAATGGGTCGGCCTGGCCGCTTCGGCTTGCAGGTTAAACGGCCGGGCCAAATTGGCCCGCTTTTAAACGGGCTTAATTTTCTCTGCCTGGCCCGACTCGTATTGGCCCACAAGTTAAATGGTCCGACCGCAGGCCAAAATTAAATTTTTTTGAATTAAAATTTTCATTTTTTAATCTTAGTTTATATGAAAATTAGAATATTTATATATTTTAAGGTTTGATATATATTAACGACTAATTTTATTATTATTTTGATTACTTATATATAAAAACAAGTTTTTAAAAGGATTTATTAAATATCATATTATGTTTAAATCAATAAATGTATTTTTTAAAAAAATGTTATAATACTTGTGGTTCATATATCAATCTATTTTTTTCCATAACATACATAAATAATCACTAAGATGTTATATTATTCTTGTTTTTAAACTTCTCATCTTGTTGTTGTTTTTTTTTTTTTTTTTGTTTTGCTGGTTGGCCCGCAGGCCAACTCGGCCAGCCCTCTTTAGCCCAAGGTTAAACGGGCTGGGCCAATTTGGCCTGCTTTTAAAAGAGCCAAAAAAGTTTGGCCACAACCCACTTTTTTAAAAGAGTTGGTGGGCCGGCCCACTAGCCATGACACATATTTCCAACTTTAAACAACAGTTTATGAACAAAAAGAAGATTATGAGAAAAGTCAGGTATGTAAAAGACATTAGATAAGGTCAATGTATCATTTAGTCGAACTGATCCAACAAGACGAACCAGTTTAATGGATCTACAAGGTAGACGGACAGAAATGGGTGAAGTCAGTTTGTGTATCAACAAGGATGGATTTGTAAGGAGTCATGTGATCACTAGCACCTGAACCAACAATCCAAGAACCAAAGTTATCAATCATAACATTAAAGAAAGAGAAAGTTATAAGAGTACCAGCATATGAAACCATGCTAGACAATGATTCATCCTGACTTTGATGTTTATCAAACATCATATGCATTAATTCTTGGCATACATCCTGCACAAGCTGTTTATCCAACATTTTAGCAGCATTCAATCCATCTTGTTGTGACACATTGTCAAGAGAAGTCATCATTTCTTTACTAGACTGATCCCTAGCACAAGCAATAGCAAATTTCCCTTGTGACTTAGAGCTTATCCTTTTACCTTCAAACCAATCGGGGTACCCTATAATCTAAAAAAATGTTTCAATTGAATGACCTTCAGACTTGCAGTGTTTGCAAAACAGTTTGTTACTCAAACCTTTCCTTCATTTATCAGAAAAACCTTTCACCTCTGCTATCCTATTTGCAAGATATGATGCAACATCTAAATCACCTATATTTATCAGAAAACCTTTTCGACTTGTTGCACCAAATGGAATGTTTTATCAACAGTAGGCAACGGATCCATCGAAAGTATGTGATTTCATACAGATTCAAAACCATCATTTAAGCACATCAAAAATCGCATCAACTTGCTATGAGACTCGAATTCCATAATTCTCTGTTTTAGATCACATGTTGAATATTCCAATCTGCCACAAGAACAAGTAGGATAAGAATGTAATTCCTGTAACTCATCCCAAAGTCTTTTTAATTTGTTATAATACACACTAATCGACTGATTACCTTACTGAACATTACTAATTTCACGCTAGATTTGAAAAATTAATGGACAACTACCTTGTCCATATTGTTCATTAACCTCTTTCCACAATTCAAATGCTCATTGAGCAAACAAAAAATTTTGTGAAAATTCACCTAACATGGAATTCAATAGCCAACACCTAACCATATAGTCACATCCCATCCAGCGAATCAAGTCAAGTGAATTATCATTAGGTTTTATAATTGATCCATCAAAAACCCTATCTTGAGTTTTGCTCCTAATCCCATTTTGACGAATCTACTCCAAGTTAAGTAATTCATTCCGTTAAACATTATATTTCCAATCACCATACTTGGAACATCATAATTTGACAGATACAGATTAGAGATCATCATCATATCATTTGAATTACGATGAACTGGATCTAATTATATATCCATTTAAAAAATGACAAAAATGAAATCACAGACCGAACAGAAAAGAAAAGAAACAATCAGTAGTAACAAATACCTCATGCCAAGGCTCTAATACCATGTGAAGATTGTGCATGTAAAGAAAAATAGTGACAAACAACGATGAATTGATGATGAAAGAAAAGGTTCTTAAAGAAGAATAGTGTTCTGTTTGTCTAACTTTACCAAAAAGACCAAAACATAAATATATACATTTACTAACTAACACAATCCCTAAACCAACAAAAATAAGACACGTGGACAAAAGAGCAAGGAACACCATTCAATAATAAGCTACTGCAAAAAATAATTAATATTCTACAAAATATTTCCACAATTTTGCCTCCAAAGTGTGCATGAAATAAATTAAAAGCCAACTACCGCAATTATTAATTACAAATATTCTAATTTCAAAATCCTTAAATTATTCGACTTTTACTTTCTAGTGTCATGTATCATAGAAGATTTAAATAAAAAAAAAAAAAGAAAAGAAATGGTTTTACCATTATGGCAAGCTTTGCTTGAGCTATCTTGTCTAAGACTAGACACCTGTTACATGAGAAATTGAAAGAAATCGTCGATATGACTTTTCTTTGTTTAGGTGACTGTTCTGTTAAGTACCATTTTTATTATCAACTACTTGTTGAGCCACAACAAGATAACCTAAGCACCTAATTACCATAGCAAGATCTAAAATCTTAACAAGCCCCCAGTCTGACAAGGCTTTCTTGTTCGACTTTTTTAACTTGCACACTAAATCAACAAGCCCTTATCTCGCCACTTATGTAGATTTTTCAGGATCCTGCTAATCAGGCCACCGAGAAATATTCCCTTGCTTTACTTAGGCTCAAAGAGAAGCAATATAGTAGAACTCTTGATTTATGGGGGCTAGAGTCCTTTTATATTATGGACTAAGATAGGAATTGAGCTTTAATTTTTAAGTCCAAACTCGACTCAAATTGATACTCAATAATTTCAAACTTAACCTATCATAAACACTAAAATACGCTAATTTGAACTATATAACAATTAAGTTATTCAGAACAAAGTATACTTCCAACTAACCTATGGCCTACACCTTTATAATTCTTGTCCTTATTCTACTATTGGTGTTTTAAGGAAAAGTAGAATTTTTGGGGTTCAACAGGGTGACCTAATATCGCCCCACAATTTTCATCCTATGCATGGAGCGGTAATCGCAATTAATTTGTAAATCAATAACTGAAGGCAAATGGAAACCGTTTTTGTTTGGTAATCATTTGCCATTATCACATCTCTTCTTTGTGGATGACCTCTACGATACTCACAAATGACCTTCTCTCTAGTGGAAGAGAATGATGTAGACAAGATTAGCATCGATTATATGAAGCAGCATGATAAACACAACTGAAAATAATATCTAGATATTAGTTGGAGAATTAGTATTCATACCATATTACTATAATGGCTTGTTTGATATGCAGGAATGGACTAAAATGGAATTTCGATTTCGACTTCTACTCTTTTTCTTACATTTGGAAGCGTTTAGCGAAGTTAGAATCACGATTTCTTTGAATCGACAATTCTAACTTTAAAGTGGATTTCGAATCCTAAGGAAACAGAATCATGATTCCTTTCCACCCTTCATTGAAGATTTTACTTCATTTACCTATGTTATCCTATATGAACATTTTATGTTATTTATTACAAAGGATATTTTTGGTAAATTTTAATATAAATTAATTCATTTTCATTCCATTCCATGTCTCTATCCATATATATATATATATATATACATATACATATTTATCATTCCTTTATTGATTCCATTCAATCCAAATCTTTTAATTTCAATTTTTTTCATCCTAGAAAATTTCCGTACATAAGCATTTAACCATCTCTTTATAAGAAAAGGAAAGGGGGCAAAAAGAATGATAAAAAATAAACCCTTTGGAGAATACTTGATTGAGGAATCGATTGGGACTAAAAGGAAGGCCCGCAATTGTAGTATGGTACCGACAAAGAAAATAGCGGCCCATGTCTGTGTAATTCAATGATCGGCACCATTTCCAACTAAGGCCGTATTTATCTAAAAAAAAAAAAAAATTTCCAGAAAATATTTTTGTTATTTTCATTTTTTTAAGCTGAAAACATTCATTTAACTGAAAAAAAAATTCTTGTAATATAAATCTTAACACTTTCTAATAAAATGATTTACATTTTTAAAAGAGGAAGCCATACTTTCTTTACACGCTATACTATATTATATATAAACTTAATTTCAAACACCAAAAAGTCCTTTTATATATTTAAAAAAAAAAACACAAAACTTGAAAACATTTCATTTTTAAGAGAATATTTTCAATGAAAAACATTTTTACTTAATAGAATATTTTCCTTCAAATAAACAGGGAATTGTCAAATTTAGTAACTGAACTTTGTTCAAAAATTCAGTTTGATACATGCATTTTGAAATGATCAATTTAATACTCAATAAAAGTTTTCATGGCTATTTTTATTACCTCACTAATATTATTTGTTTTATTTTCTAATTTGAAAAAAGCAGCCTATTAGTGCTACACAATAGTAGTATTAGTACAATTTCAATTATATGTTACCTTGTGGCTGCAAACAAAATAAATGGTATTAAAGGGGTAGTAAAAATAACCATAAAAAGTTTTATTAGAAATTAAATTAATAATATAAATGTTCATGTACGGAATTGAATTTTCATGATATCAAATTTAATACTTATCCAAAATAATAAGTTCTAAATTTGATTCAGTTGTGAGTATAAGCAAGATTCAAAATTGAATTAATCTTATCAAATATGGACATTAAATACATGCATTGCTTGTGCTTTCAATAGGGTTATCAACCAATAGAGGGATTGGAATTTTGTAATTTGAAATTTAGGCAGAATGGCAATGGAAATCGATGATATGATAGATGAGCGGTTAATTTTGCGTTAACAATTTATAGAAACTTTTATTGAGACATAAACATCAGATAGGAGGTATCTATGCACATTGACAAATGTCTAAACTAGGAAATGGCCTGATGTTGGTAGAGAAATAAGAAGTTAATATGATATAATTTTGATTCTTAGAGTTCGGTTAATGACTCTCAGACTCTTGGGCTTTTGATGTTGGTAGAGAAATAAGAAGTTAATATGATCTAAACTTTAAAATTGATCAATTCAGTACTAAAAAAAACCTTTTGTGCATGATAGTAATACATCCGGCAAATTAGCTAACACTATCATCTTATGTGGTATTTTTAACTGATATAACGAAGGTACTGTTGATGTATACGAAAAATCTTTTTACCTACTAAGTTTATCGATTTCAAAATTGAGGTATTAAATCAATCAATTTTAAAATTAAGATTTCAATTATATATTTTATCAAAATGTAGGTATGATTGTTAACTATGCTTGAGATTTGTGCGTCACACCTACTGATCGGCAATGATGAACTCAGTGGACATCGTTGTTTACCTCTTTCTAAAACTTGTTTAAAATGTTCTAGGCATAGATAGTATCGATTAAACAAAAAGGAATAATAAAATAAATAAAACAAAACAAAAATATTGAAATTCCATGACCAAGAATACACTTACCAAAGTACTAGATTTGAAGAGTCATTTCAGATTTACAGTGTGACAAGGGTCTTACCCAGTTCAAGCCCAACCCAAACTTGCTGGTTCATGTGTTGAGAATGGGCGACATGGAACCAAACCAGCTAAGGCTAAGCTAGTTGTTTTCGGCTCTATATTAGTTCATGAGCTAGGTTTAAGTCCATTCAACCAATCATGATTATTATTTTTTACAAATAAAATAAAGAAAATGTAAAGATATTTTTTTAAAGATAAAATTAAAGACTACAAAAAAAAAAAAAATTTAATAAAGATTCAATTTAAAATAAAAAAATAAAATTAAAACTAACTAAAAGAAATTTTCAACGTCATCCACTTTTTAGTTGTAAAATTAGTAGTGTGATGCTATAAAACACTCAAGATGCAAACAAATCCAACAAAGATAAAAACAAGTCTTACATTATTAAGAGATAAGCTTTTACTTTGCTAGAAGTATATATAAATGCAACCAAAAAATTCTTTTAAGTACATGTATTACTTTTCTTGTCCATAACAACACATTAATACTTTGAATAGATATTAAATTTTTACTATATTCACATAAAAAAATTTAAAGATTTGTTACTTATATACGTTTAACTTTTTCTTCTACTTTTCTTTTGTTTATTTCCATTTTAATCTCCTATTAGGTCTTGACTTGAGACATTAACCATATGGCCAAGCCAACACTTCAAACCCATTGGTAATGAGCTGAGCTGATACATGGGTTCAACTCGGCCCCTACAAGGTCTACATATAGAAAACCTCAAAGGATTATACAATTTAGTATTTAATTGAGAATAAACCTACTTGAAACTAGTTAGAACCCACAGAGTCATGGGTTCGATTAATAGTGTAAAATCGATTCACACCTAAGCTATAAGTCAAGAGGGGGAGGGTGGTGAATTTAGTTTTAGAACTAATTTATCCCTATTTATTTTTCAATTCTAATGCCAGACAATTGCAATTTGAACAAAGTAATATACAAACAAAATGCAACAAACAAATAGAGAAGGAATTCAATTCATCTCCTAGTCTCCATAAATCCACAAATGCCTTCTAATGAAGGATTTCACAAATACTTTATTAAACACAAAAATTTGCTTCTAAGTAGCAACACCATAATTCCACCAATTCACTCACACATTCTCTAAAGTTGTGCCTTTTACAATATTACCCTCAAGGCCAACGTTTGTTGTCACTAAATCACTCAACAAATGCAAGAATGGTGCTTTACAAAAGATTACAAACCATAAGCTTGAAGCACTACTCAAGATTTACGAGATAATTTTATCTAAATAAAGAACAAAGGACAAATAGGTAGACAATTAAATACAAGATATTTGTAAGTAATTAAATAATTCAACTAACTATTCAAAATTTGTCAAACATTCTCTATTTATAGCTTCCTCAATTGATTTGGTCATTGGCTAAAATCCCCCATAGTTGTCTTGCATTAAATACTCTAGTGGCTAGTTTTCTATAGATTAGTTTCTTGATGCCACCTGGAAAATGCAACAAGGTTTGTTATGGACCATGGTGCCATTTGCATGCAATACCCCAACATTCGAGCACTAGCTTACTATACCATGATTGCATACATTTTGATCATGTGAAATATGGTTGGTGTCCAAACACCAACCTCTGGCATCCAAATGCTAACTACAATTCACATGACCAGACTTCTAATCATATTAGCATTCAAATACCATTCCCTGAGGCATGTCTAGCATTCGGACGCTAGCTCTAACGCAACTAGGTAACTTAACAAGCAAACACAAATATAACATAAATAGCACAAACATAGTCTCAATATATCATAAACACATTGTCAATTAAGTGTAACTGAACTCTCATAACTGAGTAATTGTGCATTTTATTTCCTCATTAAAATTCACCTCGAACCCTTCTGCTTCAACAAATAGGGGCTTGGAACTAATTTGGCTTCGGGCCAGTGCTGAGCCAATCGGCTGGTTCATGGTCCATTGATCTGACCATTTTACATTTTTATTAAAATAAATTAAAGAATTCTAAGCATAATTTTTATAATAGATAAAATTAAAATCGGTGAAAAATTAAAATAAATATATAATTAAAAAATAAAAATCAATTAAAAAACCTAATACAAGTTTTCAACTTAAAAATAAAATTAGGCCTAAAAACAATGATCTTTACCCAATTTAATAGAAAAATTATTAGAATACTTATGGAATAATATCACAAATACAACCAATACTTTTCACAAATATTCAAATTATTACCTAAACCTTTAAATTGCTAGAATTAGTGCCTAATTGAACTTTTTGAGTGACCATTATTTCTTAAATTGATTTTTGTAATGTTATTTGTATAGTCACATCATCTAGTCAACAACCACATGACATATGACAAAGTAACAAAAAAATAAATTTAGGTATGCTTTAGAACTACAGACAAGAAAAAAGATTAATATGAAATTATGCAAAAAAAAAAAAAAAAATCTTCTCTCCCTTTCTAAAAACATTAAAGGTAAGTATCCAAAAGAACAAAAGCGAAAACCCTAAATTTAGCCTAAAATTGAAAGTGAAAATCCTAATCCTACATTCTTAACCCCATTGCGCGAGAAACTTGTTTAGAAACTCAATTAAACACGTAAAATCACTCATTATAACTAACATCTTCTTCTGATTTCATTATTTTATTATTTATGTGGTCTCTCATATGGAATGAAAGAGTAGTATACCTATACTATTAAAACAAAATGACCCTCTTTGGTGTTTTTAATGTAAATATTTTTAATGTGAATGTTTTCAATATAATGTTTTTAGCATATGGACATAAAATATTTTTCAATCCCTGAAAAATCATGAAATTAAATAGGGTTTGAATATGATTAAATAATTGTTGAATAGACATAGTCTTTCTTTTTGCATATAATATAAAATATATTTTTAGTATCCTTGAAATCATAAAATTAAATAAGGTTTGAATAGAATTAAATAGAGGTTGAATAAACATAATATTTTCCATAGACATAGTCTTTTCCTTTTTTAGTATATGGACGTAAAATATTTTTGATATCCTTAAATTAAATAGCGTTTGAATAGAATTAAATAGGGGTTGAATAGACATAGTCTTTTCCTTTTTTTAGCCTAAGCATATATCTAAACCTCTGATACCATATTTATGCATGGTAGTTACCCAACAAAGACATGTTATATGTAGAAAATATAATTGTAATTATGATTTATAAATTAATTCCTAATTTCTAGGATTAATTAGTCAAAACAATATATCTACTTAATTTATGTTGGGTTGTTTTATTTGTACACGCATCGGATGTTTCGTCTGCTTGTTGTAACTTGTAACTAAGGCTTAAAGGCAAGGATATTCTACACAAAAAGTATAAAAAATGTGAGTAAAAAATTCTATAAATGTCGTAGATTCGATAAGATAATACTTTCTAATAATGTATTTTTTGTCAATTAAATATTTCATTATTGGGTTGAAACTGCCACCATTTTGATATGTTTGTATTGCTTTTTTGCTAGTAATTGAAATAATTTTCTCTTCCCAAAACCTTACCTTGAGTATTTTAAATGGGTATTTTACTTCATACAACACAAGTTACAGGTTTATATTTGTTACCATTAAGGAAGGTGTTTTTATTTTATGGAGAGAAAGAGAGAGGGAAAGAGACACTAAACTTGAAAATAGAGGATAGAGAGAATTCCTTACTTTGTTTTTATTCATTTTTTCTTTTTCCTGCAATCCTAAGCTGTAATATTAACATTAAAATGATCTTTAAACCCCAATTTGTTAAAAAATTATTAGAGTATTTATGGAATAATATTACAAATACTGCGTATACTTTTTACAAATATTCAAATTATTACCTAAACCTTTAAATGCTAGAATTAGTGCCTAAGTGAACTTTTGAGTGACCATTATTCTTGTTGTACACACATTACGGGTGTTTCGTCTGCTTGTTATAACTAAAGCTTAAGTCAAGAATATTCTACACAAACAAAAGTATAAAAAATGTGAGTAAAAAATTCTAATAAATGTCGTAAATTCAATAAGGTAATACTTTTTAATAATGTGTTTTTTTTTCAATTAAATAATTCATTATTGGGTTGAAACTGCCACATTTTGATATGTGATGGGTTGCTTTTTTTCTTGTAATTGAAAAAATTTTCCTCTTCCCAAAACCTTACTTGTGTATTTTAAATGGGTTTATATTTACTTCATACGTCACAAGTTACGGTTTAATATTTGTTACCATTAAGAAGGTGTTTTTATTCTTGTAGAGAGAAACAGTAAGGGAAAAGAGCCTACTAAACGAGAAAAATAGAGGATAGAGAGAATTCCTTTCTTTTGATTTTAAATATCTCATTATTCATTTGTTTTTTATTCATTTTTCTTTTTCCTAACAATTCTAAGCTGTAATTTTTTCTTACTTTTGCTACATGTATAAGTTATCATTGGCTGATGATGTGATTATACATACAAGTACATGATTTGACTCAAGTATTAATTGTGAATCAAAAATTTTTAATTAGGTATGAAATTTAACAATTTAAAACATTATGTAATAAATTGAATATTCACAAAAAATTCAAGTAGCTTTCTTGCCATTGTCCTTTATTTATATACAAGCACATCCACTTTTAATTGCAAAGTTAGCAATGTTAAACTACAAAATACCTGAAATACAAACAAATCTCACATTGTTGAAAAATAAGAATTCACATTTGTTAATAGTCTATATAAATCCAACTAAACATGTTTTAAGTATATTTAGTATTTGTATTGTTAATAATAAAAATACATTACATGTCATAAATAGAAAATAAATTTTCATCATCGCATGAAAAGAGTTTAAATATTTGTTTCTTATGTACATTTATTTTTTTATTTCAATATTCCCTTCTTCTTTTTTCCTCTTTTTCCTATTTTTTCTTCCTTTTTAAACTAATGGTTGACTCGAAAAGTTGCCAAGTCGGGAATGGCCTATCCATGAATCGACAATCCATCAAGTCACGAATCATACATCCGAGCTGAGCTAACAATTTTGACCTAGTGCAATGGTTTACGCCGAGATGACTGCTCCAACTTAACCCGCATTTAGGTTTACTTCATTGGCATCCACAAGCTCATGTTGTTGTAGAAATCTAGTACTACCTAAGATGGCAGCAGATTATCACTAATTATTCTACTGTTTAAAACTTAATGCTAAGTTAATGCATGATAACAAATAAACAACAACAATGAAAGTTTAATAAATAGAGAGTGAGGGTTAGAGAAGATTAAACTGTGATTTAACGTGGAGTTCAATCCACCCGTTAGTCTCCATGGTCCACAAACAATGCTTCATTCAAGGACGATTTCATGCAATTCACATTCAATACTGACAATGCTCCGAAGGAGCTACAAAGACCACAACACACTTGAGTTGTGCCTTTACAACAAGCTTACTAGCAAGTAGGCACAACTCGAGATTTCACTAAACTCACTCATAAACTTAAGTGTAGGTCTTATAAGAAATACCAACTTAAGAACAAATAGCACTACACTTAGTTTCTCTCTTTTACACAAACAACACATATTAGCACAAAGTGATTTTTAGAGAGCTTAAAAATATTTGATTACAATAACTAAGCTTTATCAACTATTTTCAACAACTACTTGTGTTTATAGCCTTTCGAATTCTTCTAGTTGTTACCCACGAAACACCAAAAAATGGTAAAATGAAAAAAGCTTCGAGTTTCTATCTCGATATTGCTTTTCAAATTGTAATTCATTTAATGCCTTAGCTTTATATACTTCCTAAATATTAATTCTTGATCTTAGTCCTTCAGGGCTTTGACTCACAATGCTATACCTTTACCCAACTATTGAATAACATGTTCATCCTTTAGTGTGGGTCAATCCATCTCTAATAACACCCCATTCTTTAATATAAACCAATATGTTGTTTTCCCCCTCTTTGTTTGTAGAGGAAGAATGAGGAACCACAGAAAAAAAAAAAAAAAAAAATCCTTGAGGTTCTTATCAAGAGGTTCCAAAACAATGTATACTAAGAATAGTTAGGTATTGTTGGGTGTAACCATTTTAATACCTAAGTTATTAAACTATTTATTATTGGCGGTTGTCTATAACTCTTTAACAGTTATTGTAGACGGTCATTCTTGATGTGATAATTGTTTTCGAGATTATGTGGCACATTTCTAGATCCTTAAGGGTGAGTTGGAGGTCGCAATTAAGCTAGCTCACTAAGCATCTTGGGGCAATTTGTAGAGCTAGGCCGAGGACATGCAAGGGCACTATTTTACCTTCTTGGAATTCTTCTAAAAGCTTTTTGGAGGATTGGATATGGGCTTAATGAGTCAGTCCATGGTTTAGATACTCAGGGTTTTCCATGGTCGAATTAGACTTTGAATGCCTATAGCCAAAATTACTTATCAACATAACCCATATTTAGTTTTTTTTTTTTTTATCCTAGAATTTCACAATAGCAGGAGAAGCAATCAACTAGCAGCTAAGGTAAAACAAGCCATTTAGTTATTGCAAAACTTTATATTTATATTTAATTTATTTGTTGATGTTATGAGTTAAATTAATTATGACTGTTTGTTGATAAATAGTCCATCCATCACACATAGACGAAACAAAACCCTAATCATACTAGTTCTTCCGAGCATTGGAATCTATTTAGATGAGTATCAAATTGATTAGAATCTCGACACATGTGTGCGTGAAATTCTAGAAGTTGGACATTTGGAGAACTCTAGAATCCGCAGTGGGCACTATAATTTGGACGTTGAGATATCAGCCCAAATCATTACCGTAGAAGAATTACCGACACTAACTCATTAAAGCGAGAGAAGTTTGCATCGGATCCATATTGGTAGCGTATTGATATTAATAAAATTTAATTAATTTATTCAAAATAAAGATTATGATAATTATTTTGAACCGTTTCATGCATATGAAAATTTAATAAATATTTAGTACGCAATTAATTCTCTTTTTCAAATAAGTACCGTTCTCACTTAGTATTAGTGGTATATTTGGATTGTCTAATTTATATATATATTTTATTTATTTTTAATTTAAATTTATATTTTATTTATTTGATCTATTTATAAATAAAAAAATTATATTTTATTTATATCTTATTTTAAAAAAAATCGATTTAAAAATAATAAATATAATATATCCCGCGCGGACGAACCTTTGATTATGCAACTGAGCTAGCCAACATTCAATTATTGTGGGAATCCATGTCCTGGCAGATTAAGATCATCGACTCTTACGCAATGCAACGTCAGCCTAATTGCATCCTGTGTTGATCTGCCATATCATTAAAGTGATAAGGATGACAAGTCATTCTCTTGAGATTATCATTAAACTCATGCTAATTACGTAATACTAGAATCCATACAAGTGTGTTCAAATTATTTGTTTTTTGTTTGTATCTGCACATATATTTAATTTGTGTTTGTGCTCTATCTGTTTCCGATTTGAGATGATTTTTGCTTCGATACCGACACCAATTTTTTGGGATTGAAATACCTTACTTTTTTAAAAAAAAATTTTTTCCCATCCTTACTTAATTTTCGAGGCAGTCTCTTCTACTGAGATTAGCATATAAGAAAAAGTATTTGCTCTCCTTAATATACTATCTTTTTTTTATCCCTAAATTAAAAAATATAAATATCTTTAAAATAAAAAAAAAATAACTTTTAATATGTGTTAGATATTTATTTATTAAAACATCAAACTCAAACTAGATGCATCAAATTTTTTTCCAGGATCTAATAAGCCTCGTGACATAGCATGTTGGTCTTTTTAAGGATGAAGTCTTTGTGTTTATCCCCCACAGGTTGAAATTTTGGGACAAATGTAATAATATGCCTTGTTCTTATATTTCTGATTTTCTAGATGGAAGGAAACACACAGCAAAGGCATTATTCACGTGGCATAAAATAAGAAATACTTGGGTGAGGGTGGAACCACCTAAAATTTAACGTAAGTAGTGTTGTCGTTGTCCAAGCATAGGGGGAAAGGATTAATCTCAAAAGTTTAGAGATATACGAGGATTGCTGTAAGCGACGGTGTCGGCCGATTAGTAACGTAACGGTTAATAATTAAGGCGCATGGTGTCAAAAATGCTATCGGATACGAGTAAATACGATTATATTGTAAACTAATTATTAATAATCTATTCCAGTTTCTCGTACTTGTGAAATAGTAAGTAATTACTATTCCTAATTTTTTTTTCCACCTCACTAAACATCACCACTAACTATTAGTTATAACTAGTCCTTGGCATGGGTCGTGGCCGTACATGTGAACTGACGGGCAACCCGACGAGTTCAGCCCGCCTACCTATGACCTGGGCCAGCCCCAGATCAAGGTAGCCTTGACCCATGAGCGGTGGATCCAGGCCGGTTCTGAGCTAGGTCAGCCCAGTACCACTGTCCAGTTCCAACTTCCTACCCGACCCTTATACCACACTTAAAGCCACTAATGAACCCTGCCATTTGAGATCATTACATTAAATTTAATAATTCTAATGCAACATATATATCTAAAAGTAGTCTTACCAAACATATTCTGCAAAACATACCCTAGGTGTTGATTAGCACCAAGCAATATATGAATCTTGCACATACAGATGTGAATTTATCATCTGCAATCTGGGCTTTCAATTCATCATAATTAAGAATAAAATTCATCAAACTCTTCCTAGCAATCCGAAGATATATGTAGATGATATTGGTATAAAACCATACCATGTCCAATGATTAAGGTAAAGACTTGGGAAAAAACATCATGCCAGACAAGGACATGCTCTTTTCTTTATTTTATTTACAATCTATGCTAATTTCATTAAACCTAAATGAAAACACTCATAAAGAGTAAGTTGTTTTGCCAAAAAAAGAAAAAAAAAAAAAAAAGGAAAGAAGAGGAAAAAGGAAAGACAAACAATTTAATTAGTATATTTTAAAGCCATAAAGCTCCAGCTCCTCTGAGAGTAGGAACCAATTCACCTGAGATATGGCTGGCCATGACTTTGTCTAGCCCACCAAATAGCTTCCCACCAACAAAAACTAGAGGAAACTGAAGTTCAAATCCATTGCCATCACCATCTTCCTTATTACCTTCCTTATCAACACCAACAATTCTCATCAACTCTTCAATCACAACCCCTTCTTCCTGATCATCAATTTCGAAAACCGCAGGATTGACACCATGTCCTAGAAACAACGTATTTATTACATGAGACATGCAACACCCAGCCTTACCAAACACCAACACCGTATTTTTCGACAATTCATTGCTAATAGCAATCTTTGTTTTCTCAGCACTGGTGGAAACATCATTGGAAAGATCAATTGGAGGAGGTTGGTGGTGGTTCGAGGACCGGCCGACGGGTGGCCGGACCCAGGTTCTATAGGGAATTGCATTTTGCATATTTATTTATGTTTTTATCTTTTTGTGTGAGTAAGCTGTGTTTCGCCCCAAAAAAGGATAAAAGTTGTGGTTTGATTATAATAATTTTGGGGCGAAATTTATACGATTGGAGAATGGCATTGGAATTGGCAATTGGGTATACGCAGGCCATTGAAGGTCATCGAAGGAGGCGTTGGGATTTAATAAAGGAGTGTGAGAAGACTAACGTCAACGGCATTTACGTATTCTTTTACGTCATTGTACTGTGGGTGAAGTGGAATTACATCATGGTTTAGGTATGCAAGTTCCAAGTAGAAGCATCCCATGTGGTGATCACAAAATGGCAATCTCCACCACAATTTAGTCGTTTCACCTCACTCTCTACCCCACTTAATCTTCCCACAAATTAAAAATTTCCCCTCTCGCTTTCCTCATATATGAAAGCGTGTATGCACCAATATTAACATTTCACGTATTTCAATAAGTAGGAGATAAGTGTAATTTTACTTTAACAATTTATGAGGATGATGATTAAGTTTTTAAATTTATGTATCAAAAATTTACTATAATATATATGCGGTTTTTACTACACTAAATAAGGCTGCAATCGAGATGAATTTAGTAAGAATCATATAAGATTGAAACATGTTTCGAATCCTATTTGGATTTACCCAATCAAATTCTAAACCATATAGGGTTTTTTTTTTCCCTCTATTATTCCTATACCCAATCTTATAGGGTTTCAGATTATTTATCCAAACCCTAGTTTTATAACAACCCACTAAACAACATTTTGTAGCCTTTTTTTTCCCCTTATGTATTATACTTATTAATAATCTTATAATAACACAACTAGATATATTATAAATAATACTTGTGTAAAATCATATCTCATAAAATTTCTTAATATTCATAAGGAATTTCACAAGAAAATAGAGGTAATAAGTCAAAATAAATATTTCATGGTGAAAGAACGAGTATACCTTATGAGAATTTATATATTGTGTCGGTTTCCTTATAGATATTATAGTCGATAAAAAACTTGACTTAAAACTATATAGGTTTTTTTTAGCAGATCGAGTACATAGGTGCCCTATAATGACCCGCCTAGTTACATCCCTACAACTAGGGATGTAAATGAACCAAGTCGGTATAAAAACTACTCGAGCTTAGCTTGATGTTTACTCGTATTTAATTCAAAATCGAGTCGACCTCGAATTCAAGCTATTCAACTAGTTTATCAAGCCAAACTTAAGATTTCTATGCTTTAGCTCGCGAGTCTAATTTAACTCAAATCAAGTTAAATGTTACTAGAATTCAAATCGAATTTAGGTATTAATATTATTTTAATTAGAATTACTTAATTATTTTTTAATAAAAATCGTACTTAATCAACTCGATCTCGAGATTATATAGTGTTACTTCCAACCAAACTATCTTAAACTCCATTGAACTTGAATAGAGCTTGAGTTTTGAAATTTTGAGTCGGGTTCAAACTTGAGGTTAATAGTATACCATCTTGATTCGATTTGTTGGCAACTCTAATTAGAACCTGGACTTACTTTCATAGATTAGTTAACAAATTAAAAGAAAAAAAAACTTTCCAAGAATCTTATATAAAGAATATTAAAATATGGGGAAATTTGGGAATTTTAGAATGTTAGAATATGGAAAAAAAATGGGAATATTTTTCTTTCTCCGGTAACAAGTGCCTATAGATAGTTGTTGATATTTCATAAAAAAATATACCCTGATTTGCAATAAATGAATTTTTCTTTTGTTTTCTTGGAATATGGGTGTGTTTGATTTGTTAGTTTAGCGTTAGTTTGGCATCTGTTTTATGTCTATTTCAATTAGAATATTTTCCAAAAATAAATAAAAATAAAAATAAAAACAAACCTTTTACTCATGAACATATCTTACAAATCAAATATAGCTAAGATATAGATACATATCAAATACAGATAAGATATAGATACAAACTATCCAAACTTATCTTATACGAGTCTATTTGGATTATTTAATTTTTGTTTGTATCTTATTTGTATCTAATCCAAATTTGTTTATCATCTGTGTCTTATTTGTATTTTATTTATATTTAACTTGTTATATCTTTTTATAAGTAAAAGTCTCTATTTGTCATCTATATCTGTTTCTTAATAAACATTTGTTTCAAAACAACAAATAGAAAATTGCAAATGATTAGAAAAAGATGAAACAAATAATTTTTTTAATCTATTTGTATCTAATATGCATCTATATCTTATCATCTGTATATTTCTATATCTAGATCTGTATTTTGTTTGTATATTATCTGTATTTGACATGTTTGGTTTGTTTATGAATAAAAAGTTTATTTTTCATCTGTATCTGTTTTTTGATAATCATCTTTTTGAAAACGACAAAACAAGATGTCAAACGAGCAAGAAAAATATGAAACAAACATACTATAAAGGTCTATTTGGTTCATCTTATCCTTGTCTATTTAGATTGTTTAACTTTTATCTGTATCTTATCTATATCTGATCTGCATTTATATCTTATATGTATCTTATTTATATTGAGTACAAATACATTCAATGGAAAAATATTACCGATATACAACTCTGATGAAATTAATCACTAATATACCATAGTAAAATCGCTTTTAAAAAACCGGATATGATAATTTACACATAAATCACAAGAATAAAACAGGATATGATGTTTATATATCGGTGCTATATCGCGATTAGTAATCGCTATAGGATTTAATCATATATCGCGATTAGCAATTGCAATATGAATTTTTTTATTTGCATCTATGTCGCGTTTTATAACGCTATATTCATGCGAATATCACAACTATAACACGCGATATACGGTACACCGTATAATGTTTGTATATTCTGATTTATACACGCAATTTAGTAACTGTATATTAGTAATTATTTTTATTTTGACCTTAAATAAGTAATTAATTTCAATTGGAGTTGTAAACATGAAATTATTTCTCTTTATATCTAATATGCTTAATTTGTTTATGAGTAAGAATATTTATTTTTCATCTTTTTCTGTTTTTTGATAAATATTTGTTTGAAAATCATAAAAATAAGATGTTAAAATGACTATAAGACAAAATAAACATACCCAAATCTTTGAATTTTCATAACCATCCTTTTAGGGACATAAATAAAAATTTTACACTTGTAATTTTTCATTTTGTTCTGCTATGTTAATAAAAGGCGAAAAAGTTACTTAGATTCTAAAGTATGAGTTTAAGATTAGGGGCACAAAACGATTAATTTTGAAGATTGGAGGAGTAACCAATATTAAGTAAATATATAGAAAGATATTTATAATTTTCTTTTTCCCAAGCAAGATTTATTTATAATTTATTCACGAAGTTATCCAACTTCTTCAAATTAAACGGGGGGGAAATAAAAAAAAATAACAAAAATCAACTTTCTTTTCATAGTATTCTCAGAAAAATAATTAAAAAGAAATACATTTAGATTTTTTTTAACTTAATACATTTAGATTGTTGTTAAGTAAAATTTCAATCTTAAATCATTAATTGTAAAAGACTGTCAAAATATAATTTGACAAGTTCGAAAGCTCATAATAAGAAGATTAAAATAAAGAAAGTTCTATATGATTTTTATAAGTTACTTTTTTTTTAAATTATTAAAAGGAGTATATCTATATTAAATCAGAAGATTATATGTGATTTCCGGAAATATATATATATATATATATTTATATATATTATTAATTATCGGATGAGAGGGCATATAGACGTGTTGTCTTACATCATTATTGCACTAGAAAGAGTGAAAAAGTCAAATTGTCATGGCTTTTATATATGGAAATTGGCCTGCACTTTCTGTGAACTCCAAGGGAAAAATACGGAAAACAAGATGGGCGGTGGATTGATGAAAATGAAGGCAAAAGAATAAAGGAAAAAACTACAAGTTCACGAAGTTTGAGAATTTTCACCATAATTCACTTTGGAACATAATGCACTACGAAAAAGTTAACTTGTTGCCGGTGAAGTATCTGCGAAAAGTCCACGCTCAAATGTATTGATTTAGACATAAAAACAAAGAGGAAAATTACATGAAAAGCCGAAATAATAGACACCATGAATTCACGTGTTTCTCGTTGCGTTTTTGCCAATATAGAGACGTGCGATTGTGTTGGCGAAAGAAGACTTCGGAGAAATAACCAAATGGGTCTAACTCTGAGCCCTAAGGGAAGTAAAATATAATACTAAGAGCATTCATTAATCATTAGTAGTCTTTATACGGATTCCTATGCTAAGGCCCTTATATTTTGAGGTTCATAGCAATAGAAAGGTCCTTCATTTCGATAGTTGTTTTATAGTATTTATATTATATTAAGTATACGGTACCCATAAAACTTAAAAAAATATAAAACATCTTGTATAAAGAATCTTAGAAATAAAATGATGAAGTTTTTTAGAAAAAGAGATTCTTAAAATGCTCCCGTACCATTTTAAGAATCTCATAGAGGGCATACGAGATGTAAATACTTTAAGAATGTCTTATTCGAGAGGTATCGTGCTGTAGTTGTATTTACTATTTAAGATAAATTATTGGGAAATATGCTAATAAATAAATTTTGAATTCAATATGAACATAACTTTTAAATATTTTGGACATTATAAATACTTTTTTAATTATAATCCAATAAATGAAAATAAACCCCATAAAAATAAAATAAAAACAAAAATTCTTTGGTTTTGATATCACCCATCAATTTATCAAATATACTTTAATACTTCTGTTAGTAGTACACTTTGGGCATAGGCTTCTTGTGCTCAAATCAACCTGTTTAATCTTGTAGACAAATCCTTATTTTATCCATTTAAGAAAAATTAAATATTTTAAACCCATAAATAGTTGGTATACATCAATGGAAGAAGAGAAATCCACAAAAGACTTGAATATAAAGTTCTTATAAGTTAGGGTTTTCAAGTTTTAAAAACTTCAATTTTAAACTTTCTTGTAGACAAATCCTATTTTATCCATTTAAGAAAAATTAAATATTTGAAGCTCATAAATAGCTGGCACATCAATGGAAGAAGAAGAAAAATCCTCAAAAGACTTGAATATAAAATTGTTATAAGTTAAGGTTTCTAAATTTTAAAAACTTTGATTTTAGACTTTCTAGTAAAGCTCGAGTCCTACTAAAATCCTCATTCAATTGCCCCCGAAGTTGCGAGAGCCCTCCAATGACCGTCGGTGCCGCTGTGGAGTTTCAAACACCACTCCAGAGTGTTTTTGTCGTGACAAACCACCACCATTGGAGTGACTGGCGCACCTACTTAAGCCGGTCCAACCACCACCCAGAAGCGGCGCTGCCGCTTAACAACCGGAATCCGCTTCCATCGTCGTCAGTTTGAAAAATCCTACCCGCTGGAGCCCAATTTCCAGCCGTCTCCTGTTCCCATTGCATTTTTCTTTTTTTGCCATGGTTCCAATTGCATTTGCACGGTACAGGTAAGTATCCTTACCTTTCTTTTATTTTATTGTAATATTATTATAGTAATAATAAAGAATAGTAGTAAGCTATAATGATATTGTAACAATCATAAAAAAAAAAAAAAGAAAAGAAATCTGTTTTGATAATAACGCAGTGTCTATATGCATGTTGTTTGACATTTTTGGCGTGATAAAATCTAGTGTTTTTAGTATTAGTAATATTGGAAATCTAATATATTTGTAATTAATGATATTTGTCATCACTTTTTTTTTTTTAATTCATGAATATCTATCTTTTTAAGTTTGTATTTTAAATTTACTGTGAAAATTCCTCTATATAATAAAATATTTTAAATATGAGTGTTTTACTATGATATGTACATGTTCTATTGATTCTTTTTCTTTTTTATTTTTTTAAATTCATATGCTTGTTATGATTTGTGCTTGTAATTTATTGTTTAAAATTTTTTACACTTAGAAAAATCAATTTTCATGAGATTGTTAAAGTCTATGATCCATCATGAAAATTCCTTTTTTTTTTTTTAAATTACTAAGAATTAACGAACTTAAAATGATAACATTTCAAGTTTCTAAAATTAATTAACATATTAAAGTTTTCATCAATCCAAAAGAACTACGTATCATCTTATCCCAATTACCGGGTACATAGGCACCTCTAAGGCAATATAAAATCCGAAAAATTTATTTTTTGTTTCATCATATTCTTTTGTAAATATTGAAATAATTAGTCAGTTGTAAACACTAAATGATTTTATCCCGAATTTGTGAATAAAATTGCAAATACTTGGTTTGTAAATTTGGCTATTTTTTTCTTAGCATTAAAAAGGAATAGATCTTAGTTTAAGAATGTTAAGTGGTAACTATTTAGGTTTTAATAGGATATCCCCCGAATCTATGAAATACGGGTTCTTTTAAAAAATATATATTTTCAAAGATTAGTGGTTAAGTTAAGATCAACCGACCCATTGGTCTTAACTTGTAATTTTTCTCGACTATAGTCGGGTGGCAACTCTAAAATATTTTCAAAAATTAAATTTCTTTTAATTCCTAGTCGAGGGTTTATATCTAATGGGTTAGGATTTGGTGCAAATCAAGTTGAAAGAAATGAAACAAGAATTGAAAAATCTAGGCTCGATTGCTTGGCAACTCTATCAGGGACGCTTAGTTTTAAGAGGGCTAACTACTTGAAATTCTTAAATTTAAAGTTTATTTCTTTTAATGCTCATTTTATATTATTTGTGTGCTAATTAATTTTTATATAGTGGTACTAACTTTTTCATTCAAGTAGTGCATATATTAAAAAAAAAAAATGAGACAGCCCAAAAGGATACCTTGATCATTTTGAGAGAGAATTTATAAAAATGTGTGCTAGATACAGTCAAAACCAGGCCATCGTAAGATCTTAAGTCGGAGGTCGCTAATAAGATCCAGGGACTATGGCTTTTTCACTCTTTAGTTCATGAAATGACCTCCTACTCCAATTTGGTATTGATCCACAATCTACTAGACCAGAGAATCTTTAGAATCCACCTAATTGCATTAAAAAGCATGGGTTGAGAATAAATAATAGCGAAGCATTCCTTAAAAAGAGTTACAAAAAAAAAATTATAAATCCTTCCTATGTAAATATATCCACTTAAATTTTCTTCAAATAAAGTTGTCACTCAAATGAAAAATTTTCTAAATTGCCCCACTACTAATTAGTTGTCACCTCTTATATCTGCATCCGTGTGATTTGAATGTATGTGTAATGTGTAACGATAATTTGTCTATAATTATATCTTGTACAAAAAAAAAAAAAAATTACATTGTAAGTAATGGTTTGTTATTTGTGCTTACTTGTAAATAGTCATTGCTTTTTCTTACTCTTGTAAAGTCGTACAAATCTTTGTAATATATATTAAAACAGAAGATTTATTATAAATTATTGTCACTTTTTTGAAATAAATAAAGTTTCTTTGAGGAAAAAATGCTGTAAAGAATGTATAGTAGACTTGTAAATATCCATAGATTGTACATAATTCGATCATCCACTATATTAGTTCCACTTTTAGATAGTTATAGGTCCTTTTCAACTAGAATCACTTTGTCATAGGTGCTCCACTCCTTTAAACTCAAGTTTATTATTCTGTAAATGTAAGTTCTTAATTGTGAATATTTAAAAAAAAGGTCGCCATTACTTTTTCCAATTATTTACAAAAGGTAAATAACTAAAAGAAAAATGCTAACTTATAAAATAGGTTTTGGTTTGAATTTTTCAAAAAAAAAAAAAAAAAAGAAAGAAAGAATCATCCGTGTAATAAATTCCCGATTTAGATTGTAAGTTGTAGTTCATCCATTCTTCTTTGTAAATACCTGTTACAATTTCTATAAAATAGTTTTCTAAAAAATAGAAAAAAAATTTCAAAAAAAAATTTTAAAAAGAGATAGAAAAGGATAAATTTGCTAACAGGTAAAAATCCTTTGAATTCTAGGCCCAATACCCACTCACTGTAGGCTAAAGTTGAACTATAATTGGAAAGAGATCAGAAATAGGGAGAAACCAAGAGGACTTGATAATTTACTAATTAAGGGCTTTTGTTGGGCTCAGTTTCTAAAATATAAACCAATACAAAAGGGGCATCTAGTAACTTATCATAAGGCAATTGAAAAGTGGATGATTGAAAATCAAGAATGATACCTCATTATTTTAAAAATTATAGAATGATAAGATGCAAGACAAATCCCAAACGCTAACCCTATACACTCTAGAACAGAGCGACATTAAAGGGAGGAAATGGATTCATTCCTTAAAGAAGGTTCGCCTTGAATTTGATACTTGGGTCAAAATAACATTGGACATTCATTTCAATATCCCAAACACACTTATCCCTTGCCAACCCATTTGAGCTTATTAAGGAAGTATTTTGAAAAATAAGCCCTATCAAGAACCATCCCATAATGGGTCACCCCATGGGCAATTTGAAGGTTATGGATATTAATAAGAAGAAAAAAAGATTAACTAATATGTGCTTGCCCTAATTGCTTCAATTCAAGAACAATCAGTTGATATGAATAGTTCATTTCTTTTGAAAGAAAGAAGAGTCTTTATTTCATAACCATACAAAACCCATACATCTTAAGTTATAAGTCATCAAGTAAAAATTAAAGAAATACGAATCACATTGAATTCATGTCCAAAAAAAAAAAAAAGAAGGGAGAAAAAAAAAGAAAAAAAGGGAGATAAAAAAGGGAAGAAAAATAAACATGACTAAAGTGTAAATAAATAAATAAAATAAAAAAGAAAAAAATGGAGAATAATCAAGTAAAGTGATTAGATCTAAAGACTGGAAGCATATGCTTAAAACCACCAAAACACATCAAAATTCAATCATGGAACCACCCACAATACCATCATTTTAGAGATTATTCATATTATAGGACCTGATTTATTAATGCTCTTGAAACTAGGGATAAGCGCATTATTAGTTTTCCTTAAGGATTCTTGACTTGTAAACCCGTGCAGCGTTGAAGATGAATTTCAAAATGACATGTATATATGGTATCCCTTTTGATTTAAGCCGAAAAAACAAAAGTCTGTATTATGAACCACAAAAGACTAAATAGATTGGCCAATGTGTATCACTTGCAAGTCAAACTATAATTTTTGGAATCTGAGTCAAATGTGAGAAAACAACCTAAAAAAGTGTAAGGAAGCGCTCTTTAACTAGACAATTCAAAATGGGATAACTAACTCTTGTATGAAAATCATTTACAGAGGCATGGAAAATCATTTACTCCAATTTGGAAGATATCTGCCTCAAGTTTAAGAATTATTTGCCCTAAATTTAAAAGACAATGTCCCAATAAAAGCAAATTAAAGGATTAAAAAGAAAAGTTTTTCCTCCAATATGTAAAGTTTTTTTAATTAGTAGTGAAACCCAAGGTTAAACTGAAATGAGTAATTAACGGAGCAAGCCCACTGCTCATTTGAAAATTTTGGAATTCTCATCTATTAGTAATCTTTCAAAAAAAAAAAAAAGGAAAGAAAGAGGTCTTAGCTCAAAGTTTTCAAAGAAATGATTTGATAGGAAAAACAAAAGGAAGGTGGTGGGTGGTTGGGGTTCTTGAAGAAACTTTCCCTCAAACTTTTCCAATACCAAAAAAAAAAAAAGTTTTCAAAAGAAGAAAAAAAAAACAAAGAGATAGAGTTTTTTTCAAAAAATAATAAATAAAAAGAAAAGAAAGCAAAAATAGTTCTTAATTAAAAAAAAAGGGGTTTCCTTAAAACTTTTCCATAAAATATTAATAATAAAAAGAGAGAGATAGAGTTTTAGCTCGAAAATTTTTCAAAAAAAAGATATAATAATAAATAAAGGGGCAAAAGTTATTCTCAAAAATGTTTTTGTTTGAAAGATTTCATAACTCAATTTCCGAAAAGCTTTCCAAATCAAGTCAATAGTGAATTATCATTTCTCCTTGATCTTTAGGATCACCTGCTCAAATGAGCGTTGTCCTAGTTTTAGGGTCGCTTACTCATAAGAGTGCCACTTGCCCATGTTTTATGATCGTCTGTTCGAAGGAGTGTTGTCTTAGTTTTTGGATCACCTGCTTAAAGGAGCGTCATCCGCCATAGTTTTACCAAGTATGGTTAATGGTTTCCAACACACCTCTGATGATTTTGAAACTTGCTTTAATGGAACAATACACCTTCTTAAAATATCACATGCACTTTCCCACTAAGAGATCTACTTGTCTAATCTACCACATCCCCATCCACATCCCCTATAAGTAGATCCTATTACCTAAATGTAGGCCTCGGAGTCTATGGTAGTACATCTTATCTAATATATATCTATCTTAGACTCTTTCCCTCATTTCAATCTTTTGTTTCTTCTTTATTACCTACTAACCTAAGTATCAAAGTGAATCTACTGAACAACCTCCCAGTCATTCATCTCACTCCTTTCTTGTCTTATAGCCCTGTTATCAATAATCAAAGGCTTTAAAGGCTAATACTCTACCAACAAAAGTTTAAGGCGAACAAGTCTTAAATTCTCAAGTGTCTTTTATATGACTAAAAAATCTAAGATACTTTATGTTTTCAATTTAATAAAGCTTACAAGAGCTTTTACAACATATGAAGTTTAACATGTATATGTAAATAGAGAAGGGGAGGTTAGGGATGTAAACGAGGTGGGTCTGGGACGAGTCATTAAGTCCTAGAACCCGACCCGGCTATAAAAGTGTGTCCTAGAGCCTAACCCGACCCGACCCAAACCCGACCCGATTTAAAAAAGAAAACAATTTTTTTTATTATCTCTTTCCATTTCTATCAATGTAAATTGAAAGGAAAAATTGCGTACATCTTTAAATGTGCTGCAAAATATATTAATTTGGTTATATAATTGACTTATATTGTGCTACTTTGGAAAGGAGAAAATAAAAAATTGTAGAGATTTAGGGAAACATCTCAATTTTGATTAGAGTTAAAGTTGAATTATATGTATTAGCATTGTTGACTAATCATAAAGACTAACCTTTCTAAATTAAGATGAACAAAATTTGTATTATTATAAAAATGAAACTTTCATGGTTTGTCAATCATGCATCCAAATTAAGAATCTGACCTAATCTTATTACATTGAGTAAAACTTTAAAAATATTAAAAACCCCAACAGGACCATACTACTTCAAATTTAAGCAACAACCATATGAAAGATGGGTATCAACCTGAATACGATGTGTGATAATTATAATGGAAGAAAAAATTATCGACGTCTAGAAACGCACTGACAAATAATATAATAACATTAATGCGCCAATGTAAATTTTGCCGGCGGCCTGTTTGAACGTGATGTTAGAAGGAGCTTCACATTAAATTTTTTTAATGTATTTGTTATTAATTTTTAATAAATACATATATGAAAAGTATCATTCAACTAATGAACAAGTAAATTCCTTAAAATAAAATTTTAATTTTTTTTAATTATATCGGGTCGGGTTTTCCTAACGGGTTATTAGTACAACCCAAAACCCGATCCTAAACCCTATAGGGTCAAACCGTATAGGGTTTTTAGCGAAGCGGGCAGGCAGGTACCCTATAACGACTCGCTCCGGTTACATCCCTAGGGGAGGTGTTATATGCAATTTTCCCCAAATTATTTCCATCATGCTTACACCTTTATCACATACTACGCTTTTTAAAAGAATAATTAATTACTAGCCAATAAACTAAATTTTCCAATCAATATTGGATTATGCTCATAGAGAGCTTATGACTAAATATTACACTATAGTGCTCCTACTCTAAATTATGCAAATTGAAATTTGGGACTTTAAAAGGTAGAATGATGATATAAAATATATACAAAATCAAATGCCTTAACAACACAATAAGTTGTTAATTTCTTTCATTTTTTTAAGCATCATAAGACCCAGGAATATAAAAAATTTACATGTAGGAGTACAAAATATTTTCACGAGGATTAATTTATGGCCTAAAATTAACAATGGAACCTGTTGCAGGTGCTGAATCGCCGGTAGAGTTTGGGTACGAGAACATCATAGACTTGCAAACACAGAAACTTGGTTAATGGTGCACTAGGGATGGTCTAATGTTATCACTCTAACACATAAGTCAGTTGTGGGTTATTAGAAGTGCTAAGGAGGAGAGAATAATTAGAGTAGCACTAATATGTTTAAAAGAGATCTCATACCTATTGTGTGAAGGCCTTTCATATGAGGCTGCCATAACTAAATTTGAAGGACCACAAAATATCCTTGCTCCATGTAGGGATTCCCTAGATCCATTAATTAGCTAAATCCATGGAGCATGAACATATCAACCATGGAAGGTAAACATGCAAGGTGTGGGGTATGAATGTGTCTGGTACGGAAGTAGTCGAATTGATGCAAATTCCTAGGGAGATAAGGATATTAGGTTGCTATTTCCCCCTAAAGTTAGGGTCACAACCGGCTGGATCTCATCACTATGAGCCTCCATTCGACAAACTGAGTTCTTCACAAGGCTTGCTTACAAAGTTGAGGAGCTGCTTAAGCGTAAGGCCTTTCAGGAGGTTCCTAGTAAACCTAGGGGCTCACTAGTTTAGGATCACGGCCAAATGAGCTATAGTCGAAAATATCTTATCAACATAACCAATTGTTCAAAATTAAACCAAATTTACAAGAACTTGCCTCTTTTTTAAGTAAAAAAGCTATAATAATTGTAATATAAACCATTATGTCAATATTGTTTATTTATAAATAATTAAACAACAATATATGAAATACCCCAAACCTTCACATATAATAGAAATTAGGTTTAGATAAATTTGGATAAATTAAATTAATCATAGGATACAAATAGACAAGTTGACAAAGTTAGATTAGTAATTAATTAAATAAAATTTGAGATTTTGGTTCCAAATTTTCTAAACATGTTTCTAAATTGTTTGGAGGATTTCAAAACTCTTGATTCATAGCCTAAACACTAATTCCTAAATCTCAATAAAATTTGAGTTCATTTTTTTTCTAAAAATATCAGTTCTTAAACCTGAACTCAAATTAAATATCTTTTATCCAAAATGAATTCCTAAATTAAGTTCTTATTTTAAGTTCTTAATTTCTAACCTACCGGTTCTAAAATTATCTTCTAAATACTTCTGGAACTATAACTATTGATCTGATAGTTCTAAACTTATACTTAAATTCTAAAATATCCTAAGTTTTATAATTATCTTTTCCTTTTTAATTTCTTCCTCTGCTCTCTCTCTCCTCCTTTTTTTTCACTTTACGTTTCTTTCTTTCTTCCTTCTTTTCGTTCTTTCTTTCTTTTTTGCTTTCTTTGAGCTCTCCCTCTCAATCTTAAATCCTAAACAAGATCAAGAAGAGAAATCAAAGTTAGGAATGAAGATATAAGAAGAAATTACATGTTTCTCCAAAAGCTAAGTTTTCTATTTGAAGTTATCTTTGTTTTACTTGTTGTTTAAGTTAATAATTGATGAATTCATGTTGATTTGGGATGAGAGTATTGTTTATGTATATGTTTGTTGAAGTTATGGTTGTTGGAAGTTGGGTTTGAGATTAAGGATGATAAATAGTGATTTAGAGTTGTTAGTATTTGAAGTGGATTGTATGTTTTTTGATGTGTTAAATATGGATAATTGATGTTGAGGAGTTCATATATCAAGTTTAGGAAGCTTAGAAAGTGATTTGGAGAAGTTTGGAAGTGTTAAAATGTTTTGCAAAACTTAAGATTCGAAAACAAGCTTCTGTCAAAAGCATGTTCTGTCACATATGCCGGCATCTGATACTTCAACACCGCCGGCGTTAAGCCCGGTGTTGAAGTGATTAGAATGCCAATTCCTTAATGCCACCAGAAATGCCGCCGGCATTTGCATGAATTTTACCGACGTTGAAGGTTGAACCAAAGTGATCAGAAGCAAATTTTTTAACGATGCCGGTGTTTGCAATAATTTTTACTGGTGTTGCCTTTAAAAATTGAACACCGGCATTTTAAGAATCAACACTACTGGCATAGGTTTGAAGCCTAAACTTCAGAGTTCAAATTTTTAAAACCGGCATCCAACGCCGCTGGCGTTGACTTCAGCATTGCCGGCGTTGGTGCATTGAACGCCGGAATTTTGCCGGTATATCCCCTATTTCAAATTTAATTTCTAAAATCATCTTCAAATCTTTTCCAAAGCTTGAAATATGATATTGTATGTATGAGTTGACCTTGTGTGATGATTTATATGTTACGTAAGTTGATTGATATAATTAAACATGAGATAAGTAGATTTATAGATTTGAGAAATAGTTAAATTAAATATAGAAGTTAGATATAAAATGAACTTAGTTAATAAATCTAAGTTCAACTTGACTAAATAAGCTTGAATTAGCTAAAAAGAATTAGATTACTTAAGTTTAATCAACTTGAACTAGTTTTAGATTAAATGATTAATTTTAAACAATTTGACTAAGGCTAAGCTAAATGGGTTAATAGCTAATAATTGGCTTAGATAAATGTGTTATGATGATTTTTGAATAACATGAGCAATATATTGTTTCAAATGTTTATTTGCTTTGAATATGAATGCTTTTATGTATGAATGCTTTATATATGTTATGTTTTGTGATAAGAAACTATAATTAAAGAGAAAAGAAATTCTTTGATAGACAAAGGAGAACTATCCATATTTTGGTGGGGCAAACTTCGCAGCCATAGTGGGGTTCCACATTAGTGTCTAATCAAATAGAGTTCAATAAAGTTTAATATAAGTGGTTGTTAGTCTAATTTCTTATATGGGTTCTTCCCTTAAATAGTGATGGATATCTGACACATCTTCTGAGACGGTTTCTGATCTATCTTCTAAGATAGCTTCTACCTTTGTTTGTATTTCATATTCAAGATACACGGTAACTTGCATGTTGGATGTTAGGCTAGGCATCTAAAATGGATTAGGAACTTAAACTCGGCTTAATAATTGATGAGTGTTGGTTGTCTATTACGCCGTTGAATCTGGTTCGAGGAGCGGTAACCTTGTCATGATGCAATGACACGGTAGTTAGGCGCTTTTAACCTTAGTTATGATGCAATGACTTTACCATGATGCAAGGGTACGCTATGATGCAATAGCGATTCTTTTACGGTTAAGCAGGTAATCGATAGAGTGTGGTGTCTGTATAATGTTTGCTTAAACTTGGAAGGAAATACCATAGTTTAGTTCAACGTTTATGGGAACGAGTGAACTGGATTCATGTTATGGACTAAGTTAAGTAAAGTTAAGTAACGGCTACAAACTCTAGATGAGATTACTTTTATGGAATAGATATAGGGGATATAAGTATTCGGACTGCTTATATCAACCCCCTGAGCAACTGCTGTTACTCAGGACCCCCAGATTCCCATTGGCTTGTTCCGGGGTGTGAGTGCTCCATTGTTGATTTGTTTATTTTAATGGAAAGATAATAACTTATGGATTGATGCATTGCATTTAGTTAAGCTCGCGTGCCACTCCATGTGTGATTGTGTTACTGTGTATTGAGCTTCGGCTCATTAGTGTTGTTATTGTCCTTTTCTCCAAGTAATGTATTGAGGATGATGTTGATGATAATGTTGGTGATGATGATGTTAATGATGATTTGATGAAGATGATGATGGTGCTCCTTGTTGATGATGATGTTGTTGTTGATGGAGTTGATGATGATGATTGATGTGATGATGCTTGACTTGGGTTTTGAGCGATTGTGATGATTCGGAGAGGATTTATGGATGAGTGAAGTGAGTAGGAGTGTTGAGTGGTTTAGTTGTTTTGTTTCTTCTTTTGTTTGTTTTATAGAGATTGGATTTATTTATAAATTCATATTTTCATTTAAGGGCTTGTTAGTGCCTATGTATTGTAAATAAGCTTTTGTAAAGATTTGTTTAAGTGAAAGTTTTTCCATTTGTAATAGTGGAAGTTTGAAATACTTTTATGTAGAAATGTTTTTATTAAAGTTTATTTATTTTCCATTGCTAAATCCAGTTGTTGCCAAAATCTAACTAAACGATTTCATAACCTAAAATCAAATAGCAATGTTCAACACAAACACCTTCTTTTAAGACAACCTTACGTATAATTCGTAAGAGTTATACGTGATTGGGGACTTGGTATGCTTAATTTGAGAATTGAGCATGTCGGGTCTTTTACAATCTACTTACATGCCAAGATAATTATTTTGGTTAAAATTATCAACTAAGCATGAGACTGGACTTTACTTCCAATAACCTAAAGGACATGACTTCATGAGTTTCATTAAAACTTATATATTTCTCAATCACTTTCTTTAAAAGCCTAACTTATGTTTATTTAAGTTATCAAATCAATCCTAAAGATCTCAATATAAATCTAAACATGAAATGGTGATCAAGTAAAAGTTACATAGACAATAAATAAGATAGCTAGATAACTAAATACTCATAAACCAAGATCCATAATCATCCATTAAATTCATCATTAAAAACACACAATAAAATTAATCAAAACATTTCAAGATAAAAAAATCAATGCTAAAAAACTAATAATTAATTCTTCAAGTGATCCTTGATCTTCTTAAATCAACATTAGTTGATGCCCATGGGTTCTTAGAATATTCCTACAACCCATTTGCTTTAGTATATGGAATTGAGATGTGTTTAGATTGTAATTCAAAGTAAATGTAATACAGTTGAAATCTGATCGATGAAAGGAAGATGACCGCTTTATACCATGGTCAGCTCTATCAACAAAGAATGGTCTGAGCGTTCAACAAAAAGGTCCGCCCAAGGAGTTTTAGGGAAGGAGATATGGTCATAAGAAAAGTTATCCCGAATGTTCAAGATCCAAGAGGAAAATTTATTCCTAATTACGAAGGACCATATAGAGTAAAAAGTGTTACCTAGTCGTGCATTGATCTCAACATGAATGGATGGTCCACATTTGAAAGATTCTAAAACTCTGATGCATTCAAGTTGTACTACTCTTGAGAAATCAATGAAATTCTATAAAATTCAAAATTTGTTGACTATTTTGTCTATATAATATACTTTTTCGTTATCTAGCAACAAAAAGATATCTCTAGCGGTCATTAATCATTGGATCGGTCATTAACCGCCACCCTAATTGATAAGTTCTTTCTTGTCCTTATATCTCTCAAACACTTGAAACATGAGCATATTGCGAGCGAGAGAATTAAGCAATTGATAAAGTTATGAAACATTTCAATACTTCATTTTTTCTTAAGGAAATAACCATTTCAAGGGAATAGCATAAGGACTCGATGAGTTAAAGACACGAATCAATGAAGACTCCAAAAATAATCTCTTGTATTATTCAATTATCAAAACCTTCACGAAGATACAGATACCATTAGAAGACAACGAGAATACCCCTATATGAAGGATCGTAACTGTGAATATGTCCGAGCTAGGTAATAAACCTAGTGATGAATGGACTTCACCAAGCAGTCTGATGGTTTAAAAGCTTCTATAAGAACCTAGTAAGATTCTTAATGAATATATTTGTAAAGAATAATTTTTTTAGGGAATCGACTCAGGAAACTATTCATATTCGAAAGAAACTAATCAGAACATGAGGAATCAGGGACTTAGAGCATGAGACCAGAATCAAGAGATGATTCAGAACATGAAGCATCTCCGCTTAGAATACAACCAATACTCAATAAGGGGGTCTTAAAGCCTGAGACCCGAATCAAGAGATGATTCAAAACATGAAGCATCTTCGCTTAGGAAAAGACCAATACTTAATCAGGGACTTAGAGCATGAGACACAAATTAAGAGACCATTCAAAACATGAAGCATCTCTGCTCATGAAGCGACCACTATTCAATTACGAACTGAGAACATGAGACCCAAATTAGGAGATGATTTACAACATGAAGCATCTTCACTCAGGAAGCGACCATTACTCAATCAGGGACTCAAACATGAGACTCGAACCAAGAGGTGATTCAGAACATGAAGCATCTCCGCTCAGGAAGCGACCACTACTCAACCAGGGACTCAAAGCATGAGACCCGAACCAAGAGATGATTCATAGCATGAAGCATCTCCGCTCAGGAAGCGACCACTACTCAATCAGGGACTCAGAACATGAATCAAGAGATAATATAGAACATGAAGCATCTTCGCTCAAGAAGTGACCACTACTCAATCAGGGACTTAGAAGATGAGATCCGAACCAAGAGATGATTCAGAACATGAAGCATCTTTGCTCAGGAAGCAACCACTACTCAATCAGGGCCTTAGAGCATAAGACCCAAATCAAGAGATAATTCAGAACATGAAGCATCTCCGCTTAAGAAGCAACCACTACTCAATTAAGGAATCAAAGCATGAGACCCGAATTAGGAGATGATTCAAGACATGAATCATTTTCGCCTATGAAGCAACCCCGCTAAAGAAGCAACCCTGCTCATGAAGCGATCCTCTCCAATAAGCTTTTCATAACATGAAGTACTCTCATTCAAGCAGATTTTCGCTCAAGAAGCCAAAATTCTAAATAATTCAAAAGCAAATATGAGGTCTACTTTATATTTGTGATAAAGTTTTAACAAACCTCACCACAAAGAGAAGGCAACTATAGACACCTCATTTTTGCCAAATTATTTTGTTAATAATTCAGTAGTTGTAATATAATTATGGATTAGGAGTAAAAATAGGACAATTGTCATATATATTAGTAAATACAATTAGAAGTAATGAATAAGAAATGACTATAGATAAATATATAAGTATATGATAAATAAAGTTTAGAAGATAAAATTAATTTGAAAAAAAAAAATTTACTGTTCATCTTCTTCCTCTAGCCAACCCACTATCCTTATTGGGCCCCTTTTCGACCTACTTTCGAACTCAATTCTTACAACCAATGATAGATCTAGAACGTTGACTTGGGAAGCTTTCATTTGATACCAAGAACACGGTTTTTCATTAATGGTAACTACATCAAAACCGTATCCAAAGTTGAAAAACACGCATTATTCTACTTTCTTAAAAAACTCAAAACGCCTCAAAATCAATTTTCTAGGAAATTTAAATATATGAGTTATTATATTATGATGAAAATGTATTCAATATTATGTTTAATTGGAAAGTTACATCCGATTTTTCAAATTCGTGTATAAACTTGCTTAGAAACCATAGATTCACAATTAATTGATTTGGAAAGTTTTGAACAAAATTATCACTATAAATACCTTCACCACACTCTACTTAGGGAGGAAGAGGGAGAATTGAAGAAAAGGGAAGATATTGAACTGTTCAGACGCTTGAGAGTTTCGAAAAACCTTAATTAATTGCTGTTGACGACCACTAGATGCCCTTCATTGGAGCCTCCATTGCCGAGTGATCGGCATCTTTGTTTTGCTCCGAAAACCCTGGCGCGCCATCGTCGTCGGCGGTCCTCATTTAATCTTCCTCAGTGCACGTAGCAGTCCTTTGCATCAAGTGCAATTCCATTCTTTTAGCTATAATAATAATATAAAAAATCTGGCGCATTTAATAGCGCTAATCTAAAATACTAGCATATTTAAATAATAGTTTTTTGTTGTCTCTTTTTAAATTAGTATTGTATCAAAATTCCTTTATGTGCATTTTTTTTTCTTTTGAAATTATGACATGGATATGTAATGTAAATGTTTTTATTAATGCCATGAATTTTTTGTAATGTGCAAAGTCCCAGAACTCCACTTACCGAGATATTATCGCTTTGGCCATACGTCGTATGGTTTTATCCTTTTAGTGACAGCGTTTTCCAAGGGGTCACTCATCCTAGGATTGCTCTGTAAAGAGCACGCTTAACTTTAGGGTTTCGATCAACTCTAAGCTATTACACCAAAAAACGCCTCTGTATTTAAAGTTCCACAACCTATATATGAGGGGTATTACATGCTCTCCCACTTATAGAACTGACGTCCTCGTCAATTTCGTTACACAAGTCTAGAGCCACACCAGACAATAAGGACATCTTCCTCCACTTTCGGCGGTGAACTTCGTTGATACCACTTGTAACGTCCCGAAACTCCACCCACCGAGGTATTGTCCGCTTTGACCACACACTGTACCGCTTTGTTATTTTAATGCCGATGCTTCCCAGGGTGTCACCCATCTTGGGATTGCTCTGCAAAGAGCATGCTTAATTTTAGAGTTCCAACCAATTCTAAGCCATTACACCAAAAGGCGACTCTATGTTTAGAGTTCTAATCCTATATATAAGGGGTATCACATACAACTCAATTAATGAAAGATATTGCCTACAACTCAAACAAAAGGCATAGGTCCAGGATTCGACTCTTGGGCGCTGCAGTGAGCCTCAATCGAATGCTATGGCTATGTATATCAATACCTTGAGTGCTCTAGTATTGCCTAAGGATGCACTGAGGGGCTCATGTACATGGCATCACACCCACAGCCGTCTGAGGGGGTTGGGGTGTGACATAATGTATATATACGAGTTTTTTATATTTATCATAATATGAATGTGTTCTATTGATAATTTTGTTAATCTAATTTTTGTCTCACTATGTCTTTTTTTTTTTCAAAAAAAAAAATGAGAATACTTAATTTCATCGTTAGATGAAAATATGTGATCATAGTACTATGGAATGATATTTTATTATAACATCGTTATTTGTGAAATTTAACCTTGTTAATCAATGAGTTGGTATATTAAATATTGATATTCCGAGTAGGTTGACTCGACAAATACGTTATGATGTGTGTTTATGTTTTTTTTTTTTTTTTGCCTTCTATATTTTTCCCCTCCACAAAATTTTTATCCCTTAGAAAATTTAGTTTTCATATAATTGGGAAATCTAAATGGATAGATTTAGGGTTCATATTAAAAATTTAATTTTTTAATAAGATTATTAAAACTTAAAAAATTTAAAGAGATAACATTTAAAAATAAAAATAAAAAAAATCAACAAACTAAAGTTTTCATCAATCTAAAATAACTACGTGTTGTCTAATCCTGACTAGCTGGTACGTAGGCACCTAATAGGCGACTTAAATATGTAAAAAAGATATATATTTATGTGAATATGGTTGTTTTTAGCTTAGTTTAATTTGTGTTGTTGTAAATATAATAGATTCGTACAATTTTGTAAATATTAGTCTTAAAATCCATAAATACCACCTTGTAAATAGCATAGAACCTCAAATGAGAATATATTTGGGAAGTAATTCAAATTGAAAAGTTATAAGTAGTAACCGTTTAGGTTTTAATAAGTTAGCTTATGAACTCAAAATAAATCTCTAGTTTTGTTTTTTTTCCTAAAAAAAAAAAAGCCATATTTTTGCATACTAGTAGCAAAACTAAGATCAACCTACCCATTGATTTGAGTTTACTTTTTTTTCCCTACTTAAGTTGGGTGGAGACTCCAATTTTTTCAAAAAAAATTCAAAAGTTTCCTTTAATTTTTAATTGAGGATTTATGTTAAATGGGTTAGGAATTGATGTAAATTGAAATAGAGAAAATCGAATTGGAAATAAAAAATTAGGCTCGATAATATGGAATGGGGGAAATTAAATAGCTATTTACTTCAAGTAAAAATATAACTAGTTGATAGTATTTTAGTGCCTTAAGGAACTAAATGTAAGAAAGAGAAAAAAAAAAAAAAAAAAAAAAGAAAGAAAGAAAGAAAGAAAGAAAGAAAGAAAGGATTATATTGGTCCAACACTTTCTCTTTTGTGGCCCAAGAGAAAGATGTGACAGCCTCCGTGTTGTAGCCCAAAACAATTAAGAGGGTTGTTATCCTGTTTCTTATGCTAGCCTCAACTGGAATGACATAAATTGACTCCAAAAATTGGCGTAAAAGGTAGAACAGAGTAATGAACAGTCTTGCACAACTCAGACTCATATAAGTCCATAAACATGATTATTAGGCCCTATCACTAGCCTAATGTTCTATGCTATAAGCAAGATTTTGATAGGAATTACACATCACGTGTAATATTCACGTATGAGCAACAATCATTAATTTTCTAGCACTTAGTGGTATGAATGGTAGTTACTATAGAAACAATCCATTACTTCATCAATGTCTAAAATGTGATTGGTAATTATCCACCACGTATACACTATCGATTGTTGTATCGAAAGTTTCACTGCCATGTTAATTGGAAGTATGTACAATGCGGTTCTTTTTTTTTTTTTTTTATTTCTGGGTGAATAAAATGTAGAGTATTATTATAGCTACATTCGTCTTCAGATATTTACATGTACATTCGATAGAATAGGCAATAATCTTCCTTGAGTTTCTAAGTGATCCAAAACCTAACAAGCAATGCAATACGTAGACAGCAGACCACGTACTGCTTCAAATCAATAACAAAGGTATCAACCTACAAAGGAATTGGCAAAATTTATGGTTTCATGTTTTTTGCCCCTTTTCATCAAACTATCGGATCAGCTCTCACATCAAAACCATCAAACGATCCCTTCTTATTCTCATGTTGTTCTGGCTGTATCTCATCAAAATTGTCGCGATCATCAGTCCTTATGGATGGCAAAACCTCGGTATCATAGGCGTTATCGAGCTCAAGGCCGGAAAAGGAGGCGTCGAGGCTGAGGGTGCCGAAGGAAGGCGAAGTGCCTATAGAAGTTACGGAAGCATCAACCGATCGCCGTGAGTAGTAAGGGTTTCTTAGGGCAAGATTTTTTCTTGCTCTGCGTTTCCATCTCTTGAGTCCTTTGATTACTTTCTCAGAAAACACTGTTGCATCCATACAAGTTCCCATCTGCTCAAGTAAAACCATTTACACACGTAAATTGGAACATTCTTAATCGTGGAATAGGTTGAATTATAAGGGGAAAAAAAGATAATATTATAATGTTAGTAAATAATATTGTAATAATCTACGTAATTTCAATCGTAACTTTATAATATATTATAGAATATAGCTTTATAAGATTCAAATCTACGTTTTAATTGATTGCGTATCCTTACATTAATAATCTGTTAGCGTGAATTCCAATATTTCTTTCCTTTTTTTATTTGTTAATTATTATAACATATAACTAGTAGAAAGATGGAATAAAGTTATATAAAATAAGCTAAAGTATGAGGATTAATTTCTCATTCAAATAGAGATAAGAAGACAGATAAGAATTAATAGATTGCGTTACCTGAGTGACCAAAGCATACAGGGGCAATGTAACATAGCCACAGAGTACTTGGACAAGCACCCCCATGACAATCCTTATTACAATATCTTCGGTTTTCTTGTGGAAACAAGATCTGAAACCAAATTTGAACTGCATTTCAAAGCAAAAATTAGGAAGATTATTAAAATAAGCTAAATATATACTTAAACCAATAAATTCGAAATGCAATGTTAATAACACTTACCCAAGTCCACGTAAAGAAAGCCAGTTGGAAAGAGTTCTGCCGAGACCAATAGCAAAGATAAAGTAAGTATAGATGTATAAAATAGAAGTAACATGTAAAAGAGTGCATTATTTTCCAAATTAACATCAATATTCCATAAAAGAATGTAATTACTATGATATATTAGCTAGTAAAAGTATATTTGTCTCATGAAAACATTGTTCAAACGCTTTCAAAATTTTTGTGAGTAATCCTTTAGAATTATCCAATATTATCAAAAATTTTTGGTTACAAATCATTTTTATTAGTAATCAATGGTAGAAAGTAAAATTTGCGAGGGGAAATTGCAAGTTCATCTGCTTAACTTTCATCTATGTATAAATTCACCTCTGAAATTTTAGAGTAACCATTTTGACTCCTCAAACTTTCAAGAATTAGTGTAGGTAAGGACTCATAACATTTTTCATTAAAATAATAATAGAAAAGATATTCTATTGAGCTTTCACTTATATGCGGATTTACCTCCTAAACTTTAATTTATGTGTTGTTTTTAAAAGTTTAAATGGTAAAAAAAGCTAAGTTTAGGAGTTTAAGGTGTGAATTTGCAAATCCCCCATGATGTGGTTTGTAAAACTTTAAATACGTTTTCCGCAAAACAAATACATCCTTAATGCTAATAGCATGAGAATGTTGAATTAGTGCAATATATTGATGTTTTGATTGTTACTTACTTGAAATAGTACATAGTGTAAGATATGAAGAAGCAATCTGGGTGATCCAAACCAGAAAAAACTGTCGCTGGGTCTGACCAACAATGTTCCTCTAACAACGTGAGATGTATTATGACTATCCAAGCACATCTTCGTGATGATCCCTTGCAGTTTGGTTCCCACCAAAAGTAGCATCTATATTATATAAATTAAAAATTGATTATTACAGTAATATCCTTTTGTTTAGAGAAAATGTCAACATAATATGTGAGTGTTTATAGGCTTTGTTGTTAATGATGATTACTTACCACCAGCGGGAAAAAAGGGAGCCAGAAATAGTTGTAAAATACTGAAAAAGGAAAATTTGCGATTGAAGATTAATTAGTGTCACCGAATTTTGTGAAAAAAAAAAAATATATATATATGCATATTAATAAATATATACCACACACACACATAATGCAAAAAGTAGTTGTTTAGTCTTACCATGTGCATGAAAAAATATGAAAATGACTGCGAACATCCAAGTCCAGAAGCTGCAAAAGAAATTTCCTATTAGGCACCCTTTTTGATATAATGGGTAATAGGAAACTAAACATGATTAAGTTATGTATTATTGTGATAATCATTGAAAGTGCTTTTCTTTTCTTTATTTTTTAATTATTACAATAAGAGAGAATCTGAAAGATCAATATTGATACTATTAGATTATTAAATTATCAATCACTAAAAACTCTAATTATTATGACTATTATATTTATTATACCTGTCTTCTACACTATAATAATATTCAGTTAAATCAACCTAATAGCTTTGGAATTTAGTGTGGTATTAACACCGGCTTTTCCTTCTCAATACAATACGTACGTATGTGATAATAAGTCCATTGGTTTTACATATATCGAAAATTAGGTTCAATGATGACTGGCTAAATATATAAGAAATATAAAAAATATTATTATATTTTATCATCGTATATATATAGGCGTATTTGGTCCAAATATCAGTATTTATACCTTAATCCAACGACAACCCCAAAGTCTCTTTCCAGTGCCCTTTTTATATAATTCTGGAAGTTAAAATTGCTACCTTGGGAGAAATGGGCCTGCATAAAATACATTAATTTCAAAACAGGAATCATAAGCAAAATTGATGTAAAACTTATATATGAATTTTATAAGTACGTACCGTCACGAACCCATGACGAAGAGTGAAGTAATCAACTTTTGAACCGCGTTGTAAAATTGCCGGAAAAAGACCACCTATAAATTGTAAACCAAATAATATTATTAATACATATTATACTGAGGTTTCATAATACAATTATAAGAACTCTATTATTGATATATTTAAGCAAATTGATAAATTTTTAACACATATACAAATAAAATTAATTGAGAGTTCTTAAAACTATTTAAATACTACGATGTTAAAATTTTATTGGTATTTTCATTTCTCATTCAGATAATATACCTAATATATAATGCCCCATTAATCTTTCCTTGGAATTTGGATCAAATCAAATCCCGCTTTCTTGTAGTCATTTGGACACATATATATAGAAGGGATGATCGATGTTATATTTCATGAAACTCAATTTGCTATTTCATTGACTAATATCTTCCACGAATCATTATATTCGGTTCTGTTTAGTTTGGCTTGCTTGTTTATAACTCCAATTCTCAGTGTTTAATTTATAGTAAGGAGACTCAACCTTTTCAACGAAGATAGTAGTTACTTTTGCAGCTATTATTTTCGTATAATGTTTGTTCAAAATAATAACAAAATTGATGTTATGGAATGTTTCAATTTAGCACGAACCGGCCAACGGAGAAGGGAGTGATCGCTCCAAGATCTCAAATGACGTCTGCAAAAGATGTTTGATGGGCGAGCTTGAACCTCCTTGGATCTGTACGTCAACAAAAGAACAATGCAAATCAATTAGCGAAGTAGTTCTTGATAATATTTGACTTGGTAAGTCATGATCATGAACATACCCTTTTAGTTCCGTAACTCTTAAAATATGCTCACATCCAAAAAACCCTTTTCTAAAGCCATCAGAACTAAAACCTATGCATGATTTCAATATTTACAAAAATTAAAATTACGCTTTAGAGCTTTTAATATCTATATCCACTAGATGAAAGCTTTAAGGGTGTATGATTTGCAATTTGATTAAAATTTAAATTAAATTGCAATTTTCCCCTGCTCTTAGGGCTATGGCATTTTATCATCTTAATATGCCATGTTCTAGGTTTTACTATAATCATTATCTTGCTGAAAAGTCCAATGAGAGGACGAGGATACATTAATTGTTAATGACTTACCATTAGAAAATTGATACTCCAATGTTTTAGTCTCTGCTTCCCATGATTCCCATTTTCTCATCTGAGATACAAAGTAGAAATAACAATAAAATCAAAATAGGACATGATACAAAGCTATCAATAGGCAATCCTAGTCAAACAAATAAAGCTGGGTTCGTTGAAGTTATGATAGGTGTCAACATCAACGGTGAGAGTGCTAAAGAGAGTGTATATGTGCCTACTCAATTCAAAGATCTCAAATTGAGTAAATGTGAAATCTAAATATCTAAATTCTATACAAAAAATTAATTAGTATTTCAATTTTAAAATGACCAATTCGATAACTAATTAAACTTTTTATAGCTATTTCCGTTACTTTTTTAAGACTGTTGCTCTATTTATAGATATAAAAAAATATAACGTATTAGTACTAATAGATTGCATCTTGCACGTTAGCCAAAAAAAAATAAATAATATCAATAATATAGCAAATATAGACACAAAAGCTTTGATTGGATATTTAACTGATTAATTCAATGTTCAAATACAAAATTGAATTTTTGAGAAAAGTTCAAGTACTAATTTTTGATATTTTCTCATTCAAATTTTATTTAAAATTTTGACTAAATTGCATGGATATGACGTTAAAGATTTTTAAAATTATGCTAGCCCTTATATTTTAGAAAGTTAACATATGAATGCCCAAAAGGTTGGTTTCAAGTAGGGGTGCAACTGAATTAAGTCAGTTCACAATTTACTTGAATTCAAGAACTTAGCTTGATGTTCACATAAGTTCGATTAAGGAATAGCTGAGTCGAGCTTGAGTTACTAGAGTAGTTTATTGAGCCGAATTCAAACTTCATATATTTAGTTTGATTACTTGTTTAATTAAGCTAAAGCTCAAGTCAAGTATAAATATCAATCAAATTCGAATTGAGTTTGAAAAAAAAATATTATTTTAATTAAATTAAAAATATTTTTTAAATAAATTAAGTCTAAATTAACTTAAGCAAATCGAGTTCAAACTTATATAGCGTTACCTTAAGCTAAGAACCGATTTTTGAAAAGTAACGTATCCGGTATTCAAAATGAGAAACTTTGGCTTTCAAAGGTTGAAATCCTAACTTTTTTTGAAAAAAAAAAACCACACGATTTGAAAAAAAAGAAGAATCAGTGTATCAGTGCGACTCATCCTAAAACTTTATGACTTTCAATTTTATTGGTACTTTTACGGAATCGATTAACTATATACTCTCGTTAAGATTATTCTAGTCCTCCATGCCCTTTTTTTCTTTCATTCATGATATTCGTGTGTGCCAATCAAAAACCACCAAGTCTAGTGCTGTCCGGCCTTTCATAAAGATACGTGAACGGAGAGAAAATTCAATCATTTGACAAGTCGAAAATAACTTTTCCTTTTTCCCCTCCTTAACTCTAAAGCGTATTATCAATCCAAAAACAAAGGGAAAAAAAAAAAGAAAAGAAAAGAAAAAAAAAATTGACAATGGATGCTTAGGATATGCTAATTAAATAAAATGACCCTTAAAATTTACTTAAATTCAACTCGTCACATCTAATCATGCTGAAACTATAAAAAAAAATAAGTTCTAATGATATCACAAGGATAACTTAAAAAATTTAAATGGCTTCCACTATTGATTTGTAAAAATAATTACTTACTTTAGCCTGTGGTACTCAAAATGATAAGACATGCATTGAGTTAAAACTACCGTCTCATGGAACCAACAACAACAATACTGAAAAATATTTGTAATCTCGAGAATGTTATTTTCATCTTGTTACAGTCAATAGATATTTGATACATATTAAATGAATTAAAAAATAAAATAATTTTTAAAATAAAGCAAACAATTAGTATCACTCCATGTATACGTATTGCATTATTATTACTTGAGATATGATAGGGACATAGTGGCTAAAACAGTAAAACTTTTTCTCAACAACACTGGAAAAAAAAAAAAAAATGGATTACCTTAGCCACCCAAGTCCAAACGTAAGAATGCACGAAAGAGAATGAAAGAAGGCCAGCACAAATATTAAGTATTGAAGTTGTCTGGTCCCTGATCTTGAAAGCAATGGAATCTTTCCCTGTAAATTTACATAATTAAACTAAATATATATCTTAAAACATTTGCATTATTAATGGTTCTTGATTTTATAATTTGATGAACAAACCCAGGACATTCGCTTTCTTCTTCTTCACTTGTAATTACTAGGCTGCTACACGGAAGGAAAGTGGCGCCCATGCTTTCCGGGATGCACAGTTTAGAAATTGGCTTCTCCCCAATAGTCAGTAGCAATGATGTGAACCCCATCAACATTAGTGCTGCATATACAAACGTACGTTAAGATGAGTTTAAATGTTTGTTTTTGGAGTATCTATATCCGATTTGTATCTAGTCTGATTAATATGTTTAACGTCTATTTTTTATTTAAATTTGTTTTTAACGAACAATCTATTTTTAAATAAACGGAACGGAAACTATCAGAAACCAATCAATCAAATAAGACCTGATTAGGCCGATAATAGCACGACACTTGGTAAAGATTTAAAACGAAGCTTTTCAGGCGTTTTTTTTTTTTAATTCTGATAAAAGGATATGAAAGTAAAAAAATATATATATATATATATATATATTCTTTATTTAGTTTTTTAAATGAGTGTTAGTATTACATCCATAAAAAATTTGGATGAATATAATTAAAATTTTACCTGATTTGACTTTATCAAGAGCTTGGAGGAGTGACTTCCTTCCTTTTCTTTGGAAATACTGCGACAAACAAACATGATCCATCCAACATAATTGTTATCATCGTAAAACAGGCAAAATATGCAGATAAATGATTGCTTAGAGAAATTTTAAGGTGGAAATATAAGTCCAAGTCCATACCCCAGCTAGAAGTTGAATCAGATGTTCAAGGATGATGCCGATTAGTATCATAAAAAAACACACTGTTGCAAGAGCCCATGTGGGTGCGTCTTCAAGTGTTAGTTCTGTTTCTGTCGTTGTACTTTCTTCTTCAGCCATCCTCTTTCTCTCTTTCTCTCTCTCTCTGCTTCTCTGCCTCTCCCTAGCGTATGAAATGTGAATAAGTTTAGAAGAGAATCTTGAGCAACATGTCTGATTTTATTTCCTTCCTTTTGGGTTCTGGGGGACGAGAGCGTCAAAGCACTCGGAAGTTTCATCAATCTTTTTTTCTAGCTTTTTAGGCACAGTGAACGTTAGTTGGCCAGAGCATGCAATTTTAGGAGGACTAGGTCAAACTTTGTTTGTCTGTTCGTACGGTAAGTCACGTATCAGTAATTGCGTGCGGAATCTTGTATTTACTATAAATGACAACGATGTGAACAAATATGTTTGACTTATCTTCGCAACCGACGGTGCCTAGTGAGAGCCAGATTGTATTTGGTCACATGTATATTGTCTACATACCATATTTATTTAACCAAACAAATGACATCCATGTGAAATTCTTGACCCTTTTATAAACATATTAGCTGTGCGTTCACTTTACCTCTCGAATACTTGGAAATTAAATTATAATTTAATATAAATATGATAAAATTGCAATAAAAACAGAGGTTGAGTCCACTGAAAGTAATAAAATTGGGGCAAAGTAATATGGCTGACTGAATACAACGATCATAAATAATAATGGATGCAATCCTTTTCTAAGTTTAAAGACTTCTTAGGATTTGTAAAGTGGGATTTGTTTTTAGAAAAAAATTGTCATAGTTTTAGTTTAAGAACAATGTTTGTGCGTGCATGGATGAAATTAGTGTTTTTTGGAAACAAGCAAATAAGTATGTTATGCCTTTATATTTGGTCAAATGACAACCATGAAAATAAGTGTGGAATTCGTTGTAATTCAAGTTTTGAATTAAGGTTTTGAAGAAGAATAAATCAATAGACAAATTTTAGTTCTATTCTTGTTATTAGGGGTTTATTGGTGTTTTATGATTAATTGTTAGGATTGATTATTTACGTATGGAATTAGACGAAACTGAATGAAACTAAATGAAAAAACAAAAGGAGATTGTATGATTGGAGTCGGCAAAAGAGTGGGTGTGATCAACTGCAATACAATGTTAGCCCAATCAAGATAATTTTGAGGGGTTAGTCAACTGACCACCACCTACGGTCGATAGCTTCCCCTCCCAAAAATTTCAATCAACCAACCCCTAAACAATTGATTGCCCCTTCTTTTGTGTGCTCAATCAACCTTGCATAGCTCATGGTGGAAAATCAACCCTTAGTTAAAGAAACATGAAATATAATGATGCATTAAATAATAATGTTATATGTTTTGCATCAGGTGTGATCAACTATTAATTTATCGATTTAAGATTGACAAGCATGACTCGGGTATGTAATTACCATACAGTGCTTGTCAGATTAGCAATCAAATAGTCGTGAATATATCAAAACCCTAAAATTACTATCATTGTGTTTAGTTGAGACTAAAAGATTCAAGGCTAGTAGTGATCGAATATTTTACCACCTAAGGTTGCCTCAAGTTGTGTAGTGACCAGAATGATGTAGTCACTGTGTACACGTTTAGTTCTAATGAATTGGTGATGAGAGGGTTGCTTGAGATATGGGTTAGTACATTAGGTCTTCAAGGCAATGCAGGATGATTGTATGAATAGTTACATTGAACCAAGAATGTTGAAGATTGGACAACTTTGGATAAGACGAATTGTGTTTGAACTCGTACATGCATATAGTGGAGTTAGAAGAAACAGTTCAACTAGAACGATGAGTTAGTGAAGTTGTATGAATGTATGTGTAGTAATTACATGTGAATATGGTAGTTTATATACCATGTTTAGACTCATTACTTATGGAAATGATTTTTTAACACATATAACATGCTTGTTTGTTTACAATTATGATATCAAACTATGGAAACAATATATGTCTGATTTAGTTTAGACTTCAAAATATGAGACTAGGATCTATGTTATAAGTTGATTGGTAAATTTAAACTTAAGGTTCTTTAAAACCAGCAAAACATGATTATAGCATGGGACAACCTAGTGATCCATTACTGAACCTTTAGATTAGGCTATATTGCCTATAACAAAGACAAAAAACTAATGTAATGACCAGTTTACTCAATCACAACTGTTGTGCTCAACACGTGGTCAGTTGCTCGAACAATGCTATCCCAATTCTTGTATTCTTGGGAAGCGGCCCAATGTCAACTAACTCCACGAGCATGCCACTGCTCATAATAACTATCAATCATCATTTCCCTAAAACTATCACCTCGAGATATCCTTTAGGGACAAATTCGTAACATCTAACCCACAATTTGCTATTTTATTTAGGGTTAATGTGCAATAGTATTTAAACTTTGGCAAAATATGCAATTAGATACTTGAATTTTAAAACTAATCAATTCAGTACTCGAAATAACTTTTCGTGTACGCCAATAGTATCTCAATCAAATTGGCTAACACTATCATCTAATATGATATTTTTAACCAATATGATGAAGATATTGTTGGCGTGCACCAAAAGTTCTTTTAAATATTGAATGATTAATTTCAAAATTCAAGTATCTAATTACATATTTTTGCAAAGTCAGATACCATTTGCGATATTTACACTTTTGTTTAATATTACCGCTAGCATCATATTCATTTGAAAGTCGAAGTAGCCACACCGAACAATCCTTCAGTGCCTACTGACATAGTGACATGTTCTTATTTTCTAAGCCTAACTGCTAATTGGTCCAAATCCAATTTACCCTACTAATAAAACTAAGGTACCAACATTATAATAATATGAGGTATTAGAAGTATGTATTATCTTATAAATATTGTGGATGAATCAGGATCTAAGCTATTTATATATACTCATGTTACGATGTAATTATGTTAACAGATTATTCACATATCTCAAATTATGGAAAAGTTTATATTTGAGAAAGTGACATAACTAACTCCACCATTCATGTATGAGAATTTCTGCTGGAAACACTCAATGATATGTCGAATGGTGGGTACAATTGCGCGTTGTTGCTACTAAAGTAATGTAAACTTGAATATTTGACGTTCCCATCTTGATAACGACACATGTACACACTTGGTTGCTTCGATTTTAATGTAATATTTCTTTAACCCGGCGGTGGTGTTGTGCTTCCAACTTTCAAGGACGAGCTACCACTTTTGAAACCAAAAACAAGAGGGGTTCGAACAATGTGTGGTTCACATTGCATGAAACCGGCAGGACTTTCCTAAGTCATCTTCACGGTTTCACATATTAAAATAAAGGTTTAAAGCAATAAATATTTTATTATTACACATTGGTACTATCAGGCTCTACGCTTTTGGTAGCAGCTTTTTACATTTTATAATATAGCATGCTATGTGTGGCTTTATAAATCAATGTTCTAAAGGGATAGTGTTTTTTCCATGCGTTCACTCATCGATTTTAAAGTCCCACCCAAATAGTTTGGTCAAAAACCTATTATTACACCTTCCGAATAAAGGATAGCTATATTATAAGCATATATGTTTTCATGCTATGGTAAAGACTAAAGATGCCCCTCTAAAGTTAAATGAAAATATCAATATTTTAGCATCTATCTTAAATATGACTATATATATATCTTTTATGAAACTATTTAAAGTACTAAAATAATTTAAAATCAGGGTTTGTTTTCCCTTTTTATTTAATCTTTTCCCTTTTTCAATTAGAGGTAGTGGTGGCCACCTACCTTCCATCTATAAAGATGAGGCATAAGTTTATTTGGCTAATTTTTTCTCATAGATACAAACACTTTTTTTTTTTAACTTTTTGCTAATAAATTGTTTATTAAGAAATAGATATTAGGACTGTGCAAAAAAAACTGATCAAACCGTGAATCGAATCGGATCGGATCAACTCAAACCAAAATTTCGATTCTTTTCTGAAATAGTTCGATTTGGTGAAGAGTAAACGGTTCGCGGTTTGGTTCGAGACCTTAAACTGAATCATATGGTTCAAACATAACCAAAAAATTTTATATTTTTAAAAAAAATTAAATGTATTATTTTTACTCTTAATTGTTTTGTTAAAATAATTAATTATCTTTAAAATTTATGTTTTAGATATGTATAATTCATTTTAATAAAATTAGATTTGTTATATTATGTTTTAATTGTTATGTTGTCTACAAATAAGATAGATTTTAGATTATAGATTCTAATATTCTAACTCCCGAATATTTTATTTCCTTTGTCATATTAATTAATTTACTTCTATTATTTAGTTACTTATTGATTTATATAATTGATAATATACTAGTTAAAAGCATACAAGGAATTAAATTTTGTGTCTTATATTAGGATAAAGTTTAGTAGACCATTATAGTTAAAGATAATTCAAAAAAATGGGACTGGTCACAATTATAATTTTATAATGGATGAAATCATTTCCTTCTATAAGTTTTACATGTCTATTTGGTAAATGATTAATTTTAAATATAATTATTTATATTTGCATTAGTGGCAAGAAATACGTAATTGAAGTTTTCGATAAAATATACTTTTTATTTATAAATAAAAACAGTTCGAATCGCAAACAGAACCATATCAAATAGTTTTTTTTTTGTTCGAAAAAATGATGAACCAAACCGTATGGTTAAGTTCAAATTTAATAGAAAAACCGAACTGCAAAATATGATGCACTTAGACCGTACCGTGCACACCTCTAATAGATACAGATAAAAAAAATTTAGCAATTCTTATAAGGAGACCAAATGTTCGCAATTCGCTTTAAAACCCTAAACTGAATCGTATGGTTTAAACCGAACCGAAACATTTTTGTATTTTTAAAAAATTAAACGTATTATTTTTACTTTTAATTGTTTTGTTAAAATAATTAATTATCTTTAAAATTTATATTTAGATATGTATAATTCATTTTAATAAAATTAGATTTTTTATATTATGTTTTAATTGTTATGTTGTCTACAAATAAGATAGATTTTAGATTTTAGATTCCAGTATTCTAACTCCAGAATATTTTTTTCCTATGTCGCGTTAATTAATTTACTTCTATTATTTGGTTACTTATTGATTTATATAATTGATAATATGTTAGTTAAAAGCATACAAGGAATTTAAATTTTGTGTCTTATATTGGGACAAAGTCTAGTATATACCATTATAGTTAAAAATAATTCAAAAAAAATGGGACTGGTCACAATTATAATTTGATAATGGATGAAATCATTTCCTTCCTATAAGTTTTACATGTTTATTTGGTAAATGATTAATTTTAAATATAATTATTTATATTTGCATTAGTGGCAAGAAATACGTAATGGAAGTTTTTTCATAAAATATACTTTTTATTTTATAAATAAAAACGGTTCAAACCGCAAACAGAACCATATCGAACAGTTTTTATTCGGTTCGAAAAAATGATGAACCAAACCGTATGGTTAGGTTCAAATTTAATAGAAAAACCAAACTGCAAAATATGATGCGGTTCGGTTCAGGAGCAAATCGAACCGTACCATGCACAGCCCTAATAAATACAAATAAAAAAAAAGTTAGCAATTCTCATAAGGAGATCAAATATAGATAAAATACAAATGCAAATTGAATATGTTTACACGTAACGTTTTGATACAGATACAAATATAGATTAAAAAATAAAAAACAGACCATAATTTACCAATATTTTCGATCACCTCAAGAGTTAGGGTAATAGAAAAATTACATACCCCTTTTCTTTGGAGTGTGTGTGTACATGTATTATTTTTCCATATATCTATAATTTTCTATCTCATTTTTCTATTAAAATTTTTACTAATTATTTGAATTAATCATTATTATGAGCCAATTATCAGCTAACACGTCTTTTTAACTAAAAATAATAATTTTAAAATTAATATATAGATATCTAATAAAAGCATAGATCATTTATTTATATAACCGATCGTAGTTTTGCAACACACTATTGAATTTTATACAAAACAGAGTACTCCTCACGCTCGTCCACGTCTTATTTCACATGACCATTTGGCCAAAAGAAATGTGAATCGATATACGCGCAGGTAAGCTGCTTGTGGACACACCCAGAGCACAGTCAAGTCTTAATCAACCGGACGTACGACGCAAATTAAAACAACCGGCAACACGGCCCACGTCTATTCTCCATTTTCGGTTTTCCACTCCCAACAAATACCTAATTTTAACGGCCAAACAACAAAGAAACAACAAACAACAAACGCAAATACCTAATTTTGAACACTAACTATAACTGAATATTGCAGCGGTTGCATTAAGGTAAAATCAAATCTGCAATTCTTAAAACTAATAGCCTTATAACTTAGGACAATTCCTATAATCTCTCAAGTAAGATGTATCAGGTTCAATTCTCTTCTCCTATTACAATGGTTAGAAGGAAAAAAATTATGTTTTTAACATATGCTACTAGCACTTTGTTTTGTACAAGAACATGAATTAGGAAAAAAAATACATAAAGTGAAAGAATTATGAAAATGTGTAATTCGTTTAATGTGCTTGAATAATATAAATAGAAGGGATTTTAATCATTATGAAAGAAGAAATAAATCTAATGTTAATTATTTATATACCATTATAAAAATTAATAAAAAAATGTTATTTGATTTGCAATTTTTTCCATATGGAATGCACTTTTCTTTTCTTTTCTTATTCTCTCCGATTTTGTGGAAAGATAAATGCATTACCTCTAGCATTCCCTTTACCTCCTCTTCCCCTTCTCCTTCTCTATGAATCAAATTAGAAAATTAATATATTTTTTCAATAGTCTTATATTCTAATAACAATAACAACTAATCTCTTAAATGAAATTTAGTAAGTTCAAGTCATTCTTTTCCGTTATGATAATAAAAAAAAATTAATATATTTGCCTTCATTTTTTCCCCTACGATTCTTTCCCCTCTTTTTTTTTCGGTATTCCAAAGATAGTGAAAGTAGCTTTCATCCATTATTATGATTTTTCTACCTATGTTAGCAAAACAATCTTAGTCACTGTTATTCTAATGATGTCCGACTTGTCTTGCCAAGCTGATCTTTGATTTTTGATATGGAGATGTCATGTTTGTGCCCTTACTTAGGAAGATACGAATCATTTTCAGACATTGGGATTTCCACAATTTTGTTGTGGTACCATTCAAAATCATTTGATAATTAAAATAATTATAAGAGTTAATAGAGATATCTTAATGATGTAATCGATTATACATAATCGAAGATTCTAAGCGATTCCATAATGTATTGGACCAACCTTGTAAAGAATTGAGGGGTATCATAAAATTTGCCCCTAACACATCAAATGGAACAATGATAGATTTGTTGTGGTTTGTTTTCCTTTTCTTGTTCAAAGAATATTGGGTTACTTAAAGTAACAGCAAAATGAATTGAAATGAGGGTAAGAAGCAAAACTTGAATATTCCTCTTTAATAAGAAATCCCAGAAAAGATGGGGGAGTATTTTCTCCAGGATATTATTCAAACTACCTATATGCTAATTGCAAACATAAGCTATGATATATGCAAATGGTTTTGTAAACAATCTGTTTAATGTAAATAAGGTTCGTTAATGAGTATCTTTAAGATTCTAGTTAATAAGTTTTTTTAAAAAAAATTATCTCGTCAAGGTTGATTATATAAACTTTATATGTGAAACTTTTATTTTTAAGTTGTCAATAATGGACAGAGGACGCATGATAACCTTTTCTAATAATAAATTCAATTGTATTGAAATTGAGTTTGGTTTGAAGCTATTTAAGTAGTTAATCAAATCAATTTAAAGTTTCATATCATTTAACCAAAGTGCAGATTTAATTGAACTCAAGTTGAGTTTATGCATGAGATTACTTTAGGCATCGCTTGTACCTTAGTCGGATATATATATATATATATATATATATATTTATCTTATTAAAACAGAATGAGGCAAAACTACAAATGAACACGGCAGACATCATATACATTCCAAAACTTGCAGGAACCATATTAACTTTTAAACAAGATTAAGCATATAAATTATGGTGTTTATTTAGGGTTCATGAGAGTTTAAAGCATAAATTTTAAAACCGATATCATGATCTATGGACAAGTTATGGAAATTATGAAATAAATCTTAAGAGTATAGTCTCTAGATCAAAGATGGGCACCGGTTTAAACTGACCAAAAACAAACTGTGAATTGTCGATTGGCGGATCGGTTGAAGCTCGAACCTAAACCGATCCGTGGCTATCAAAGGCCATGCTAAGCCGGTTTGAACCAATAAGTCAAAGGCCGGTTCATGACCCTTTGACCCATGATAAATTTTTTTTTTAATTTTTCCATCATTTATAAATAAATAAATACAAAACAAAACGAAAGACAAAACGGCCACACGGACAAATTCATTGCCGCAGGACCAGGGGCATTCATTTTGTCTCGTCTGATAATGCCATTTTCCTTTATCGTTTCTTTTTTTTTTTTTTTTTTTTTAATCCTAAACTAGTTCAACCTGGTAGGTTGGCGAGTCAGCCATATTGACCTGCTTATAACCCGTAAATCACGCGATCTCACACAAGTCGTGACCTATGTGGTCAAGCTGGGCCGCCGAGCATGATCCGCCAATGGCAGTTCAGGCGGATATCTGTCTATGTCTACCTCAATTTTTTTATCGCAACTTGTGTTTTTGTTTTTTTTTTTTTTTTTTTTTTTTTTGGGTTCAAGTAGTGGCCTAATTGTAGTATAACCTAATAATTCGAGTATATGCATGAACCATTATTAATTTATTATCAACTCTAATTGTCTAAATAGCATTAATATTTACTCATCATTAAATTGAACATGTCATCTGGTGTAATAATTTCAATGAACATTTTTTCTATAAATTATTATAATAATATTTTAAACTTTAACAGCAAGACCAACACTTTCAAAATCATGTGATTTCGCCACATCCTCATAAAAATTTTTATTGGGATTTTCCTCGTATTGCCAGGTATAATTCTCCGGAGTAATTTTATGATTTTGAATTTTGATTTAATAGAATCCAGCACGTAATAATTTTCGGGACATGTTTCTTTGGTTAAGATACAACAAACACATACAGCTGTTTGGAAAACCTTAGAAATTCACAACAACTAGGCAGCCCAAGGCCCGATCACCGAGGGTCGGTCTGGCCCATTGGCCATCTTTTTCTTCTTGATTTCAAAAGCAGAATAGATTAATTATTCTGCCATTTTGAAATATATTAATTTGGAAATTGCAAATAATCATTTTAAAAGTGTGACCTTAGTATGGATATATTCCTAAATTTTCAAATATGATAAATGGTCTTCCCCAAACTTTAATAAATGGGCAATATTAAGGGCATTTGATTTTTTTTTTTTTTATAAAAATATGCTAAGATCAAAATATAGAAGGTGTTAAAACACATGTAATAAGTTCAAGGGATATTTTTCATACCAATATCAAGGTCTGGAGGGTTATTTTCAAATTTTGAAGGTTAATTTCCAATTCATCAAAAGTCTGTGGGGATGATTTACAATAATTGAAAGTTCAAATGCTATATACACACCAAGATTAAAGTTAAGAGAAATTATTTGCATTTTTTTCATACATTAATTTTAAAATACTTCGAATTCTGAAGCATTATTAATATATAAGTTATTCATCTTGCACCTTTGGGAATTTTCTTTTTTCTTCTCTTGCTCATTTTTACTTGCAAATTATTAAGGAAAAATAAAAAAGTTTCATTGAGAGCCTATTTTGAGAATTTTTACATTATGTTTGGCAACCTTTTAGAAAAGTGAAAAGTTGTGAAGTTGATAAGAAATATGAAAATGAAAGGAAATAAATGGAAGCATTTTCATTTCGTATGTTGAGTAAATATAGATGAAATGAAAAGAAAAGAAATAAAATAAGCAATGGATTAAATTATACTCTATCTTAATGTTTTGCTTTCCCTTTGTAGGCTACTTTTGTAACTGCAATCGCTTTTTACCATTTTTCATACCTTTCTCTCTAATTTTAGAGAGGAAAAAAATGAGGCTTTAGAGTAGAAAGTTCTCAACAAATTTTTACCTCTTTCATCCATTTTCCACTTTTCTTAAAATAGCCAAACAACATGTTTTCATTCATTTGCATTGTTTCCCCTTAGTTTCCACATACTTAGTGTTGATAGTCAAATATTTGTCATAGCTCTTCAAGTCTAGTCCAACCCATCACTCAACCAAGTTGGCTTTTGGGCCTTGGCTCCACCCACTTTCACTAACCTAGAGTATTATAAGATGGTCGATTCCTTCAACTTGAGAAACTGACAATCAATATCGTGACCAAAAATGCCCCAATCTACTCTCAATCATTTAGGGTTAGCACGACTGACGTGGATTAGTTAGCTCAACCTACATCCTCGGTAACCATCACTAAGCATATATTATCCCATGATCCCATTACACAAGCAACCATCAGGGCTCGATCTACTATAAATACCTTCTCTTGCATTATTAGATGGATAATATTAATTAGACACCTACTTATATTTGTTACATATTTCATCACCAACATGTCAATTGACTTAAGTATCAACTTTTAATGACACAATTACTACCTCGACTAACAGTGTTGACTTCATCCACTATGTGGTGAACCCCTCCTGTTAGAACTGAACCGTGTCAATTCTCCACCAAATTCTTAATGCTCTACACCGTAAAAAAAAAAAAAGAAAAGGAAAGAAATGAAATAAAAAGGAATAAACATGCTAGACTTGAACATGAAGAAAGAGAAAAAGATAATTGTGTAGAAAAAATTGGAAAGAAAGAAAAGGAAAGTGAACTCTATATTATAATTGGTCAAATATTTACAGATTGATATTGCTTTTTGTGCGAATGTTATAAAGACATTAAAAAAAACTTACATTTATTTATTTATTTATTTATTTATTATATTTAAGCCAGAAACAATTCATTCGCCATATACTTTTATACTATATAGTTTTATATATTAACTTTATCAATTCCTCTTATTATATATTTGTTTTACTTAAAAAAATTAATTTATTACAACATTCATGACTATTAACTAAGCAATTGAATAATTATTGATTTTAAGTTTACTACAACATGACCAAGCACAAGAATAATTATTAATTTTAAATTTGTATAGTTCTTTTCTTAGGCTCATTTAATTTCTTCATTGTATTTCACTATATATTTATAACATAAAAACCACTTCTATCATTTCTATCACTGATTCTTCCACCTCTACTGCCCACTATGTTTTAAGTACAATGATTTCTCCCCTCTCTCCACATGTTTGAGGACTAAAAGGAAGCTTTTGTATATTTCATACCATCAAACCCGTAATGGTTTTTCTTTTTCCCTTTTTTTTGTTTAAGAATTATTTCGTATCTTTTTCTATTCTATTTTGACTTAGTTTTGTTCTGTTTTATACACTTAAATGCATTTTCTGTTTTGGTTTTTCATTGATTGCTTTTTTTTTATATGACGGTACATTCAAGCAATCATATGGATATAACAGGCCAGGAAAATGTTCCACAACCACAAGCTTCGTGCTTTGTGTCTTCATTAATGCTTAGTGAATATCATCATTATAATTTTTTTTTTGGTAAGGATCTATTAAATGTTTTGTGTCTTCTATAAAGTTTAGTTTTCCTTTTTCACCCATGTTTGATATGTTTTCATTATAGTACCTTTTGTTTTACACGTATCGTTCATTAATTATTGTTTTTATCCCTAGGTACCTAATTGATTTTTTGTTGTTTTGACATTTTTGTAAAAATTTGTGTTTTAAACAATAGCAGCAAAATTTCAAACTTTATTTCTAAAGCAAATGCTTTACATTTTTTATAATGAGACAGTTTCCATGAAATTATATATTCATATAACATTTGTAAACCCCCAAAGTTTTACGATCGGTTAAGTTTAAACCCTAATCGGAAGGTCAACCAAAGCCCTAAAATCGACAAAACCGTAGTTAGACGTAACAGTTTAAGCCCGGCAATCCTATGTTCGTAACCTTAAGTGAGTAAGTAAGGGATTAGTATGTAGAATAGTTCGTAATAGTATAAGAAGACTTAAAAATATCATATTAGCCAAACTGCAATCCGTTTTGAACCCGAACGTTTACAATTTTCGAAGCTTGGAATAATAAAAATATTCTGAATATACCGTTAGACTCGTAAAAATATAAGGTTTTCAAAAATATCAGTTTTATAATTTTTGGTAACTAAAAATATCACATATCGTATTTATACGCGTATTGTCTTACTACCGATACTTTATTAGTCACATCTACTTTACACTATACTATTCATTACTATTTTACACAATTCCGCTATCTCTACTTTTTCTACCACCTACTATTACACTCTACACACCTATTTTCTTTACTTTTTTATCTTCTCATAACTTCAGATCACATTACCTTACATATTATTACTCTTAATACATAAAATACAAAAAAATCACATCTCTCTCTCCCCTCCCCAATATGGCCGGCGCCCCCCTCTTCTCTCTCTTTTTTATTTTTTTTTCAATTTTTTCTTTAATTAAATCACACAATTTCACTCATCATTTTCCTATAAATACCCCTCCTCTTTCATTTCTGTCATACTTCATCTACCCACAAATTCTACCAAAACTCTCAATAATTTCCTTCTCAAAACTCTCTTGAAATACTCTCTCAATACTCTCCTCAAAATACTCTCAAGCTTTCTTCTACGTATACTAAAAACCCATTCACTCATACTACTCTATATTCTCTTTAGGTAAAATTTTCTTTCCATATTTCTTTACAACCATATCATATAACTTTACATGATAATGGTGTGAGTTTCTTAAACTTGTTGTTATGGAAACTACGCTATGGTCATGTATTGTTCTTGTTCATGAAAATCCATTTATCTATTTTTATGTTATTATTATGTTTTGCACATATTATTGTTATTATTATGTTAACTTCTCATCTATATCTAATTAAATAAATTTATGTATCTATATATATATTCTTTAGAGCATATAAGCTCACTTGTTATTTATTTATTTCTTGCAATGTAATTTATTTACTTTTATGCTATTTTAAGACTAGTCTTTCTAGTCTTAAATTTGTCATTATCAAGTCAAAACAATTTTTCTTTCCTTTTCGAGACAGTCCATTTCTTAGTCCGAAAGCCTTGATTCAAAGCTAAAACTCTCAATACTTGACTTATATTATTTTGCTTATTAATTTGTTATTATAATTTTTGCTTGATATTATTCTCATATTCATGCAAAATAAAAATTGTTGTCTAAACCACCAAGTTTAAACTATACTTTTTACAAAAGAGATTTTGTCAACAAGGAAAGGTTCTAAAAGAAATTTAGAGTTTTCAAATTAATACAAGGAATCTATTTTCTCAAAGCTTTAAGAAGAACTAATTATAATTTTGAAAATACCATTATTTTGAAAGGCTTTTTCAAAAGCCATAACTTTAGAAGTAATAGAGTTGTTTTCTAAAAATAAGGAAGACGAAACTTCGTTATGAAAATGTTTTCCTTAAAAACATAATATAAAAAGGAAATGTAAGTTTTCAAACTAAGATTTAAAAAGTTCAAAATAATAGTCAAAGGAAAGGCATAGAAAAATAATAAGAAAAGTGACATTAATATTAAAAGTTTCGAAAAAGAAAAATAGAGAAATTTATTTTATTAAATATTCATTAAGGAAAATAGTAAGATAAACATAAAATATTCTTTAAAAACAAAAGAATCAAAATATTCATTTTAATGGATTTACAAAAATGATTTCTTGTAAACTATGGTTTTCTAAACTTTTAACTAACATTGTTTTTACTAAAGAATTTTGGTTGGACAACAAACACTTGAGCATGTATGAAATATGAGCTATATATCTATAAAAAGGAATTTCTCAACTATATAGATAACTAAGTATTTATCAAAGCAATTTTTGGATGATTTGAATATTGAAACAAATGCTTTTGGGATGGGAAATTTCATGGTGAATCTAATCGCCACGGTTCTAGAGCTTAAACGACCTAGTTTGATGAAAATAGTTTTAGAAATGGATAGATCTTTTTGAATAGGTAGAAATCGGTATATTATATGTGCAATTTTGAGTTAAAATAACCAAGTTATAGCCATTTTATGGCCATTTAAGTTGGAATTATCTTCTTCGCGAATTTTGACGTTCTTATAATATAGTTTTGACAAATTTCGAAAGAGTTATCAAAAATACTCATTTTAGGTATTTTTCTTGACTAGGTAATCCGAGGAAGAATTCGTACCTCCGAAGATTATTTCGACTAAGTGGATTGTTCTATCAACTCATCCATTTAGAAGAAGAATCGACATGGCCACGTGAGTTTATTTTCTTAAATTATGTACTTGATTGTGCTTGTAGTATAAATGCATTAAATTAAAAAAAGACAAAATGCTATATATGTAAAGTTATATGAATGGACACTAAGAATATCGAGGCAGGAATTGATTGTAAAGAACTGCTTGTCTTAGTATAGAATTTGATATATTAAAATTCTATGATCACCTTAAAATTGATAATAATGATGTTATGATATTTAAATAAATTGATTCATACATACCACGAAGTGAGTCACATTGTATTGGGTTATTATCCTTGGATGAAAAGGATAGTAGCACGGTTGAAAGCAACACTTGGCGGCTATGATCAAAAGCGATTGCTTGGCGACATGGAATTAAAACAATGCTTGGCGATAATCCGAAAGCATAGCTCAACTCGAGTAGACTTAATATGCTCAGCATAATGATCAAAAGCATAACTTAACTAAAACTACTCCTTTTGAGATTACTTATCATAAAACCCCAAATGGAGAGCATAAATCCATTCAACAAATAGTTCCCGAAAAACTATATGCCTTGCTTGCTCACGTGTATGTTGCATTTCACTTGAATGCTTAAATAACTTGTTTGAATTTTGCTACTCAAGTATTTACTTATGGAAATAATTCTCACTAAGCCTTTTAGCTTATACCCCTATAGATATCTTTTGTAGTTTAGCTTTTTGTGGTTGAAGCCACAGGGACCTTGCAGTCAGGTATTTCCCCTTTTGGTAAAAGAATTTTAGATGAAGTTTAGCATTAGTTTAGATGTAGACTTCATGAGAAAATTTCTTGTAATAGATTCTAGTATTTTGACGGGGGAATGCCCTTATGGCTTGTAAGACAATTATTATAAATGAATGAATATTATGATTTCCATTTCTTAATTTGTTATTGTATCTTCTTAAGCTTCTTCATATTTCAAAGTATGGTCCTCTAAGTATTGTAAGAGCACGTCTTACACCTAATATCGAAACTTATAGGAATTACTGAGGTTGTCATACTTAAGCTTTAATATTAAGTGTGGTGGACTATTACATTTAGGATACCCTTTGGGGCGTGACAGTTTAAGTTGGTATCAGAGTATGGTTAAGAATTTAAAAATTGTAATTATAGAATTGGACTTAAGAAGAAACAAATTAGAATGGAATTAAGAAAGACCTAGATAAGATAGAATGGGTAAAATAAGTTTTTCTGACTTATCTCTCTTTTGCATAGATTACCTTAGATGAGGCCCGTCTACAAGCGAAAGATTTCAAGAATGACCATATAAGGCTTTGGAGAATTAACACTTAAGGATTAGGGTTCTATGTGAAAATTTTGCTCTAACTGGGAAACCTAAGACAATCTAGGAGATGTTTCTGATTTGGAAGGAGGGTTTACTAACGTCAAAATGGAAATGAGCAGTTGAAACCTATCCACAACTGTCTCTTACGGAAGAAATGGTCTGAGTTAGAAATAATCTATGCTGTGGAACGAATTGCCGTAATGGCTGAAGACCACCCAATGCTGAGAGAGGCGACATTTGTTCTTAAAAATGAAGGAGACTAAACCTTTCCAGACTTTCGGACTTGGAACCTGATAGGACAATTGTTCTTATACGCGCATGATGAACTGATGAATCATATAGAGTGGATTAGGGCTAAAATCAACGAAACTTTCCACTTACATGAAGTTTATTAGGATATTTTACGGCTGCCAACGCACGTATCCACTCAACCGCCAATTTTCATGGGTATCCAGCTGAGAAGGGATGAAGTATTACGTCTAAGGAGGAATGAGAATGTGATAAGAGAAGAAGAGATGAGAGAAGGAAACGTGGAAGCTGAGGAAGAGTATGAGGAATATTCCACAGGAATCATCCGTTACCTGGAAGAGCAACGAGCCTGAAGAGGACCAGAGGTGAACCTAACTATGGACGTAGATGGTACTCCACCAACTACGAATGAGAATGCTAGTGGGGAAGCTAGGGAGAATGTTGCTTAGAGGACTATTCATGATATAGTGTCGGAATTAGCTGAAGCCAAATTGGTTGACATACATGAGAGGTCAAGGAAAGTAGCAAGAAAAAGAAGAAAATATTTTCAACAGCTCACGAGGAAAAGAAACCCAGGATCATCCAGTAGGAACGTTGGAGATGCACCTAGAGAATGAAAGAAGAAAGAAGCAAGGATAAAGAGGAACTGAGCATATCCATTTAGTCCAGCTAAAATTTTGTAATCAAAGACTAGAACGACGATTCTAGTTTATCTTTAGTGCTTTCGAAAAGGTGTTCTTATTGTTTTTGTTGTTATTTCAATGTAAGGGTCTTGTACCCGTTGTTTTAATCTTTTAATGAAATTATACTTTATGATTTCAAACTTAGCTTGATTTAAATTTTGCTCCTTATTTTAATCGTTATTTTTGCAAGTAAGTTTTCATAATTCCCGCAAATTTCCATCAAAGACTTAATTAAGATATCAAAGAGAATATTCAACCTAACTTCGTAAACTTTAAAACAGCCGAGGTAGAAAGAGGATGCAAGATGGAGCAGAGTGCTTCCAATCAACCAGAAGAAGAAGCAAAGCAGCCCGTCGCACAAGAAGCTGCTACACCTCAAGTAGATTTACACGCTATGTTAGGACATCTAGCACAAGTGCTGGATGCGATTAGACAGAACATACCTACACCTGCACCTGCACCCATACCTAAACCTGTACCAGCATCGGCAGCAGTACCTACTTAACAACAAGCGTCAGTAAAAGCATCGGTACGGAGGAGCATGCATTCCCAAATTATATCACTTCCTCCACCCCCACCGCTGAGACCCTACAAGAGCTCGTTGCCTGAGTTTATTAGAAGAAACCGTTATTTTGAAGGAGCTTTCGGTAAGCCAAATGAGGCTGAAGACTGGCTTGCTCAGATTGAGAGGTCTTTTGATACATTCGAGGTCCTGCATCACTTACAAGTCAACTATGGCACATACATGCTTTACTTAAATGCTCGAATATGGTAGGAATCCAAGAGAAGGGAATTGATGCTCCTAATCACCTATGAAATGTTCATATATGAGTTCTTAGAAAAATTTCCTGAAGAGTCTACGAGTGAAGTACAGTACAGATTTTCTACATATTGCTCAGAAAAGAAGGACCATTAAGCAATATGAGACAGAGTTTAGTAGACTGCTGGAATATGCTCTCAACTCCTACAAGTACAGTGAGGAGTTGAAAAAACAAGTCTTTCTGAGTGGATTAGATGAAAACCTGAGAGTAAAGTTGAAGGAATTTGACATCAGCAATTACCAAGAATTGGTAAAAAGAGCTAGAGTTGTGGAAGGAGCTAAGAAAAGGAAGGAAAGGATAGAGGAAAGGAAAACCCCAATCTTTAGGAGAAGGTTCCATGGTGGATCCAGTTTCATACCCCCATAAAAGAGATTCAAGTTTTCCACCAACTATAGGAGCAATGTCAATAGTGAGAAGCTCGTATCCAAGATCGTCAATTGCTAGAAGTGCAACAGAGCACACTACCCTAAGAAGTGCCCACAGTTGTTTGGAAAGTGTTTCTACTATGGAGATGTTAATCATAAGATGCTGGAATGTCCAAAGAAGGAAAACCATACTTGCTACGTTTGCAAGCAAGTGGGGCATTTTTCTAGCGAATGTCCATAGAGGAGGAATGTTGTGACAAGAACTTCCAGAGGAGCTGTTCCTATAAGGACTGGGAATGAAAGTGGAAGTGGAAGCAAGACGGATCTACTACTGCAGGATTCAGAGTCTACAACATGGAAGGACAATGGATGAACAAGGTGATGGATGAAGAAAAAGAGGACTTAGCTGCCTTGGAATACGTAGAAGGCTACATCTGTGACCTGATGATCGGTAAGCCTTAAACCTCTCCGTTGTTCATTCTTTTATTCTTGCAGTACAGAAGTTTTAAGATTTATGGATAAATAAATATGTGAATAGAAGTAGTAATCCCTATGTTAAATACACATGAAGCGTACAATTAAGATGTCAGAATGCTTTTGCTCTTTTTGACTCTGGAGCAACACATTCTTTCGTTACACCAAGTCTAGCTAAGAAGGTTGGACTACCAATAACTACAACAACTTCTAGTTTTAAGATTAAAACCCCCGTGGGAAGTGTTGTTATAACCCAAGAAGTGTTGAGAGATTGTGCAATAAAGATACGAGGACATCCATCCGTTTATGATTTCATAGTAATGGAGATGAGCTAATACGAAGTAATCTTTGGCATGAGTTGGTTATCTCTTGTTAAAGCCACAATAGATTGTCGCAATAAGAGCATGGAATTTGTGGACCAAGAAGGAAAGAAGATAACATTCATTAGAGAATCCATGATCTCAAGAGAGGAGGAATTGTATTTGTTCACACTAATGGAGGAAGTTTCGAAAGAAATAGATAATTGTGTAGATGACATGGAAGAGGAAAAGAAGAAGCCTGTTTTGAAGAATATTCCGGTTGTCAATGAGTTTTCAGACGTCTTTTTAGATGTGTTGCTTGGATTACCTCCAAAAAGAGAGATCGATTTTGAAATCGAACTGATGGACAATATGGAACCAATCTCTAGGTCACCATATCAAATGGCCCCAGTGGAGTTAAAGGAGTTGAAGAAACAACTACAAGAGCTTTTGGATCAAAGTTTCATAAGACCAAGTGTGTCACCATGGGATATACCAGTCCTATTTATGAAGAAAAAAGATGGATCCATAAGATTATGCATTAATTGTCAGGAGTTAAATAAGGTCACGATCAAGAATAAGTACCCATTCCTTAGGATTGATGATCTCTTTGACCAGCTATAAGGAGCGAGTGTGTACTCTCGCATCGATCTAAGGTTAAGATACCACCAATTGAGGATCAAATCGGAAGATGTTCAAGACTGCTTTTCGAACTCGTTATGGATACTATGAGTTTCTAGTAATGCTTTTGGATTGACCAACGCACAGCTACTGTCATAGACTTAATGAACCGAGCGTATAAACCTCTGTTGGATAAGTGTGTAATTGTCTTTATTGACGATATCTTGGTCTATTCTAAGACAAAGGAACAACACGAGGAACATTTAAGGATGGCATTACAGACTTTAAGAGAACATAAGTTATATGCCAAGTTGTCCAAGTGTGACTTCTGGTTAGATCGGATATCATTCTTAGGACATGTGATATTAGGAAGTGGAATCTCTATAGACCCCGAAAAGATCAAAGCAGTAATGGAATGGAAACAACCCAAGACGGTAACTAAAGTTAGAAGTTTTCCTGGACTGGCCGGCTATTATAGGAAATTTATACAAGACTTCTCAAAGATTGCTAGGTCACTAACTCAGTTAACCCAAAAGGACGAGACGTTTATATGGAATGAGAAATGAGAGCAAAGTTTCTAGGAGTTAAAGCAACGCTTAGTATTTGTCCCGATCTTAATCTTGTCAGATCCAGAGAAGCCTTATATAGTGCATAGTGATGCATTGAGAAATGGTCTCAGATGTGTACTAATACAAAAAGGAAAGGTAATCGCCTATGCCTCACGACAGCTAAGGCCACATGAGCAGAATTATCCCACACACGACCTGGAGTTGGCAGCCGTCGTGTTTGCACTTAAGCTATGGAGACATTACCTCTATGGGCAAAGATGTAAGATTTATACATATCACAAAAGTCTTAAGTATTTGTTCACCCAAAAGGAATTGAGCATGAGGCAAAGGAGATGGCTAATGTTAATCAAGGACTATAATCTTGGAATCAATTATTGTCCTAGAAGAATAAATGCCGTTGCAAATGCTTTAAGCCGCAAGAGTCATGGAGAAGTTGTTGCTTTTCTTACAAATCAGAAGAAGTTAATAGGAGAATTTGAGAAGCTGAGCATTGAATTTACGGGACAAGGTGTAGAAGTGGAGATAGCTAATGTAGTGTTAGAACCGACTTTGGTAAAAAGGATTAAAGAAACTCAACGCTATGATGAGAAGATACAAAGGATAAAAAAGGAAGTACAAGAGGGAAACTATACTAATTTTGAAGTAGATGGCGATGCTGTCATGAGAATAAAAGGATGACTTTGCATCCCGAAGGAGGAGGAAATGAGGAAAGAAATCATGAGTAGGGCCCATAACTTAGGATATACGGTACATCCAAGAGGAATCAAAATGTACCAAGACCTTAAGAATCATTATTGGTGGAATTGGATGAAGCAAGATGTAGCGGATTATGTGATGAATTGCCCGATTTGTCAACAGGTGAAGGTGGAAAACCAAAGGCCAGGAGGATTGTTGAAACCTTTGTCAATACCCGAATGGAAGTGGGATAAAATCTCGATGGATTTTGTATATGGATTACCAAGGACATCTGCGAGATATGATGCTATATGGGTCGTGGTAGATCGTTTGACCAAATCGGCACACTTCATACCGATCAACATGACGTACTCAATGGACAAGCTAGCCAAGCTGTACATAAGGGAGATAGTGCGTTTACATGGAGTACCTATTGGAATTATATCAGATCGAGATCCTCGATTTGTATTTAAGTTTTGGACAGGTTTACAAAAGTGTATAGGGACAAAGTTACATTTCAACACGACTTATCACCCCCAAACCGATAGATAATTAGAAAGGACAATCCAAACCTTAGAGGACATGTTTCGTGCTTGTGTCATGGAATTCAATGTATGATCTTTTAATAAGAACTACCAACTATTTTTTATCTATATTTATTTCTTGATAAACAATTTATTAGAAAAAAAGTTTGAAAAAAGTATTTATATTTATAATCTGCTGACAAACAAACAGACATGTCTACTTGTTGGTTTTACTTATTGAATTTGAGTATTTAAGTGTGAATTTTATCAAAGATTGACAAGATCCATTCACCTTTTGATCTTTACTGAATTGTGTAGTTACTATTCGAAGTTTCAATTTTCAACTAAATTTCGATCATTTACTTATTAGACCATGTTAGTTCAACAATGATTAAATGGTAGTAAATTTCATTAGCTCATGGAAAATTTTATGATTATATATTTTCCCCCTAAGGATCAATCTTGTAAGTTGTTGAATGAATCAAATCTATCTCAAACTATGATTAAACCAGTAAAATATCTTTATATTATCTTTCCATTAATTTAATATCATCACGTAATGGGATTGCAAAAGTTTCATTCACATTTAATAACTAGTGAGCATCGAAATTTCTTAGTTAAGTCACGTATAGATTTCTATGATCGACTTATATATAAGTCAAAAAGTCCTAAGTATTGTATTTTGTTTCAGGTAAAAAAAGTATCAAGTCTACATATTTATTCCAAATCAACATATTTATTCCAGGTGAAAAAATATTCCAATTTAGTACATTTTATCCGTGGCCCGGCTTGACCCAAGAGCAACTTCGGTGAGCACGGAACCATGTGAATTAATATCGTCGAGGAATGGTAGCTGACATTTGATTGGTAGATGTTTAAGTAGACTTGATGTCAAACCACGTCTGTCAAGTAGGTTTCACATGAGGACTTTTATGATCAACCATTTGGAATATATAGCAAGTTTTTCCTTCAAATTTTCTATTTTTGCCTACTTAATAAACTTCTACGGAAACCATTCAATAAGATACAAAGACAGAAATTATTTATTTATTTATTTTTAATTTAAGAAAACTTGTAATGGGTATAATTATTTACAAACCATATGAAAAATATGAGATAAGCATATTAATTTAATTTCACAGCAAGTAGAACTATAAATGGGTTTAAGTGGCAATACAACGGTCAATACAAGATTCAAGTCAACTATTTAAAGATTAAAATTGAGTAATACTCATATTAGATTAATAATTTTCACCTCAGACTTAACTTTAAGTGGTATCAAAACCTTTTTTTCATCTAACTAAAATAATATCAATTTCTAGAACCTAGCTCCCATATGAGCTCAATTTGTCCTCTACCAAACCAAACCTTGTGAGACTTAATTTTAACTCGATAAACTACTTAAATAATTTAACTGAACTAATATCAAACCAAACTCTCTATATATCTTACTGAATTCAAATAAATTATGATATTAGCAGCTATGATTCTGGTTGAATTGAAAGAAAACTGAAATAAAAAGGTACATACAATTGATTAATTTGTTCAACATTCTCTGATCAAGAACCTAGAACACAGCCATGGATCCATCCCAAAATTTGCAATATTCCTTGCGTACCTACTCAACTACCATGTGCTTGCTTAACTAAACTTTTGTCCAATCTAAACGTATAAAGACCTTTTGATCTGGATCACATGTGAAGAAGATAAAAATAAAATAAAAAAATAAGAATTATATTTTACATTTGGATCCTTTCTACTCCTGATGATGTTGGTGGTGTTGTTGGTGTTGTTGGTGTTGGTGTTGAATTGCTAATGCAACTTCAGCCACCGTCTGCTCCATTTTCTTCACCATCTCACTCCCACCAAACTTGTGCTTATGGAAAGGCATTGGATTATAATCAAGGTAATAGAGTAGAGTCACCATTAGAACCGAACCGATACACATCGGTATCGGACCGAAGAACCAAAGCAACAAATCAAGAGCAAAATAGAGGGCTCTAAGCCCGACTGACCAAAAATTACTTCCTCTTATGATAGCCCTCTCAATACTCTCGGACGGTATTTCACTCACACTACTAGGTGTGGTGATCAAATAATTAGCATGAACATAATTCCTAGCTGCTTGAATAAAACATGCGAATGCAAGGAGGAAACAAAGTAGGAGACAAATGTATTTGATTGAAATCGTTGTTGGTCTCGTGTCGCCGTAGATTAATTCGCTTTGGAAGAAATTGTTGGTTGAATTGCTTATCCAAGCTCCAATTAGGGAGCTTAGTGTTAGGGACACTGATGACAAGAATGTTGCTGCTGATATGTTGGCTGATACAACAGATAGGAAAGTACCGATATCCTTTCTCTCATCCTAAAAATAAAATTAAACCCGATATAAGATATAAATATAGATATAAATAAGATACCATTGAAAAACAGATCATCTAATCAGACTCGGAGTCTAAAAATATTACCTTCAATATTCCCTGAACCCAAGCCTTCTTGTCATGATTTTCGAAACCCATGACTGTTTTTTCCGGAAGATGGAGGTATCTATACAAGAGGAAGAGATGGTATCCAAACATGATGATCAGACCACATGGGACTAGGATTATATCCAGGTCTTGCTTTTCAAAACCCATTTGGTTTATCTTGTTTTTTTGCTAATGAGAATGCGGATCTTGAAGTCTCTATATGAACTGTATTTTAAGTTATGTTGCTAAACAAAAATTTAGATGTGGATGTTCATATACTAATAGTACTAGCTTTGACTTTTCTCAATTAGGCGGCTCTCTCTTGCAGCTTGACTTAATTATTGCCATATCCAGCCTCAAATATTAGAAAAAGAAAATAAAACGAAGGACAAAAAGATGTATCAAGTCTAATACTCCACGATTGGAAGAGGGATGTATCTTATGAACTGGTAAGATAACTTTCTTTTTAATTTCTGAAGCTAATCTACTTAGATGCTCATAATCGTATGTTTTCTGATGGTTTTTATCTTGATGTATTTCACAATGGTTAGTCAATGAAATGCTTTTTCTAAGTCCAAAAAAAAAGGACAAAAAGATGTATCAAGTCTAATATTTAATATAACTAATTTTAAATCATCTATATTTATTCATAGGAATAATATCATAAATGGTACCTGAATTTTATAAAATATATAATTAGCTATCTAAATTTAAAAAATAATCAATTAATTACTTGAACTTTGAAATTAATAAATTTTGTATATGAAAAATCTTGAGGCTGATTAATTTAGTACCTAAAAAAAGAACTTGACAAAGGTATTATTAGCGTATACGAAAAGTTTTTTCACGTAACAAATTGATCATTTTTAAAGTTTAGTGTTAAATTGAATAATTTCAAAATTTAAATATCTAATTACACATTTTTTGAAAGTTTAGGTTCCACTTGTCACACCAACTCTTATTTATATCACTTTTTTGTCACCTATATACTTGGTAATATATGATTTCCATTGAAAGTTCTTTCTATATTTATTATAACTAATAAAAGTCCCATCTAATGTGCGGGATTTAATATCTTTATGTTAATAAAAATAATATATCTATAATAAACATTATTATAATTATCATGTCAATGATATTATATTTGCAAAGTCCTAGTTCTGTGAATGCATTTATTAAATTTAATAATATATATTATATATTATAACTAAAATGTTTAAACTTTTGAGTTATGATAATAAAACATCGTATGCGAAGAGTCCACTGCTTCACATATAAACATTTAAAGTGGCAACTCTTCAAACAAACACAATTCATTACTCAAAGATATTTCTATCTCAAATAAAAAATTACGATAATACAATGAGATCGAAAATAATTTAAAAATAGATAAGATAGACTATTTTTTTTAAGAAATAATTAAGTTTAATGTGATTGTAATGAACTGTTTTTTTCAAAAGGTGATTTCATATGGTAATTTGTCTCTTTAAGAGAGAAGTTGAAAACAACTTCATGTCTTTTAAAAAGATAACTTCAATAGAACCTAAACTTATATGTTTAAATTGTCTATTTTTTTTATTATTTTCAACACGGCAGCATTTTTATAATTACTTTTAAAAACATGTATATATTTCCTTAACCCAACACTGTAAAGTGCTCTCATAAAAAATACGAATAATAAATTTTTTTCAGGAAAAAAAAATATATATATATAGTGCAAAAAAATAGAGAAAGAAATATATTTGTATAAGCTTACTAGTTACTTCTAGCATTAACATGGTAGCTTTTCATGCGATATTAAGACATGAAAAATAATATTAAAAAGGTACAATAACATAAAAAGAAAAATATGAAATAATATATTATAATAGATTAAAAATTATATTAGAATATCATGATTATAAACTAAAAAGTAAAATTACATCAAAATATCAACATTTTAAGTGGTTAAATAGAAAAAACCAACATTTTGTAAAATAATGAGCCAAACATGAGAATTAATTAAAAAGTATATAAAAATTAATAAGTTAAATGAACTTTGCAAAAATATTCCGGCCCAATTAACTCATTTAATAATAATTTTTTTCTCTCTTTAAATATTGATATTTTACTTCCAAAACGTTGATACTTGTAGCATAATGTATCCTAAACTAAAAAAAGTAACAAGTAATATTATGACTTTTTAGTATCAATAATGGTAAGGGCAAGGATAATAGATGAAATTTAGTGATGGTAATTAATGGTTATGGAAAAGTACATTGATGATGAAACAAATATTTTGCTTTTTTTTAACAGAAATTATATTTCTTTTTTACGGATATAAATATCTTTACTTAACTACTACAGGTTTAACACATGTCTAGGATTTTTGTGGAAAAATATTACCAATATACAACTCCAATGAAATTAATTATCAATATACCACACTAAAATTGTATTTGATAATCGGGACAAGTTTTTTAATATGTAAATCACTATATACACACGCGATATAATGTTTTACTACCGTCACTATATCACATGTATAAAAAGCGATACATGTATATCGCGTAAAGAAATCGCGATATAGCATGTATATCGCGACCACCAAACGCGATATACATATGAAAATAATACATATATTGCTTCTTTCTTTCACGATATAGGTACATCATGATAACTTTTGTATATCTTGTTTTTAAGTCGCGATTTAAGAGTGGTATATCAATAATTATTTTTATATTAACCTTAAATAAGTAATTAATTTTTATAAGTGTCCTTAAAAATTATTTCTAACTACTACTTTATACCGATTGGCTGCTGTCGATGGAATAGGAAAATTGAGATGGAAAACCTGCATGATCATGCCAATTCCAAAGTCAATTTCGTGTGGATCACGAGTCTAACTTGATTGCGATGTACAAACTCGCATGAGAAAAAATGCAATAAATTAGTGAACCGAATTTCATTAGGTTTTCCCATTTTCCTTATCGTTTGAAACTTCATTTAAAAAAGGTACGGCAAGGTGATTTCTACCTAGTAGACATTGTCATGAGTCGGTTCAGGTCCAAAGCCAAGCTCGAACCACCAATTCCAAAAATAGTGGAATGGGAACTGGGCCCATAGGAGCTAGTCCAGTTTCCAGTTCTTAGAAATAGCCACTTTTGGTTCCTCTAGAACTGAGAACCTTGAAATAATAAAAAGAACCATAAAAAAATCAATTAAATAATTTTTTTAATTTAAGTAAGAAAAAAAATACAAAACAACTTTTAACTAAGAATAACATTATACCTACTAATAAATTTTTATAGTCCATTATTTGAAAGAAATTTTATAGTTATACATTTATTTATATACAATGACTCCTACTTTTTTAGTTGTCATATTAGTAATGTTGCATTATAAAATTTTCAAGATATAAATAAGTCCTAAAAACACAAAAACAAGCCACACACTGTTAAGAAAATAAATCTACTTTGGTTTGAAGTATACATAAACTCAAAAAATTTCAAATATATTTATTACTTATGTTGTTTAAATATTGTGAATAAGAAATAAATTCTTACTATTCATATGAAAATAGTTTTAAATGTTTTTTTAATTATAAATTTTAACGATTTGTTTCTTTTATTTTTTAAAATTTTTGTGGCGTGGCAAGAACAGACGGTTCTACTAGTTCCTCAGTTGGTTCTTGAACGATGGTTCCAAATTTGCTAGATCAGGCAGCTTTGGTAAGGTATAACCATAAGGGCTCGTTATCCCTAAGTGGTTCTCAGTTCAGGAATCATTGGAAACAGGTCAATTGATTCTTGATTCGGAATCGAACTGTGATGATATCTACTACCTAGGATGGTTTAGGTTACCAAAATAAAGGGGCAACAGTGGTAATGGAGGAAATTTCCCAATTTAGTCCTTGGATGTTAGTACCAAGAAGCAATAGGAGGATCAAGGAAGGAAAGCAGGAATCTAGGCAATTTGAATCAACAAGAATATGCTAAATCTTTGGGTTCCATATTTGATTTGGTATATTCATTAGATGAATATGATTTGGAAGTTAACAGCAATCCTTTTTCCATGAAGCTAGAAATGGTCTCTAAAAGCTCAAATCAAGGCTAACAAGTAACTTCAATTGCAGCTAAAAATTCAAATATAGGAAAAAGCAAAGCTAAGAATGGGAATATCTTAGCATTATTGTTGTTTACTTGCTGACTTGCACTTATATATTTGAAACTATACATTTTAAATCAACAAATCTTTAAAAACCCAGTGTTTTTACTCCTTTAAAGACCACTTTGGCCATTAGAAGTAATAAAATTTGATTTTAAGGAAACTTTTATGGTTTATCATGACTTTTAATGGAATTAATCATGTCAATTATTTAATAATTTAGATTCATACCTTACAGATTTTATAAAATACAGACTAATACATAGTGCCATAGGATAGATTATGAATATGAAGTTTAATACCAAAGTATAAGATAGGTACATCGTATCACATAGTAGATTTCACGTACGAAATTTAATACTATGTTACGTGACAAAATATGCATACTCTACCCACTTTATACCTACTAATCCCTAAATATAGCAACATAAGAGACTTGAAAAGAATGAACACTAGAATGGAGTTATTAAATGTCACAAATCCTATATATAGTTTTATATGGAAATGAATTTAAAATTTTAAAACTAAAACCATCTTGTTGCATTTTCATTGTGGAGGTTGATAAGGATCGAAGTATCATCTATGTGCAGAAGAAGAAATTCATATGGAGATGTTTCTAAGTAGAGAAGGATATATTCTGGATATCTCAAATGAAGAAGAAGAAACAATATATTATATGTCGAAAGATTAAGTAACTAAACTAACTTACTCTAGCATCCTAAGCTGTAAGCGTGGACTAATCTGCTGAACTAAACAAAGATAAATAAATAATGTATAATATGTACAAGTCTCTACACTCTACGCTCACTAGCATTGCATATAAAAAATAAAGATTCGAAATCAAAATAAAAATAAAACATCAAAAGAAGTAGTTACTTTCATGAAGGCAATAGCTTTTTCACTTTTAGAGATAAAGACATAAGGAGTGTCTGTACTATTATTTTCCTACAATTTGGTACCTAATATTTGATTTTAGGCAAAAAAATACCCACACTTTTAAACCGGTGGTATTTTGATACTCAAAATTTGATTTTGTGCCTAATTTTAAGAGTACAGAGATACTAAAATACAGTCAATTTGAAAGTGTGAGTACTTTTTTGGCCAAAATCTAATATTAAGCACCAAAATGCCAAAAAATGATAGTATAAGCACTCTCCGTGCCTTTATCTATTATTTTTATAATAACCCATTCATCTTCTTTCTTTTTTGTATTACTTTACACATTATTAATCATTTATCTTCAAAATTTAAAATATAAACTCCTAAGATTTTTTTTTTTTTTTTTTGTGGAATAATATAGTTGAGATCTTATATGATCATGTTTGGTGGATTTAATATTTATTTTAATGCTTTTATTATTTTATCTTGTAATATAAAATTCAGGTAAATTACACTAGAAGGTTCCAACGTCTGGGAATATGTTCATTTTGGTCCCAACGTTTTTGGTTGTTCAAAATGGGTTCCAACGTTTGGGGTAAGTTCATTTAAAGTCCCAACCTTTGAAGAAGTGGGTCAATTTAGGTCCCCCAAGGACACATATCACTAGAAGAAAAGCCTTTTGAATTTTGATTAAATATTCTCTCCTAGTGACATGTTACCTTAGGGACCCAAATTAACCTACTTTTTCAAATGCTAGGACCTTAAATGAACTTACCCCCAAATATTGAGACATCTTTTGAACAACTCTTGTTATTTCAAGTAATATCAACATTGTTTAGCTATTATCTTTTTCTTACCTTTTGGTTCTTTTACAAATAGGATAAATTACACTAGAATATCCTAACGTTTAGGAGTAAGTTCATTTAAGGTTCTAATGTTTCAAGTGGTTTAAAAGAGGTCCCAACGTTTGGTAAAGTGAGTCAATTGAGAACGTAACGTTTTTAGTGGCTAAAAAAAGGTCCCAATGTTGCAAAAGTGAGTTAATTGATATCTTCATTGACACGTATAAACAAGAGAAATATTTAATTAAGACTCAAAAGACCCTTTCTTTTAAAGTCTCTATTAACACTATCAACATGAAAAATATTTAATTAAAACTCAGAAAACCCCTTTCTTCTGTTGATATATGTCAATGAAGACCTCAATTGATCCACTTTTCCAAACATTTGGACCTCTTTGGAACCAATCGAAATGTTGGAACCTTAAATAAACTTACTGTCAAAGGTTCTGACCTTCAATATAATTTATCCTTTACAAATACATGGAATTAACTGCTTCTTGATAATTTCTAGTCTCAGTTGAATATTAGTTTAGTTAGCCTATACAAAAGTTTTTAATTGAAATATATATATTGGTGGTTTTCAATGATCATATAGCATATTGAACATTTGTAAACTAAAACTCTAATATTATGTTTAATACATGAGAATCATCTAGAATAAAATAAATTGAAATCGAAAAAATTGAATTGAAGGGAATAAGTAAGGGAATGGGAAATTGATTCCTATGTTTGAGTACATCTATCGTAATCAATAAAATGTCTATTTACAAAATATACCCATCATATTGAATATGGATAACATATAAGTGGTTGGAATGGAATCGTGATTCCCTTTTCTTAAAATTAGAATCGAATTCCCCCTCAACACTAGAACCAATGATTCTCAACAATTGCTATTGTGGCTTTTAAAATTGCTATTTTGACTTTTAAAATTGCTGCCAAATACATGAAATGGAAGGGAATCGAACTAGGAATCACACGATTCCATTCCACGTCCATTCTCGTGTACTAAATTTGCAATACATATACATACTTCCATTTTTATAACTTAAAAAAGTTAGTTTTATCGCATAAGATAGGGTTCATTGTTTGCAATTGGAACATTTGCATATACTCACATGAAACCATGGATAGATATTTCCTATATAAAACTTTTAATAAACTTCTATAATTATGTACCAAATCTCTATTCAAAATTTAGTGATTTCTAAAGATAAAAAAATATAAATAAATAAAAAACCCACCAATATTAACAATCTCAAGCAAGCAAATATCTATCCGATAATGCATAGATTGGTAATGAAAATCATGTAAGAACTTACTTAGCCATCTAGGTTTTTGGCCACTTCACAATAAAGTCATGTAAGAACTTATTTAGGCCTCGAGCTTTTCGGTCTTTGCGGCCTTCCCCAAGCCCCCCAAGCTCGACTCTAGAGTTTTTTAGCAAGCAGCTCTTAACCAGCCTATTAAGGCCTTATAGTTTTCCATGATATAAAGAGTTCTAATAAAATTTATAAAAATTGGCAGTAGAAATAAATTATTGGCTTTCACCACTTTAAAGTCAAAGCATCTATCGCACATTTCCATCATCTGGCAATATATAAAAGTTTCCTAAGACTGATTTAATTAAGAAGAAAACTACATATAACTAATTGCATCTTGATTATGGAGGTTCAAAAACTTATCTAGATATTTTTAATAATGCAATCTTAATCCAAAGATCAGCATAAATAAGAATGATATTACTTCATGCTAACCATTTGATGATTTAATGTTTTTCAAATGTAGTATCTAATATATTATATAAATAGGCTATTGGCATGATTCAAAAATTAATCAATATATATTTATTTGTTTTTTTTTCCTTTTCTATGCAACAAAGGGTAGAGTTCAATATTGATCCATCACACTTGAGATACCATCGTTAATACCATTAGACACCAAGATTGTTGACATCGACCTTAAGTTCAATAGATGGCCCTCTATTGATCCAACTCTTTATTTAGCATATGTACAAAACATTATATATTTTTGCCACTTTTTTATATGAGAATCAATAAAAATCAAAAGTCTATCTTTTGTGTGTGTATGTAGTGTGTATGTATGTGCGTATGTATATATATCCCATTAGGATGTGAAGTTGTATAAAGTAAAAATAAAAGAAAAGGAAAGTAAAAGAATAAAAGAAAAAAATTAGATGGGTTTCCCTTCTCTCAATTTTCGTTCGTTTTATCTTTTTAGAATACTATTGCATGTAATCGGATAATGATATCACAAAAATAAAATGATGCCACGGCTTTATCACATAAATTCAATAATGTAAATGATCTTTAACATTGATTTTGACAAAAATTAAAATTAGAGAAATGGAGATAATTCAAGGGTCTGCTTGTTTTGGTTTTTTTTCGACAGATACAGACACTTTTTTAAACTTTTTGCTAACAAATTATTTATCAAGAAATAGATATAGATAAAAAAAAATTGACGGTTCTCATCAAAAGATCAAATAGAACAAATATAGATAAAATTTAGATGCAAATCGGATATATTTACACATATCATTTTAAAAAAGATACAGATACAGATGAAAAACAAACAATCCAAACAGACCCCAAATCTAAAAACAAAACTTATTTTATAGACCTTAAAGTTACTTGTAAGCTTCTGATTTGACAATTTCTGATATAAAAGAGTGAAGTCAGTCTCACATGCAATGCTATCGGCCTTAAGGCATGACCTCGATGAGAGACCTAAGACCAAACAGTGGACTTATCTTGTAGTGTCTAAAACCAGCCTGAAGAAACATTTGTTTCCATTCCTGTTCAGTTCTTTCTCTTCCTTTGGCTAATGTCATCATCAACATATCAAAAAATAGTTTTGTTCCAGCCAATGATTTCTCTTCATTCCCATTACCTATAACCATGTCTATTATCATTACCTTTCCTCCATTTCTGCCTGCAATAGCTTCTCTGCATTTCTGTAGTACTTTGATACAATCTTCATCGCTCCAACCATGGAGCATCAACTGTCGAATTTAATATGTAACATATGACATATATATTATAAGAAGAAATGGATGATTATTTTTGATGAAAAATAGGAAAAATTGTAGTCCCGCATTAGCTATTATAAAGTACAATCAAATTAAAATATGGAAAAACTTCAATGGTCTTGTCAGGAAACGTCCTATCTTTAAAATTATCATTAAACTAATTATAAAAAAAAAATTCAAGATTTCAACATGATTAAAAGATTTGAACCATTAATGATGTAACGGAATTGATCATGTTATAACCACTTTAGAAATATAGAATTTTCCAAAATACAATTGATAAAGTACTAATTCTAATTGCCTCAGTATTTTAAATATAAAACTACTCTAAACTATTATTGTCTGATTCCATATTAATTCCCCCCACATAAGTCAGTCTACACACTTTTGACAAATTTCGTAAATCTTAATGAACTAGATTAGTCAAATCTTTTCGTCCTCACTCGGTTTTAACTAAGCTTTAAATTAAGCTATAATAGATTTTAAATCACACTATTTAGAACATTTTAGACAAAGTGAATAAATATTGCACATTGTCACCCTTCAGGTTAATTATTTTCTACTATAAATTTAGGTGCTATAAAACTATTGAAGCTGACCCCTAAGTGATAGGCGAATGATCAGAGAACAAATTAGGGCAGAAATTAGCTGGCTATTATAATACAATTTAAGAAAATGGTCCGAAGAGGATAAAGACTATTGCCAAGCGAATCTTAGCAAACTTTTAGGATGGCTTGTGGTTTATATTAAAAAATAATAATAAATAAAACAAAAATAAAAAGAGCGAGCGATCATAGCAGCAATAAACCCAATTGCAAGGAGAATACGGCGATTTTAAGGAGATTTATAATACCCCATTTGATGGTTTTGAGAAAGTATTAGTAGGCCTTCATAAAATCAAGATAATGAATATTAAGTCAACACAATAAAATAATTGGATAAAAAAGTAGCTTCCCTTTAATCATTAGCTTCGTCGGTCAATAACTTTATTTGGATTAGGTTATTACAAAATAGACTAAAATCTTTTTACGTATACCAAACTCTCATGGATAAACTATACATGGCGTATGGATAAGTGATTAAAAAAATAAATTAATTAAAAATAATAATAATCTGAAATGCGTTTGTTAATAAATGCATCCAATAGATGATAAGGGTGGAATGCTATTAACAAATTATATAAATTTATTAGTAGCGTATCACGTGAATAATTTTATAAAAATTACACATTATTTTTATTATTATTTGAAAAAGGTTTAATAACATAAATAATACTAAATTTTGATAAAATATACAATTAGATATCTAAATTTTAAAATTAATATAAAATTTAAACTTTAAAATTCATTAATTTAGTATGCCAAAAAACTTATTGCGTAAATCAATAGTACCTTCATCAATTTTTTTTCAAATACAAAATTGATCCATTTCAAAATTCAAATACTAATTTGACTAATATAAAAATTTAAATATCTAATTATATATTTTATCAAAATCTAATTAATATGTATAATATTATCCAGTAAATGTGAGGATTTACTTAAACAACGACACCAATTCAATCCGGCTTGGAACCGGTGGTTCACGGGTTGGCTTTAGGCCAACCCAGGAGAGGGTCAGTTCGGTTTGGGTTGAACCAGTGATTGAGCCGGTTCAAGGCTCTTTGAACAGTTAAAAATTAAAAAAAAAGGAAAAAATTATATCAATTTGTAAAAAAATTTCAAATGACCGCCAAAAAAAAAATAAAAAAGAAGAGAATAAAATTTTTTAAAAAAAGCAAAAAAATTTGGATTACTTTCATTTTTTATTTTATATAGATTACTTTCATTTTATTATTTTTATAAGTACATAAAAATTTACATAGAGTTTTTTTTTTTTTAATAACCTAAATGTCGAACCTACGGTTCAAATGGTTCAAGGATGACGATTCACCGGTGATCCGCCAACCCAATGATTCTTCCTACGGGCTTTGAACCATACGGAAGGCCGGCGCGAACCGGCCCTCGCTGGCCTCTAAATTTACTGGTCACTTACTCACTCGAACACATACACGAAGCATGTTTCCATCCACACAAGGAAAATGAAAAAAATCATGAAATTTACTCACAATCAAAGGAAAGATGACTTGAAACATGGAATTAGGTACCTTAAGCAAAAGCATCTCCAGGAGGAATGAATTGAAACAAATCACCTCCAACAAACTTCAACCTCTCACAATTCGGCAAGTTAGCCACCACATGTGGAGATCAAGCACAGTACATTTAATCTCCGGAAAAGCCTCACAAATGATCCGTGCCGCCGTACCGGTGCCACCTCCGAGATCCACTAATGAGCCCACTCCATCAAAAACTTCCTTGCAATCCTTAATCACCAAGTTAATCATCCCGGAATCACCTGCCATCGCACTATTAAACGTGTCGTTAAATTCGGGGTTTTGGACTTCATAACCCCATAAATCCATACCATGAGCTGCTTCAAATGGAGAAGGGATGACCTCCTTTTCAGCCTTAAACCATGATCCTAGAGAATGCCATGGAGCCACTAGGGCAGGATCAAGCATGGCCCTAACTAAAGGGGATAAACATGTGTTTTGTTCTTTATTAAAAGATTCGAAATGGGTGTGAGGGAATATGCGATTTCTGTGGTGTTTTCTTCGTTTGGTTTTGATACTAGGGTTTGTGCAAATATGTTTGAGTGGACAAGTACACGCATGAGACGGTAAAGTGGGGCTGTTTTGGATGGATTTATGTGGAGCTTTAAGACCAATTCAGGAAGAGTGATGGGTTGGTTATGGTTATGGATTATGTCTGGAATTCCTAGCTCAAGCGCACATTTGAGGGACATGGAATCTATGAAGTTGAAGATGTGGTGTTGTAGAGATGGGCTTGTGCTTGAAACAGATCTTGTGCTCCAAGTTCATGGCTTGACTCCATCGTTGTTGGGCAATTCTTGCTCAAAAAAGGGTGTGATCTTCAACAGATGACTCGAAAAGAAAAGAAACTTTATAAAGGGGACTAGAATTTGCTATGAGCAAGAGTATGTTTGAATTATGTGAGTTTTGCATTTGAATTTATTTGTATATAATTCATACCTAGTTTGTTTAAATTATTTATAAATAAACTATCTATTTTTTTTTGTTTGTATATATTTTTTAATAAATATTCTATATTAAAATGACATATCATTAACACAATAATAAACCAAATAAAGTTTAATGTATAGTTTGATATCTAAATCTTATCAAATTTTATTTTGAACAATATAAAATTTAAAATTATCAATATACTACTTGTATAAAACAATAACTTTAAGTAGCTAATTATAAATTATGATAAAGTTTATGAATTAAATTATAAATTATGATAAAGTTTATGAATTAAATTAATATTATTAAACTTGAAATTAGTTAATTATGTAAATTAATAAAATTCAAATATATGTTATTTATCTAATTTTCTATTAGTATTTCAAAAGTGCTCGTTAAAAAACTAAATAATAAATTTTTTTTTTATTAAGCTGGCAGTTGTTGACTTTAGAGAGAGAGACAGCTGTAGCCTGTCGGTGTGCACGCAAGCGTTGGATGTCCAATCTGGCGTCTGTTTATCCATTATATTATAATGAGCAGCATCTTTTTATTATTTTTAAAAGGTTATTTGTCCTGAAATAAAAATTGATAAAATATTGATAATTTTATATAATACAAGTATAATAAAAATATAATATAAATAAATTACAGATATAGGTATGATATAAATAAAAATTTAATAATCTAAATAGGCTCATATCCCCTATTAAATTAAAATAAAATTTAATTCAATTAGTGAGTGATCAACCTAACACAGGATCAAAAGTTTACAACTTTTTTTATTATCTCATTTAACACTATTTATTTTATTTGTTGGCTTGAAAAAAGCAGTTTATGAGTAGATAGTAAAAGTTTCAATGATAGGCTATTTTTTCACTAATACATAAAGCAAGCTATTTTTAAATAAATAATTTAATTAAGTATTAAATTAATCATTCTAGAATATATCATACTTAATTAATTTTTTATTTATAGTTAAAAGTATCTTTACCCTCTCGAAAGATAATGAAAATTTAATATATTTGATTTATAAATTAGTGTGATTAAGAGGATGAAAACTTCTAACATCCATCTCCACATTTCATAACGTGCACAACGAGAAAGGGAAGCGTGTCGTGCACTTCACTCGAGAGAGCAACAGTTTATGGAAAAAAAAAAAAAAAAAAAAAAAAAGATGCTCAATCATAATCCGCGTTATTATATGAATGTGAGGATTAAGGACTACTCTTTTGGAATTTAGACCAAAAATAGATTCAAAGCCCCTCGACGAAACCCAACCCAAGCAGACGACGGCAAATCTGTAGGAGGACCCTTTAAAAAATAATATAAAATAAATATTAATTATAGAGTGCAAAAATAAAAAATAAAAACATAAAGTAATAGAAAATTAATAATTATCTATTTACGATATTTAAAATATTGATGATAATGATATATATAATAAATACAATTTAAAAACATGGCTCGTACTTTTTATATGAGATAATTTTAGTTTACCAGTTCGTTGTAAATTAAATAAAAAATTATATAATTATCAATACACTATGACATGTTGGTGATGTCATAGTCAAGTTATTATTGATATCCTAGGATATTGAAGAACAATATCTTTAAATTTAGGATTTATTTGAATAATTTTTTTTTATCTATATTTGTATCTTTTTTAAATAATATATATAATATATCCGATTTATAAATATATATTTTATCTATATTTAATCTATTTAATTTTTTTGATAAGAATTATCAATTTTTTTATTTAATTTATTTTTAATAAATAATCTATTAAAAATATTTAAAAAAAATATCTTCACCACTCGAAAAAGTCAAACAAACAAATCATTAATACCTGGCTCCTCTTTCAAATTACTGTTTGATATAATCAGATATGCAATCATTTTGTCTCATATGTGGATATATTGCTTTGCCACTAATTAATTTGATGGGACGCACGGCCACATCTCTCGCCCCCTGGACTAGACAATTCTAACAAGATAGGATGGCATTTTGCCAATGAGATGATGGTATAAATTTCACGTGGCGAATGTGGTTGTAATTTTTTTTATAAAATTTGTATTTTGATAATTACTTTTTTGAAATGGCAGACACAAGTTTCACTCTTATATAAAGTTTAATAATGTAAGTTTGGTCCATAGAATTTACTAATATCAAGTGGGTTTTCATTATCCTGTTTGGATGTATTTTTATTGTTAATGATTTTTTTTATAAATACCATGTCAATTCAATTCCATAATTTATCCAAATAAAACAATAATTTTATCATTTCATTACTCATTCCCTTCTATTTGATTCATCACATTCTCATTTATTCCATTTCGAATTTTCTTGTGCACTAAACATGATATAAGAAAATAATCTTACTTCTAAATAATGTAGTTTTTTTTTTACCTCTATTTTTTTAGAGTATTACTTCTAATCTCATATTACTAATATTTTAATTGAAATTAAATATATTTATGTATAAATAATCACATATACTTGATGTACTATATAAAATAGATCTAATTTATATTTTAAGTTTAAAAATTTCTTTTGAATAAAAAATATTTGTTTATTTATTAATTACAAAAGAAAAAAAAAAGGTGAGTGGTTTAAGACCCTGCTTGGACCCACCTTGTCCATGATCAAGTTGATTTTGGGTTCAAATTTTCTTTTTTTTTTTTGTTTTTTTTTTTTAGAGTCGAACACTATAGATGTCTTATGAGCTTACCTTATATATATCAAAAATTTAAAAAAAAAGAAAAAAAATATAAAATTTTTAATATGATTATATTGCATTATATATATAAAGGTTTATAATAAGTGTAGCAATAACACTTTCTAATATAAATAGGAAGGGAACTTCAACTTTGTTTTGGGAAATTATATCAAGTGTCTAAATATCTTGAAAAGCCCTACCCTTCCCATACAGTGAGCCCCGATGCGACTCTCCCTTTGATATGACCATTCAACCAAATAATAATTTGTACACAATACCATCTTCCGATCACTTTTCAATCAAGTACACCTATCGAATAATAACCGTTTCCTAAAAATCTGATTCAAGTACTAGTAATTACTTTTTCTCATACTATCTAAACTAATAATAAAAGTTATTTTAATTAACTATTAACTACAACTCCAATATAAAAAATCTTATTGAAGATATCAATTCACAAGATAAAAATAGAATTATCAAAACCCAATTGTAACACTATTTAGACTTCTTGAATTATCACTATGCAGAGCATGATAAGGTTTGATCCAATTTGTCCCCTTGAACCAAAATATATATCAAGGTTCTTTTTTTTTTTTTTTTCTTAAGTTCAAACCTAGCTATATGGTTTGGTTTTTAATTTTTTCAAATCGAAAAAAAAGATAATTTGATACAGTTCGATTTATGGTTTGAAATGTCTTTTATTCTTAAAATAAAAACACGATATTCCTTATCGATAATACAGATATAAACAATAATATTTGAAATCAATTAGTTACCTCATGATATATGTAAAACTTATAGAAAGGCAGAGATTTCATTCATTATAAAATCATATTCATATTTAATTATAATAATATACTAGACTTGATAATATAAGAATATGTTATCCCAATATCAAACATAAATTTTAATTCATTGTATACTTCAAATTAATACATTAATAATTATATAAACCAACCAATAACGAAGTAATAGAAGTGGATTAATTAGTAAGATAAAGGAAAAAAATGTCCAGAACACTAAAATCAAAGGATATGTTAAAAATCTAGATAATGTTTACCCGTTTATTCATAAATTAAGGGAAATTGAGAGGATCCGAATACGCATACGAAATGGATCCTATCCATTATACTTTTTCTCAATCTTGTGGTACAAGTGTCATTTGTATATGATATATTTTTGCGTAGCCATGCCAAGGTCTTGCGCTTGCATTATCTGAGTGCATTTACTTGGTAGTAGTCTCTGTCATTCAATTTTTTGGCAACGATATTTAATGTTGAAGTTTGATCAAGCATGGAGGCTTGATTTATGGCATCAAGCCTTTTTTGGGATGAAATGATCTATTCACAAGCTTTGATCACATCCAATAGGATCTAGGCAAGTTTTAGTTTTGATTTTCATTTATTCGAGTTGAAGAAATGCACTTTCATGAACTTGGTGGTGGTAGGTGTAGGCTTCAACATATCCAGTATTCAATGATTTTTTGTGGTTCTATCATATAAGTTGCACACTCTATGATGGAATGCACTTCTTTAAGAAAAATCATGTTTTCAACTTCTTTTATTAGTTTTGTCACACTAGCCAAATCTTGATGATACCTTCTCAGTTAAGCAACATTTTATTTAAATGAAAGGGACGATGTGTACAAACATCAGAAGTATGATGGATCTTAAAATTACGTGCAATATTGAACATAAAATTTGAAAACATTGAAGTTGCCTATCTAGTGTTGGCCGCAAATTTGTTGTATATTCCCTTTCATAATTTAGTGTGGGATTGAACATATAATGGACAAGTCTTTTTCAAAAAGATGATGATGTTGTGTTGGATATTGGATTTTAGATTTTTATGCAAGTAATTAAATTAGATTGGTTGAGTGTCAATTTCAATCACATTTGAATGGGTTGATGTCAGTGTTACTACTTGAATTAAGTTTTTTACCTGCTAATGCTACAAAACATGTAATATCACATTGAATTGTTCCAAATAAAATAGAACGGACTAAGTAATGGAACAACAAAATGAATTCTTATATTTAGAAATGTTTAAAAAATGGATGTTTTGTGTGGTGTATTTTCTAAAGATAAACTTAATAACAAATGTTGAAAATACTTGTTTTAGGCCGGGGGTGTGTATGAATAAAATATGCGATAAGACAAAGAGATAATTAAGAGAGATATAATTAAGGAGGGAAAAATGAAATCAATATTTTACTTTTGGACTTGACATTCTCTTTAAAGCTAGAATTATCAACTTTAAGGAATTGCTATTTCAACTTCAAAAAATCTTCATAAGAAAAGGAATGAAATATGAATTTTCAAATTTATCTCCATCCACTTCCACCACCATGGGCAGAGAAATCCACACCCAAAATGGGGATCTTGGACCTGCTTAAGTAATGGAACAACAAAATGAATTCTTATATTTGGAACAACAAAATGTTGAAAATACTTGCTTTAGGCCGGGGGTGTGTATGAATAAAATATGCGATAAGACAAAGAGATAATTAAGATAGATATAATTAAGGAGGGAAAAATGAAATCAATATTTTACTTTTGGACTTGACATTCTCTTTAAAGCTAGAATTTATCAACTTTAAGGAATTGCCATTTCAACTCCAAAAAATCTTCATGAAAAAAGACATAAGTATGAATTTTCAAATTTATCTTAAGCACACCATCCACTTCCACCACCATGGCCAGAGAAATCCACACCCAAAATGCACCAAGTCAAGGTGATCTTGGACCTGCTTAAGTAATTTTTTTTAATTATAGTCTTATTCTTATGGATAACTATTATGTTGTTTAGTTGACGGTAAGCGATTCTATAAATAATTTTTATTATAAAAAAATATTGAATAACTATATATTATGAAAACCTATAAATAATAGTTCAATGTTGTAATTATTTTTTTTTAAATTCGTTATGGATACTCTCATTTAAACAAAAGTTTTATAAATAAAAATTATATCAATTCACAACTATATTCCATTTCTTCCGATTCCATAATTCTGCTTTAAGTACGTAAAGCTATTTAATATAACGAATTCAGGTAAAACTTCCTTAATTCTACTTTATAAATGTGATCATCCTTGTATCCTACAAATTAAATAAGATAAAAATAAAATTCCTATTCCTTCCATTTTCCATGACTATCCCTTTAGAAATGTGGTTTCCCTATAAATCATGCAATTTTGCTGAAATCTAGTAAATCTTTTTATTTTTCAGTAATTTAATGCATTGATAGCAAATAGATAATCACTCGAGTTTATGGCCTTTTATACGGCCCAAAGTACATCTGTGCCAGCTCGGTGGGAGTCGGACAGGGTTCACTAACATTAGTTACAAAACAAGGTTCTTTTACAAAAACATTAGATCTAATTTCCCTACCTTGACCAAAAGCAAGTTGATGTTGATCCATACGTGCAACCTTCAAAAGTTGCTCACTTGGATCATGCAAAAGTCTTTTTCTTCAACCATGACTTAAGCCACAGTAGCTAATATATTAGTGATGATGTTTGCTTCTCTATGACAATGAAAAAATTTGATCTCCTGAAACCTCAATAAGTATTCCCTGCAAGATGAAATTAAATTCAAGTATTTAATTTTGGAGCTTTGGTTTGAGATTAGGTATTTCACAGCCATTAGTAAGTTTCAGGTGATTTCCACTTTACTCTGTATCAATACCTGATATATAACCACTGTAGATACCTCATTTTGGTGAATTATTAAATTATTATTAATTATATGTTAATATTAAGGCTAAGTTGAAGAATTAGATTATTTTTGTAATTATAAAGGGATTAGGATTAGAAATGAATAAAATTAGAAAAATAAATCAAATTGTAGGAAACAAAGATGATAGATATAATATAAGTACACATATAATATCATATATATTGCATTATTATATAAAAAAAACCGCTTGTACATATAGAAAATAGGCATGGAGAGCTTTAATTTGGTACCTAAAACGCGTATTTTAATCAAGGGAAAGTGCCTCAAATTCATATCTAAAAATTGGGAAAAACTCATTTTTTAACTTTCCTAAAATTTCAAAACGCATCAAAATTTGTTTTTGAGGAAAGTTTGTTGATTTGGATTGTTATATTATGGTATATACATGTCTAACGTTGCTTCTAATTAGAAAGTTATAACCGATTGGAGCCAATTTTTCAAATCCATGCGAGAACTTGCCCTATAAAAACTAGATTCAAAATCGAATTAAATTAGCAAAACTTGAGGTTAATTCAACATCCTAACACCCTAAATAGGACTCACACACTACACTTAAAAAAAAAAAAAAAAGGGTCTAGCACTTCTAAATTATCTCCAATTTTTTATTGTATTCTTAGTTTTATTTATTGAAATTTGTGATTCAATATTCTAACTTCATTTTTGTTATTTTGCAAACGAAAAAAGGATAATTAGTGAAATCAAGCATCACTGAAGTGCTATTGACACAGCCGAAGTACCACAGCAGGAGCTTCGTCGACCGCCATCGATGGAGCTTAATCAACCGATCTTTGCTGAAGCCTAACTTTGCCGACCACTAACCCAAGAATCTAACTCGTCTATCGTCGTCATCATCCAATTGTCCCTGTCCTTCGAGTTGCTCCAGGTAAGTTTGCTTCACCTGTTTTCTTATTTTAATAATAAGATTTATGAATGGTACATGTGAATCATCATCATATTTTTATATGAATAGATAAATATATATATACATGTACATAGTGTTTACTACAAAAATATTAAATAATGATGCCATAATAATAAAAAAAAATTGGTTATAATAATAATGATAAAAATTCATAATATTATATGTATGTGTAATGTCCAATTGGTAAGAATAGAATACATAACTAATATTACTTTGTCTTAAAAAATTCTAGATAATGATGTTATTTTCCAAATTGCTATAAAAAAGCAATTTTCTCTTTAATGTTTGCTTTCCACTGTGATATTTGACATGAATATGAATATACAGTTTTATTTTGTTAATGTTAGCATGTAATCTTTATTGTAATATTTAATCTTAATAACATGTTAAGCATTTTGATATAAGATTTAGGTCATATGTGATTGTGTTTCCATAGAAATTTCTTTTTCATCACTTAGAAAAAGGTTAGTTTTCATAAAATTGTTAAAACCTAATCTGATAGATTTAGGGCTCACATGCAAATCGATTTTTGTAAAATTAATAAAATTTAATGCATTTAAAGTGATAAGATTTTTTTTTTAAATTTCTAAAATTAACCAACAAGTTAAAATTTTTATGGTCTACCATGATTTTTAACGGAATTACTTTCATCAATTATTTAATGACTTAAATCCATACCTTACAAATTTTACTTGAATACAAGATGGATATGTGGTGCCACAAGGTAGATTTTGCATATGAAGTTTGATATCGAAGTACAAAATAGGTAAATGGTATCACGTGGTAGATTTCACGTACGAAATTTAATACATGTTACATGATAGAATATGCATACCTTACCCACTCCATACCTGCCTATCTTTAAATATAACAACATAACAGACTCGAAAGCGAAAAAAAAAACTAGAATGGATTTATTAAATGCCATAAATCCTATATATAGTTTTATATAAAAATGAATTTAAAACTTTAAAACTAAAAACCGTCTTGTTGCATCATCACTAGCATTGCATATAAAAAATGATGATTCAAAATAAAATTAAAAATAAAAAATCGAAAGAAGTAGTTACTTTCATGAGGGCAATAGCTTTTTTTTTTAAGGGATAAAGGCATGGAGAGTGCATGTACTATCATTTTTTAGCAATTTGGTACCTAACTTTTTTTTTTTTAGGGATAAAGAAACTAAGAGTGCCTATACTATCATTTTTTGACAATTTGGTAGCTAATGTTTGGTTAAGTACACATACTTTCAAACAGATAGCATTTGGTGCTTAATATTTAATTTTGTGCCTAATTTTAAGAGTACTAGGGCACTAAAATGCTATCAATTTGAAAGTATGAGTACTTTTTTGCCTAAAATCAAGAATTGGGTACCAAAATACTAAAAATGATAGTGCAGGCATTCTTCATACCTTTATCCTTTATTATTATTATTATTATTGTAAAATACAGAATTAAATATGAAAATATAATGAATTATGAATCATGAGATGATATAGGATAAGTTTAAGGTCAAAACAAGTAAATTGTAAAAGTTTAAGTTTGGTTGTAGGACAAATATTAAAGTTAGGATTACTGCAATTTTTGACAGATTGTACGCCGCCTCCTGGAGAATCTATGCCACCGGCGTAGAGACGGCGTAGGATGGGAACAGTAGCATTTTTCTTAATGGTGGGAGGAATGCTGCCGGCGTTCACTAGGGTTTCTCTCAACACTGGCATAAACGCCGCCGACGTAGATCATGGATTTGCCGGCGTATGTAGTAGGAATTGAAATTTTGGAATTCAAAGCCTCGATGAACGCTACCAGCGCTCGTGGAAATTTTACTAGCGTAGGGTGTACGCCGGCAAGATCTACACATACGTGGCCAGCGTAGGGCTGGTGTATGACCAAATTTCTATAAATACGAGACGCGAAAAACATTTTCGATAGATTTTCTTTTATCATTTTCTTCTTGCATCAAAGAGGGTTTTGGAGTGTTCTTAGAGATCCATGCTTAGAGAATCATCTGGAGGGTGTTTTTGATCCAAAGTAAGTAATTTAAATCTTCTCTTATGGATTAAATATGAAATTATATAAGTTTTTTTTTAGGGTTTGGGTTGGATTTTTGCATGAAGTTTCTTGTGAGGAAACCTTAGCACGTGTGAGATCTGTGAATTGATGAATGCAAGTCGGGTTTTAGTGATTCAAAATAGTAGGTTTATCTCCTCTATGATGGATTTAAACAAAATACGGGTTAAACAATCCTCATACATTCTTATTGTTGTGCATATTAGGGTTTTGGGTGAAATAATTGGTGTTTGTGGAGTTTGATCGGAAGAGACGGTGTAGATAACGGAGATTTCTTTTCAGGTTAGAGTTTTTGGAGAATTCATGTTTGTTAGGGTATTTTGATAATGCGATCATATCTGTTGATGTATATATATATATATATATATGTTGTAACAGAACATTTGGAGTTTGTGAAAATGTTGTTGGTGTGGATATATGAGTTTGTGGAGTTCGGGTTGACTTTGTTGTTGTTGGTATCAGATTCTGAGGATTTGATTTATATTCCTAAAATTTAGAAAGGTACGACCAATACTTGCTTGCTATTTTTGCCTGTAAGATTAGTATTGACTGAATGCTTGTAAGAACAGAATTTCTTAATAAACTTAATCATTATTCGGGTTAATAGTTGTATGATTGATTGTGCTTGGCTTTGACCAATAAAGACCTAGCAGACAGTGATACTGGCGAGGCACCCTGATGATCTTGGTGTGAAGTTATTCCTAGTGGACTCGTGCCTTGATATGATTCCGGTAGAATTAGGTGTTCTGGATTCAAGGTGTTTGGGGAGTGCCCACTCATCCATATATATATATGATTATTATTTTCAAAGAGTTATATGATTTTCAATGGAGTCTGAGTAACTCCGAGTTCATGATTAGTGTATGCCTAATGCTGGACTGTGTTGTTTTGTTGACTTAAGAAAGATAATAATATGACTGTTTGCATTAGTTTAAATTGCATGAATTATATGCCTTTTGTATGTGAATATGCATTTGTTTTTGGATTGGAGTTATCGTACTGGGCTTCGCAGCTCATTCTTTTAAATTTCAGGTACAGGTGAAGAAGATATAGTGTATGATCTATCCGATTATGATTTATTCTTTGATAGTGGGGATGGCGATAGTGGACTCGACTACCCAGCTAGAGTTAGGCTTCATATACCAAGTATTTGAGAGATGACATGTGTTGATCATTCGAGATCGTAGTTGGATTCATAGTGTTTTTAATGAAAAGTTTATAATGTAAACAGTTTTTGTTTATATTGAATTTGTTGACTATGATGTCAACTTGGGTTTTATGCTTGAACTAGGAGTTTATGTTTTATGAAGTATGAGTTTTTAGTTTTAACAGGTTTGGTATTTTATGAGTTACCCTATGAGTGTTTACAGGTGATGATTGTGGATAATAGAGCCTTAGCATGTCCTATTCAAGAGAGGATACGTAGCGGGTTGTAATGCCTTACTTTAGGGCGTAACAGCTTATTTGGTATCAGAGCTATAGGTTTTGAATCATATAGATTTAAATTTTGATTCCTTAGGACGGTGAGATTTGAGGAGTGGGGTAGAATAATAGGTTTGCTGTTTAGTTAAGTTTGATGTTGTCTTATATATTTAAGTTTTGATCTTGAGTTAGATACCCTTATTCTAATTTTGTGGTGTTTTGTTGTGTTAGAATGCCTTCAAGAAGAAAAATTCATGAGGAGAATGAGAATTTGGGGCAGCAGCAGGATGAGTAGCGGGCTCAGAATCAAGACTTGCCACTACCTCCACCTATCGGACAGTAGGTTCCGGTCGATGCTACATAACTTATGCAAGCTGTGAATGCTTTGTTAGGAGTAGTTGGTCAACAGTAGCAAGATATGAGGAGGGACATGCAGATGGTCCAAGAGAACGCTGAAGCTTGGAGACATGAGACACAAAGGTTGAATGGGAATGGAGGAAATGGAGCTAGGCATGCAGACGTGCTTAGTCTGAACAAATTTGTGGACCTGGTGCATAAGTTTGAGCCAATACCAGGTAAGCCTCTCGAAGCGCAATTGTGGATGGAAGAGGTTGAGAAGACATTTGCTGCTTTGGATATCCTAGAGAACAAAATAATGGAATATGCCTCCTATTTGCTGACTGGGAGAGCCAACAATTGGTGGTTGAGCACTAGAAGACACATGACTGGTATAATTACATGGCAAATGTTTCAGCAAGCCTTCTACAGAGAATTCTTTCCTGACAGTGTTAAGCAGAGAATGCTTCAAGAGTATTACACTCTGCAACAAGGAAAAATGACAGTGGAAGAATATGAGTCAAAATTGCACAGGTTGATGGGATTTCTACCTGACGCTTTGAAAGAGAGTGAAGAGGCCAAGGTTAATAGATTCATCACTGGACTAGAACCTAAGATCCAGTATCAAGTAAATTTGATGGATTTAAGCAACTACTCAACTGTGGTGAACAAAGCCAAGACAGTAGAGTAGGGCTTGAGCAGAATTAAGAGCCGTGAGCCACAGAGGAATCAGGTATTTTTAGGTAAGAGGCCAGCAGCTGGTGTACTTACATAGGATAGAGGCAAGAGGCCTATTACTCAGAATTTCAGGTCAGCAGTGCAAAATACAGATAGAAGATGCACGAAATGCCTTGGACCACATGATGTGAAGGATTGCAAATGGGTAGAGAATGCTTGCTTTTCTTGTGGAAAGCTGGGACACAAGAGTAATACTTGTACAGACAAAGTTATTCCATAGGTTTTCTGCTTCAAGTGTGGGTAGAGAGAACACAGAGCTGTGGATTGTAAAGGGAGGCAGTATGGCAGAGTTTATTCAGGCCAAGGGCAGCGAGCAACAGCAAAGGTTTACGCTTTACAGCATAGTAAGACTTCTAGTGTTGACACTATCTCAGGTATGTTTCCTATACTCCTGCATAGTGCATATGTGTTGTTTGGTACTGGTGCCAGTTTCTCTTGCGTTTCTGAATCTTTTATGTCTATTTGTGGTATATCTGCTGAGTTTATACCTGGATGTATATCTGTTAGTGCTCCTTTGGGAAGTGAGTCTGTATTGAGTAGAATCTGTAAGAATGTGGATATTGAGATAGAAGGTAGACATCTACCTTCAGATTTGGTGGTGCTAAATATGTTGGATTTTGATGTGATTTTGCGTGTAGACTGGTTAGCAAAGTACCATGTGGTGATTGATTACTATAATCTAGTAGTAGAGTTCAGTTTGCCCAATGGTGATTAATTTATTCATAAGTTAGTAGTGCAAAGACGTCTAGTTTTACCTACTTATGAATTGTGGGAAGGATCAGTTTTTGTTGCTATGGTGAAAGAAGATAAAAAGGAAATAGTGTTGTCGTATGTTCCAATTGTATGTGAGTTCCTAGAAGTTTTTCCAGAAGATTTTCCTGGATTACCACCAGATAGGGAAGTGGAGTTTGGTATTGACTTGATACCCGGTACTGTACGGAAATCAAAAGCTCCTTATCGAATGGCTCCTACAGAACTTACTGAGCTTAAAATGCAGTTGGATGAATTGTTGACGAAGAAGTTCATTAAACCTAGTGTTTCACCTTGGGGAGCTCCAGTTCTTTTTGTTAAGAAGAAGGATGGTAGTATGAGACTATACATTGATTACAGAGAATTGAACCAGGTGACAGTAAAGAATAAGTATCCTTTGCCACGAATTGATGATTTGTTTGATCAGTTGGCAGGAGCTTCAATATTCTCAAAGATAGCCTTGAGATCTGGATATCATCAGTTGAGAGTGAAAGCCGAAGATATTCAGAAGACAGCTTTCAGGACAAGGTATAGACATTATGAATTTGTTGTCATGCCTTTTGGACTCACAAATGCACCAGCAGTATTTATGGATATAATGAACAGAGTCTTCAGGGAGTATCTTGATATATTCGTGGTAGTCTTTATTGATGACATATTGGTGTATTCAAGGACTAAAGAGGAGCACAAAGAACATTTGAGATTAGTTCTGACCAGATTGAAGGAAGAGAAGTTATATGCGAAGTTTTCAAAATGTGAGTTCTGGTTAGAACATGTATCTTTCTTATGACATATTGTTGATGATAGTGGAATATCAATGGATCCTGAGAAAGTCAAAGCAGTTGTTGAATGGCCAAGACCTAAGACTGTGACGAAAATCAAAAGCTTTCTAGGAATGGCAGGATATTTACAGAATATTTGTGGAAGATCTTTCCAAGATTACTAGTCCTTTGACCCGATTGACATAGAAGGCAGTGAAGTGTGAATGGAGTGAAAACTGTGAAGCTAGCTTTCAGTTGTTGAAGAATAAAACGGATCACGACCATTAATGACCGTTACAAAACTTGAATTCGGCCGTTAATGGCCGTTACAAAACTTGAATTCGGCCGTTAATGGCCGTCGATTACGAATTGATTCGAAGGATCGGGAGTTACAAAATTGCCAATATAAATTCGTTTTAAAGCACATTGATGATTGAATTTAAAGTAAACAAGTGTCTTTTGATCTTCCTATTTACCTATATTTTCTTCTTTTTATTTTTATCTTTTCTTTTTATGTTTATTTTTATTTAGCTTTTTATTTATTATTTATTATTTTTATTTTTAGTTATTTTATTTTTTGAGCTTGATAACACTAATTTTTATTATAAACTTAGAGCTCTAAATTTGAGCAAAAATTGGGTGTCTACAGCTGCCCCTCTTTGTGGTGAAGTTTGAGCAAAACTTTGCCACAAAGACAAAAGATAGCCAATTTTTGCTCTTTGAGCACTTATCTGATATTTGGAAGCTTTTGGTCCTCTAGGAAAGACCCGGCTTGAGAAGGCGATGGGCTGGTTGTCCCTTTCGGGAAAACTTGATCGGAGAAAGGGATGGTAAGTGCTTCTCGGGCTGGCATTTGGCTTGACCTGTTGCTTCTTGAGCTGATTCTTAGTTTAGATTGATGCTACTTGGCCTGACTGGTAAACTTAAAAGGCAGGATGACGCTCTTTTGAACATGTGATCCTAGTACTTAAAACGGTAGGATGACGCTCCTTTCAGCACTGTGACCCTAATACTTTAAAGGGTAGGATGACGCTCTTTTGAGCAGGTGATCCTAATTCTTAAAACAATAGAATGACGCTCCTTTGAGCAAGTGATCCTAATTCTTAAAACGGTAGAATGACGCTCCTTTGAGCAGGTGACCCTAATTCTTAAAACGATAGGATGACGCTCTTTTGAGCAAGTGATCCTAATTCTCAAAACAATAGGATAACGCTCCTTTTGAGCAGGTGACCCTAATTCTTAAAACAGTAGGATGATGCTCCTTTGAGCAAGGGATCCTAATTCTTCAAAATGGTAGGATGACGCTCCTTTGAGCAAGTGATCCTACATATTGGATGACTTAAAAAACTTCCTAGAAACTGAATTTTGAAATCTTATAGTTTGAAAATTGGGCTAATTTGGAAACTTTTTTTTTTTTTTTTACTTTAAATCCACTGGGGATTATTTAGCTGAGAAAACAATAATCTCACAAACTTGGTTAAAAAATTTGTTTGAGAAAGCAGTGAATTTACTTTCTCTTTCTTGGAAATTCGATTGACTTGGTTCAAAAAGCAATGAATTTGCTATTGGATTGACAAACTTAGTTGAGAAAGCAACGAATTTGCTATTTCTTTGAAAAACTTGGTTGAGAAAGCAATAAATTTGCTATTTCTTTTGATTGAAAAACTTGATTGAGAAAGCAATGAATTTGCTATTTCTTTGAAAAACTTGGTTGAGAAAGCAACAATTTGCTATTTCTTTTGATTGAAAAACTCGATTGAGAATGCGACGAATTTGCTATTTCTTTGAAAAACTTGGTTGAGAAAGCAACAATTTGCTATTTCTTTAGATTGAAAAACTTGATTTGAGAGAGTTAGTTGAAAAAGTGGACTTGAAAATCCTAACTTCCTTTTTTCTTGGGAAAGTGATGGACTTACAATCCCTTCTTTTCTTAGAAATGTCTTTTTTTATTTTCAAAGATTTGAACCAAAAGTAATTTTTATATATTTTTTCTTTTACTTTCACTTTTAAAGAAAGTTACCAACAGGTAAAAATGAATTGTGTTTGCCCATTGATCATTCACTTCAGTTCAGCCTCAGGCTTGACTATTTAACCACTTAAGGTTTCTCATTGAAAAATTTTAATCATTGGGGGCAAAAAATTTTACTTTTGAGGACTTCAATTCACTATTGGGGCATTGTTTTTAATTTTGGGGCAAATAATTGCTAAACTTGAGGCAGATACCTTTCAAATTGGAGCAAATGATTTTATGCCCCTGTGGACAATTTATATACCAAGATTGGTTATCTCATTTTGATTGCTTAGTCAAAGAGGACTTCCTCACACTCTCTTAGGCTCATTTTCACTTTTGACTCGGATTCCAAAAATTATGGTCCGGCTTGCAAGTAATACACATCAGTCAATCTATTAGGTCTTCTTTGGACTGTAATGTGGGCTTTTGGTTATTGGCTTTAATCAAAAAGGATATTTCATAAAGGCTTTTTTCTGAAAAATTTTCAACACAACCCGGGTTTACAAGTCAAGAACCCTTAAGGAAAACTTGATGATGCACTTGTCCCTAGTTTCAAGGGTATTAATAGATCAACTCCTTTGATCCAAAGAGTCTCCAAAGGGTGGAATTTGTGGGCGGGGCTTAATATAGAATGAATTTTGATGATTTTGAGCTATGTGTTTCTATTTGTGTTTGCAAATCATTGATTTATTATCACCTTGTTTGCTTCTTCTTCTTCTTCTTTTTTTCTTTTGTTGATCTCTCCTTGATTTTTTCTTGTCTTTTTCTTTTCTTGTTTTTTCTTCCTCTTTTTTTTTTCTTTTTTTCCTTTTTTGGGACATGAATCCAAGGTGATTTGTTTTTCTTTTATGGCTTATAGCTCAAAGTGTATGTGTTGTGTATGATTTGAGACTTTTTTTTTCAAGGAAATGATTTATTTGTGTCAATTGACTACTCTTGAATTGATGCAACTAGGGTAAGTGCATACAAATTAATCCTTTTTCTCCTTGTTAATGACCCTAACCTCCTGATTGCCCCATTGTGGGGTGGTTCCTGACAGGGTTTATTTTTAAGACACTTCCTTGATAGGCTCAAATGGGCTGACAAAGGGTAAATGTGTTTAAGATTTTGAAATGAATGCCTAATTTCATTTTGACCCATGTACTAAATTCAAGACAGACCTCCTTTAAGGAATGAGTCCACCTTATCTCTCACAATTCACTCCTCTCTCGAGTGTGTAGGGTTGGTGTTTGGGATTAAATTTGCCTCTTTTCATCCTAGGCAATTATTTTTAGTGAGATATTTCTCTTGGCTTTCAATCATCCATTTTTATTGCCTCAAGATATTTAACTAAATGCCCCATTTGGTTTATCAAATGCCCCTAATCGGTAAAGTCCTTTTGGTTCCCTAATTTTGATTTCAATTGCCTTTTACTGAATGATCATTGGGATAACAATTTTTTTGAAATATTCTTTCCTGTTGGCAACTTTCCTTTTTTCTTCATTTATTTATACATTTTTTTTGAAACTTTTATTCTTTTTTCTTTTTTTCTTTCTTTTTAGAAAAGAAATTTTAAAAACTTGTTATTCTCTTCTTTTTTTTGAAAAAATGGTTATTTACAAAAGAGGTTTGGAAAATGAATGTTTCTAATCTAAAGTGGAAATTTATTTACAACTCAAAGTTTTTTCTTTAGGCAAAAACTAACTTACAAGAATAGAGGTAAACAAATGACCCTCTCCCCTTAAGTGGGGGCAAATATTTACAAAATGATTGATTTGAGGACAATGAAATGGAATACTTATGACAAAGATAATTTTGGTTGGAAAGGACCTATAACTATAGGTGGACAATATATTCTATGAATATATACAAGTCTACTCTACACATTTCATTTTTATTTAAGAAAATATATACACATGCAAGAATGCAAATATGCCCGCACACGGATGCAAATGGGGATAATGACCAATAGGATTTTGAAGAATATTTACCGAAGTTTATTTAAAACAATGATTTCAAAAACCTTCATCAAATCATTTTTATTTATTCAACTAATCTTATAGGGCTAACTAAAACTAAAAGAATATTACTCCACATTTTTTTAAGACTTTGTTGGAATTGGTTAAAAACTTTTTGTTTTATTTGATTTTTTTTTTTTTTGAATAAATGATACAACTCCATTTTTTTTTTTTTGAAAAAATTTGGTCAAATCCCATGTTGAAATGCATGATTTGGTAGGGTTCTATAGGTCCCCGGTTTAGTGGTACTAAACCGGAGTGGGAGGACATTTCTTGATCTAGAGGGTGGAAAGCCACAGCCCCCGGACCTTACTTCGTCCTCCTCGCTTAGGCTCTTAAGACGGCCTGGGTCCGACCGTATCTAGCACACATTTATGCTAATATGCAGATGCAAATGCAAATGAATAATCTATTGCCCCCCTTTTTTTATGCCTGAAATATTAGTATACAATATATTCACAAGACAAATATATGTACAAAGAATCAATAAATAAATAAATAAGACTATTGCCCCTTCTTCTTTTTTTTTTTTTTATCTGCAAGATTAGTATATATATTCACAAAACAATTATCCAAATAATGTACAAAGAATTATAATGTATATATTCACAAAAAATCGAGCAATTTTAAAGGATAAATTTAAAATTTAAAATTCCTAAGTGGCTAGCCCTCTTTTTTTTAAAAAAAAATTTAGGTGTCCCCAGTGGAGTCGCCAAGCTGTCGAGCCTGGATTTTTCCACTATCTGGTTCATTTCTCCTAACCCGATTCACATTAAACCCGAACCCATTTAACATGAATCCTCGACTAGGGGTTAAAAGAAATTTTAATTTTTGAAAACTTTTTAGAGTCGCCACCCGATATAAATCGGGAAAAAATAAAAAGCTAGGATCAATGGGTCGGTTGATCCTAACTTAGCTACTAGTCTGCGAAAATTTGATTTAAAAACCAAACTTTTTAAACCAGATATCATGGATTCGGGGGCTAACCTATTAAAACCAAATGGTTACCACTTTTGGAATTTTAAACTTATAATTTATCCTTTCATACTCAAAAACTCAAATGAAACAAAACAATATTTATAAGCCACATTTTTCTATTTTTTTTAGAATATGAATATCAACAAAACATCTTATATTTACAAAATATTTATTCACAATATTATTAAAAAAAAAACATTTTTTTATTTTTTAATGTCGCCCCGTAGGTACCTACGTACTCGCTAGTCGAGATCAGACAAAACGTAGTTATTTTGAAAAAGAACTTAATTTGTTGATCAATTTATATTTTTGAACTATTCTCACTTTAAATTCATTAAATTTTAAATTTTTATGAAAATCATTTTTGATGATCCTATGATCTAATCAATTGATTTTTTATTTTATGAAAACATATTTTTCTAAGTCCAAAAATCATTTTTCTTTAAAATCATTTCATGATAATTCATGGCTAATTTAATGCTACATGAAAAATCAATTTGATTAAACTTGAATGAATTTTTCATAGCAAATTTATGAAAATATTTTGATGAAATTTTATTATTTTCATAGCAAATTTATGAAAATAATTTTAATGACTTTGATTATTATTTTCATAGTAAATTTATGAAAATAATTTGGTTGAAAACTTTGAATATTATCTTCATAGCAAATTTATGAAGATAATTTTGATGAAAACTTTACTATTTTCATAGTAAATTTATGAAAATAACTTGGTTGAAATTTTATTATTTTCATAACAAATTTATGAAAACAATTTGATGAAAACTTGGATTATTTTCATAGCAAATTTATGAAAATAATTTGATGAAAACTTGGATTATTTTCATAGCAAATTTATGAAAATAATTTGATGAAAACTTTATTATTTTCATAGCAAATTTATGAAAATAATTTGATGAAAACTTGATTATTTTCACAGCAAATTTATGAAAATAATTTGATGAAAACTTGATTATTTTCATAGCAAATTTAATGCTATATGAAAATATTTTAGATTGAAAAATTTAATCCAAACTCACCTGGACCGTTGGATCGTTCGGATCAGATCTGGAGTGCTGATCTGGATGTGGACAGTTGATCGTTGACCATTGACTGTTGACCGTTGATTGCGCGAGTAGACTGAAACCAACAATCAATTTGCTTTCTTCCCCTAGGAACCTGTTTGATTCCAACTTTTTTGAGTGATTTTTGCTGAGATATTTGTATGGAATTTTCCTCTCTATGTTATATTATTTTTTTTTTATTCTCTGCTTCTTCTTTTTTTTTTCCTCTCCATTTTTGTGTTTTTCTTCTATCTTGATCTTCTATTCTGAGGAGGATCGGGGTTGTGGTTTATATAGAGCTGGAGGGGAAGTAAAACGGATCACGACCATTAATGGCCGTTACAAAACTTGAATTCGGCCGTTAATGGCCGTTACAAAACTTGAATTCGGCCGTTAATGGCCGTTACAAAACTTGAATTCGGTCGTTAATGGCCGTTACAAAACTTGAATTCGACCGTTAATGGCCGTTACAAAACTTGAATTCGGCCGTTAATGGCCGTCGGTTACGAATTGATTCGAAGGATCGGGAGTTACAAAATTGCCAATATAAATTTGTTTTAAAGCACATTGATGAGTGAATTTAAAGTAAATAAGTGTCTTTTGATCTTCCTATTTACCTATATTTTCTTCTTTTTATTTTTATCTTTTCTTTTTATGTTTATTTTTATTTAGCTTTTTATTTATTATTTATTATTTATTATTTATTATTTTTATTTATTTTATTTTTTGAGCTTGATAACACTAATTTTTATTATAAACTTAGAGCCCTAAATTTGAGCAAAAATTGGGTGTCTACAGTGTCCTATTCAAGAGAGGACACGTGGCGGGTTGTAATGCCTTATTTTAGGGCGTTACAATTATTATCATTTTTACAATAATCCATTCACCTTCTTTCTTTTTCATATTACTTTACGCATTATTAATCATTTATTTTCAAAACTTAAAATTATAAACTCCTAAGTTTTTTTTTTTGGGGGGGTGGGAGTAATATAGTTGACATCTTATATGATCATGTTTGGTTCATTTAATATTTATTTTAATGCTGTTATTATTTTATCTTGTAATATAAAGTTCAAACATTGGAAGTTAAGAAGTTTGGAAGATTAAATTCAACCATAAAAATTAAGTATATATAAAACAACTCTTGTTAATTCAAGCCAAATCAACATTGTTTAGCTCCTATCTTTCTCTTACCTTTTGGTTCTTTTACAAATATGATAAATTATACTAAAAGGTCTCAACGTTTTTGGGTAAGTTTATTTAAGGTCTCAATGTTTTAAATGGTTCAAAAGGGGTCCGAATGTTTGGAGAAGTGAGTCAAAAGAAGTCTCAACTTTTAGAGAAATGAGTCAATTAAGGTCTTCGTTAATACGTGTCAATAGGAAAAATATTTAATTAAGACTTAGAAGACCCTTCTTCTGATGTCTCTATTAACATGTGTCTAGATAAGAAATATTTAATTAAAGCTTAAAAGAACATTTTTCTATTAATATATGTAAATTGAGACCTCAATTGACTCATTTTTTCAAACGTTAAAACCTCTTTTGAACGATTCGAAATATTGAAACCTTAAATGAACTTACTCCCAAATGTTGAAACCTTTCAATGTAATTTACCCTTTACAAATACATAGATTAATTGCTTCTTGATAATTTTTAGTTCGAGTTGAATATTAGTTTAGTTAGTTTATACAAAATTTTTTAATTGAAAAAAAATATATATAGGTGGTTTCCAATGACTGTATAGCATATTGAACATTCGAAACTAAAACTCTAATATTATGTTTGGTACAAAAGAATCATCTATAATGAAATAGATTGAAATAAAAAAAAAAATTGAATGGAAATGAGTGAGTAAGAGAATGGGAAATTCATTCCTATGTTTGAGTACATCCAGTGTAATGAATGAAATGTCTATTTACAAAAAATACCCTTAATATTGAATATGGATAATATATGTGGTTCAAATGGAATAGAGATGCAATCGAGTCAACCAATAACGGGTTTTCAATCCATCCAACCCGATAAAAACCTATAGGGTTTAACCCTATAAGGTAATAGGGTCAGGTTTAGACATAGATAAAAAACTCTATAGGGTATTAGAGTCAGGTTTGGATACTACTAAAACCCGATGAATACCCATCCGACCCGTTAGTCATAGTGAAAAAAAAAATTGTAATGTAAATCATTTACTAAATGTAAAAATAGTAACAGGCTAAATTTAAAAATAGGTTGCAAAAGAGAAGGTGAATTACTATATTATTAGACCATTATTTTATTGGTTTAAGTCTGTTGAATCTATTGAAAAAAAAAAAAAAGCAAGGCAGTTCGGGTTTATAATTGGGCGAATGATCGGGCGGATAATCGAGTTGCTAGTCAGACGGGTAACCGGGTAGGTGGCGGGTTTTAATGTAAACTGGCAAGTTTAGATATAGAAGGAATACCCTACAAGGTTATAGGATCAGGTTTGATATACCCTATAGTGTAGCGAATTCGGGTTTTGATTCATATGACCCACTTGAAACCTGACTCAATTGCATCCCTAAAATGGAATTGTGATTCCCTTTTCTCAAAGTTGGAATCGAATTCTCCCTCAACACTAGAACCAATGATTCTCGAGAATTGAGATTTTGGCTTTTAAAATTGCTTCTAAGCATGCCAATTGGAAAGGAATGGAACTAAGAATCGCACGACTCCATTCCGCATTTATTTCTGTATACCAAATGTGCAATAAATATAAATATTCTCATTTACATAACTTGGGAAATTTAGTTTTATCCTATAGGATAGAGTTTCGTTGTTTGCAATTGGAACATTTGTGTATATTCACATGAAACTATGGATAAATATTTCCTATATCAAACTTTTAATAAACTTCTATAATTATGTATCAAATCTCTATTAAAAAATTTAGTGATTTCTAAAGATATAAAAATATAAATAAATAAATAACCCGCCAACATTAACAACCTCAAACAAGTAAATATCTGTCCGATGATGCGTAGACTGCCAATGAAAGTTTATGTAAGAACTTACTTAGCCATCTAGCTTTTGGGCCAATGCACAATATAGTCATGTAAGAACTTACTTAAGCCTTAAGCTTTTCGGCCTTTGCAGCCTTGCCCAAGCCCCCCAAGCTCGACTCTAGAGTTTTTAGCAAGCCTCTCTTCTCCAGCATAATGAGGCCATATGGTTTGCCATAATATGAAGAGTTCTAACTAAAATTTATAAAGATTGGCAATAGAAATTATTGGCTTTAACCACTTTAAAGTCAAACATCCTATCTACACATTTCCATCATCTAGCAATAAATAAAAGTTTCCTAAGACTGATTTAAATAAGAAGAAAACTGCATATAACTAATTGCATCTTCAAAAACTTATCTATATATTTTTAATCATGCATTTTTAATCCAAAGATCAGCATAAATAAGAATGATATTACTTCATGCTAACCATTTAATGATTTAATGTTTTTCAATTGTAGTATATAATATATTATATTAAATAGGCTATTGGCATGATTCAAAAAATAAGCAATATATAATTACTAACCAACCTCGCATTGTGGATTTTTCTTTTTTTTTTTCCTCCTTTATCTATACAACAAGGAGTAAAGTTCGATAGTGATCCATCACACTTAGGAAACTAGCATTAATACATTAGACAATAAGGTCGTTGGACATCAACCTTAAATTCAATGGGTGGCCCCTCTATTGATCCAACTCTTTATTTTAGCATATGTACAAAACATTATATATGTATGCACTTTCTTTATATATGAGAGAATCAATAAAAATCAAAAGTCTATCTTTTCTGTGTGTATGTATGTATGTATGTATGTATCCCATTAGGATGTGAAGTTGTGCATAAGAATAAAAATAAAGCAAAAGGAAAGTAGAAAAATAAAAGAAAAAAAATTAGATGGGTCATTTTAATTTCCCTTCTCTCAATTTTCGTTCGTTTTCTCTCTTTAGAATACTATTGCATGATATCGGATAATGAATAAAATGATGCCACGTTTTATCACACGTAGATTCAATAATCTGAACGATCTTTAACGCTGATTTTGACAAAAATTAAAATTGGAGAAATGGAGATGATTCAAATCCGAAAAAAAAATAAATTTTATTTTATAGACCTTATAGTTACTTGAAGCTTCTGATTTGACAATTTCCGATATACAAGAGTGGAGTCTCACATGCAATAATGCTATCGCCATTAAAGCATGACCTCGATGAGAGACCTGAGACCAAACAATGGACTTATCTTGTAGTGTCTAAAACCAGCCTGAAGAAACATATGTTTCCATTCTTGTTCAGTTCTTTCCCTTCCTGTGGCTACTGTCATCATCAACATATCAAAGAAAAGTTTTGTTCCGGCCGATGATTTCTCTTCATTCCCATTACCTATAATTATGTCTATTATTATTACCTTTCCTCCATTTCTGCCTGCAATAGCTTCTCTGCATTTCTGTAGCACTTTCATACAATCTTCATCGCTCCAAGCATGTAGCATCAACTGTCGAATTTCATATGTAACATGTGACATATATATTATAAGATGAAATGGATGATTGACTTTGATGGAAAATAGGAAAAGTTGTTGTCCTACATTGACTAGTATAAAGTAAAACCGAACTAAAATATAGGAGAACTTTTATGGTCCAATTAGGAACATCCTATATGTAAAATTATCATTAAATTAATTATAAATAATTAATGTAAAAAAATATTAAAGTTTCATCATGTTTGGAATAGATCTAAATCATTTAATAATGTAAGAGGATTGATCACGTCATAACCACTATGGAATCGTAGAATTTTCTAAAATACAATTGAAAAAATAGTGGTTCTAAATTGCCTCAAATATTTTAGATATAAAACTACTCTTAACTATTATTGTCTAATTCCATATTAATTCCCCTACATAAGTCTAAGTGTACACACTTTTAACAAATTTCATAAATCTTAATAAACTAGATTAATCAAATCCTTTCGTTCTCACTTTGTTTTAACTAAGCTTTTACATTAACCAATAATAGATTTTAAAATCACTACTATTTAGAATATTTTAGACAAAGTGAATAAAAATTGCACATTTATCACCTTTCTTTTTTTTTTTTTTTGGCCACTCCCATTGGTCACCTTTCAGATTAATTATTCACTACTTTAAATTTAGGTGCTACAAATGCTATTGAAGCTGACCCCTAAGTGAGAGGAAAATGATCAAAGGACAAAGTAGGGCAGAAATTAGCTGGCTATTATAATACAATTTAAGAAAATGGTCCGAAGAGGATATAAAAGACTATTGCCAAGGGAATCTTAGCAAACTTTTAGGATGCCTTGTAGTTAATATTAAAAAATAATAATAAATAAAACCAAAAAAAAAAAAAACGAAAAGAGCGAGCTAGCATGGAAGGAATAAACCCAACTGCAAAGAGAATATGACGAATTCAAGGGGATTTATAATACCCCACTTGATGGTTTTGAGAAAGTATTATTAGTAGGCCTTCATAAAATCAAGACAATGAATAGTAAGTTAACACTAAATAATATAATTGGATAAAAAAGTAGCTCCCCTTTAATCATTAGCTTGGTCGGCCAATTAACTTTACTGGGTTTAGGTGATTACAAACTACGCTATTTTTTGTTTTTTTCACGTATACCAAACTCTTATGGATAAACTATACATGGTGTATAGGCAAATGGCTAAAAAAATAAATCAATTAAAAATAATAATAATCTGAAATGCGTTTGTTAATAAATGCATCAAATACATGATAAGGGTGAAATGCTATCAACAAATTATAAAATTTATTAGTAGCCTATAACTATTAATAAAGTTTTTCATGTGAATAATTTTATAAAAATTACGTATTATTTTTATCATTTGTTTGAAAAAGGTTTAATATTATGAATAATATTGACTTTTGATAAAAATATATGATTAGATATTTAAATTTTGAAATCGATAAATTTAATATTTAAACTTTAAAACTCTTCAATTTGGTATATGAAAGATCTTTTCATGCATACAAACAATATATTCATCAACTTTTTTCAAATACTAAATTAATTAATTTTAAAATATAAATATTAATTTAATCAATTTTAAAATCTAAACACTAATTATATATTTACTAAAATTCGACATCTATAATATTATCCTTTTAATATATATGAAGACTTACTGGTCACTTACTCACTCAAACACATACACGTAGAATATTTCCTTCCACGGAAAGAAAACGAAAAAAATCATGAAATTTACTCACAATCAAAAGAAAGATGACTTGAAAAATGTAATAAGTAGCTTAAGCAAAACAGCATCTCCGGGAGGAATGAATTGAAACATATCACCACCAACAAACTTCAACCTCTCACAATTCGGCAAGTTAAGCCACCACATGTGGAAGATCAAGCACAGTACATTTAATATCCGGAAAAGCCCCACAAATGATCCGTGCCGCCGTCCCGGTGCCACCTCCGACATCCACTAATAATCCCACTCCATCAAAAACTTCCTTGCAATCCTTAATCACCAAGTTAATCATCCCGGAATCACTTGCCATCGCTCTATTAAACGTGTCGTTAAATTCGGGATTTCGGACTTCATAACCCCATAAATCCACACCATGAGCAGCTTCAAATGGAGAAGGGATGACCTCCTTTTCATCCTTAAACCATGTTCCTAGAAAATGCCATGGAGCCACTGGGGCAGGATCAAGCATGGCCCTAACAAAAGGGGATAAACATGTGGTTTGTTCTTTATTAAAAGATTCGAAATGGGTGTGAGGGAATATGCGATTTCTGTGGTGTTTTCTTCCTTGGGTTTTGATACTAGGGTTTGTGCAAATATGTTTGAGTGGACAAGTACACGCATGAGACGGTAAAGTGGGGCTGTTTTGGATGGATTTATGTGGAGCTTTAAGACCAATTCAGGAAGAGTGATGGGTTGGTTATGGTTATGGATTATGTCTGGAATTCCTAGCTCAAGCGCACATTTGAGGGACATGGAATCTATGAAGTTGAAGATGTGATTGTAGAGATGGGCTTGTGCTTGAAACAGATCTTGTGCTCCAAGTTCATGGCTTGACTCCATCGTTGTTGGGCGATTCTTGTCCAACAGGGAGTGAGTGACTCAAAAAAGTATGGAAACTTTATCAATGTGACTAGAATTTTCTATGGGTAAGAGGATTTTTGAAATATTTGATTTTTTTGTACTTTTACATGTGATTTACATTTATGTCTTGTCTTTAATAATTTATATCCAGTTTGTTTGAATTATTTATATTTAATATATTTATCTTTTAATTATATATATATTTTTGACAAATATTCAATATTGAAATGATATATCATCAATATGTTATTAAATTAAATAGAGCCTAATATCTAGTTCCATATTTAAATCTTATTAATTTTTACTTTGAATAATATAAAATTTAAAATCATCAAAATATTACTTGTAAAAAATAACAACTTTAAGTAATTGATTGCAAATGAAGATAAAGTTTATAAATCAAATTAATTTTTTTAAACTTAAAAATAATTAATTATATAAATTAATAAAATGTAAATATCAAATATGTTATTTATCCACCCTTTGGCATTTGAAAAGGCCTATGGTAGACTCTGAATTTTGAGAAGCTCCACAGTGGTGGTCCATTTTATTCAGTTGGATGTTGGTGACTTTAGCGAGAGAGACAGCTGTAGATGTGCAAGGCCAAGTATTGAATATCCAATTTAGCTTTCGTTTGCTCCATTATATTACGATGATTATCATATTTTATTATTTTTAGAAGGTTATTTTTTGAGAAATAAAACTGGTAAAAAATTAATAATTTTATATATAAATTGATCAAATAGATACAATACAAGTATGACAAAGATATGATATGGATAAATTAAAGATGTAGATATGATACGGATAAAAATCTGATAATCTAAATAGACTCGTATTCCAACTAAATTAAAATATTAATTTAATTCAATTAATGAGTGATCAACCTAACATGGGATCAAAAATTTACAACTTTTTTTATTATTTCATTTAATACTATTTGTTCTATTTATTGATATGAAAGAGACAGTTTATCAATCTAAAGGTGTTAGAGTAGATAATAAAAGTTTCTTTCACGTTAATAAATAAAGTAAGCAATTTTAGAAAAATAGTTTGATTAATTATTAAATTAATTGCTCTAAAGTTTATCATACTTAATTAAATTTTTATTTATAGTTAAAGTAGCTTTACCTCTCAAAAGATAATGAAAATTTAATATTTGATTTATAAATTAGTGTGATTAAGAGGATGAAAACTTCTAACATTCATCTCCATGTTTCATAACCTGCATAACGAGAAAGGGGAGTGTGTCGTGCACTTCACTTGAGAGAGCAACAGTTGTTGTATGGAAAGAAAACAAGTGATGCTCAATCTTAATCGGCGTTATTATATGAATGTGAGGATTAAGGACTACTCTTTTGGAATTTAGACCAAAAATAGATTCAAAGCCACGCCACGAAACCCAACCCAACCCGACCCAATCCGATCAGGACAAATCCGCAAGAGGACCCTTTAAAATAATATAAAGTATATATTAATTATAGAGTATAAAAAAATAAAAACATAAAGTAATAGAAAATTAAAAAATAAATAACATTTAATTTATATTTAATATGAATAAAAAATTAATAATTATCTATTTACAATATTTAATATGTTGTTGATAATGATATATATAATAGATACAAATTGAAAGCATAGCTCTACTCTATACATGAGATAATTTTTTGTTTACTAATTTGTTTAAAAATAGATATATAAATTAAATTAAAAAATTATATAATTATTAATACAGTATAGCATACTAGAGATGCGATATTAAAGTTATTATTGAAATCCTAGGCTACTGAGGGACGATAGCTATAAATTTAATACCTAATTACCCTTTCAAATTACTGTTTGATATAGTCACATATGCCATCATTTTATGTCATATGCGGATATCTATTGCTTTCCATTAATTTGATGGGACGCGCGAGCACATCTCTCCCACCTTAGAGTAGACAATTCTAACAAGATAGCAAGTGGCATTTTATGAATGAGATGATAGTATATATTGCTTTGCCATTAATTAATTTGAAGGGACGCACGGCCACCTTTCTCACCCCTTAGACTAGACAATTCTAACAAGATAGTAAGCGGCATTTTGCAAATGAGATGATAGTATAAATTTCATGGAGCGATGGTGGTTGTGCAACTTTTTTTTTTTTATAAAATTTGTATTTTGATAATTTTTTTTTTGAAAAAATGGCAGACACAAGTCTCACGTTTGTGTAGGGTTTACTAATGTAAGTTTGGTCCATAGAGTTTACTAATGTCAAGTGGCATTTTCATTTTCATGTTTGGATCTATTTTTATTGTTAATAGATTTTTTTTATAAATATCATGTCAATTTAATTTCATAATTTATCCAAATAAAACAATAATTTTATCATTCCACAATTTATTCCCTTCTATTTGATTCATCACATTCTTATTTATTCCATTTCGAATGTTTTTTGCACACTAAACGTTACATAAGAGAACAATCTTACTTCTATATAATGCGGTTTTTTTTTATCTCTATTATTTTAGAGTGTTACTCCTAATCTCATATTACTAATATTTTAATTCAAATTGAAGTTATATATGTAGAAATAATCACACATACTTGATTGTGCAATATGAAAATAGGTTCAATTTATATTTTAAGTTAAAAATTTATTTTGGATAAAAAATATTTGTTCATGTATTAATTTAAAAAAAAAAGGTGGGTGGTTTAAAACCCAACTTGGACCCACCTTGCCTATGATCAGGTCGATTTTGGATCCTCTTTTTTTTTTTTTTTTTGGGAAGTTGAACACTATAGATGTCTTCTGAGCTTACCTTATATATATCGAAAATTAAAAAACCATAGAAAATATAAATTTGTTAATATTATATAAACCTTTATATATATAAAGGTTTATAATAAGTGTGGCAATAACACTTTCAAATATAAATAGGAAGGGAACTTCAGCTTTGTTTTAGGAAATTATATCAAGTGTCTTAGGGTCTGTTTGTTTTGGCTTTTTTCCGGCAGATACAGATACTTTTTCAAACTTTTTGCTAACAAATTATTTATCAAGAAATAGATTTAGATAAAAAAAAGTTGACAGTTCTCATCAAAGATCAAATAGAACAATATAGATAAAATTTAGATGCAAATCGGATATATTTACACATATCATTTTAAAAAAGATACAGATACAGATGAAAAACAGACAATCCAAACAGACCCTTAATATCTTGAAAAGCCCTACCCTTCCCATATAGTGAGCCCCTATGCCACTTTATCTTTGATATGACCATTTAACCAAATAATAATTTATACCCAATACTATCTTACGGTCACTTTTCAATCAAGTACACCAATCGAATAATAACCGTTCCCTAGAAATCGAATTCAAGTACTAGTAATTATTTTTTTCCATACTATCTAAACTAATAATGAAAGTTATTTTAATTAACTATTAACTACAAACTCTAATATGAACATTTTATTAAAGATATCAATTCACAAGACAAAAATAGAATTATCAAAAGCCAATGGCAAAACTATTTAGATTTCTTGAATCACCACTAGACATAGCGTGATATGGTTTGGTCTAATTCATCCCCTTGAACTAAAATATATATCATGGTTCTTTTTTTTTTCTTAAGTTCAAATATAACAATATTGTTTGGTTTAAAATTTTTTCGAATCGAAAAAATAATAAAAATTTTATACAATTCGATTTGTGATTCGAAATGTCTTTTATTCTTAAAATAAAAACATGATATTTTTTATCGTTAATGCAAATATAAATGATAATATTTGAAATCAATTATTTACCTCATGAAATATGTAAAGCTTATAGAGAGACAAAGGTTTTATTCATTATAAATTATAATCATACTAGACTTAATAATATAAGAATATGTTATCCTAATATCAAACATAAATTTTAATTCATTGTATACTTCTAATTAACATATTATTAATTATATAAACCAACCAAAACCTGAGTAATGGAAGTGGATTAATTAGTAAGATAAAAGAAAAAAAATTTGTTTAGAACGCTAAAATCAAAGGGTATGTTAAAAATTTAGGTAATGCTTACCCGTTTATTCATAAATTAAGGGAAATTGAGAGGATCCGAATACGCATAGGAAATGGATCCTGTCCATTATACTTTTTCTCAATCTTGTGGTACAAGTGGAATTTGTATATGATATATCTTTATACAGCTATGCCAAGGTCTTGCTTTTATATTATCTGAGTGCATTTACTTGGTAGTAATCTCTATCATTCGATTGTTTGATAATGATATTTAATGTTGAAGTTTGATCAAGCATGAAGGCTTCATTTTGGCATCAATCTTTTTTGGGATGAAATGATTTATTCACAAGCTCTGATCACATCTAATAGCATCTAGGCAAGTTTTAGTTCTGATTTTCTTTTATTCGAGTTGAAGAAATGTACTTTCATCAACTTGGTGGTGGTGGGTGTAGGCTTCACCATATCCAATATTCAATGATTTTTTGTAATTCTATCATATGGGTTGCACACTCTATGATGGAAGGACAACGACTAAGGAATGCACTTCTTCCAGAAAAATCATGTTTTCAACTTCTTTTATTAGTTTTGTCATACTAGCCAAACCTTGATGATACCTTCTCAATTAAGGAACGTTTTATTTAGATGAAAGGGATGTGTACAAATATCAAAAGTATGATGGACCTTAAAATTGTGTGCAATACTGGACATAAAATTTGAAAACATTGAAGTTGCCTATCTAGTGTTGCCTTCCCATTTGTTGTCTATTCCCTTTCATAATGTAGTGTGGGATTAACATATAATGGACAAGTTTTTTTAAAAAGATGATGTTGTGTTTAATGTTGGATTTTAGAATTTTATGCAAGTAATTACAGATTGATTGAGTGTCGATTTCAATCACGTTTGAATTGGTTGATGTTGGTGTTACTACTTGAGTTAAGTTTTTTACTTGCTAAGGCTACAAACTTGCAATATCACATTGAATTTTTCAAAATAAAATGGAATGGACTAAGTAATGAAACAATAAAATCAATTCTTATATTTGGAGATGCTTAAAAAATGAATGTGTTCTGTGGTGTATTCACTAAAGATATACTTAACAACAAATGTTGAAAATAATATGTACAAAATAAAATATATATGTGAGAGGGTAAAGAGATAATCAAGATAGATATAATTAAAGAGGGAAAAATGAAATTGATATTTTACTCTTTGACTTGACATTTTCTTTAAAGCTAGATTTAAGGAATTGCCATTTCAACTTCAAAAAATCTACATGAAGAAAGAAATGAAATATGAAGTTTCAATTTTATCTGAAGCATGCCATCCACTTCCACCACCATAGGCAGAGAAATCCACACCTATAATGCACCAAGTCAAGTGGATCTCAGACCTACGTGATTAATTTTTTTTTAATTATAGTCTTATTGTTATGAATAACTATTATGTTGTTTAGTTGACGGTAAGCGATTTTATAAATGCTTTTTATTATAAAAAAATATCGAATAACTATACATTACTAAATCATATAAATAATAGTTCAATGTTGTAATTAATTTTTCTTCGTTTTTAAATTTGTTATGGATACTCTCATTTAAACAAAAGTTTTATAAATAAAAATTATATTAATTCACAACTATATTCCATTTCTTCCGATTCCATAATTCTGCTTTAACTACGTAAAGCTATTTAATATGACGAATTCATATAAGACTTCCTTAATTCTACTTTATAAATGTGATCATCCTTGTATCCTATAAATTAAAGAAAATAAAAATAAAATTCCTAATCCTCCTACTTTCCATGACTATCCCTTCAGAAATGCGGTTTCCCTATAAATCGTGTAATTTTGCTGAAATCTGGTAAATCTTTTTATTTTTCAGTAATTTAATGCATTGATAGCAAATAGATAATTACACGAGGTTATGGCCTTTTATACGGCCGAAAATACATCCGTGCCAGCTCGGTGGGAGTCGTCGGACAAGAGTTCACTAACATTAGTTACAAAACAAGGTTCTTTAACAAAAACATTAGATCTAATTTCCCTACCTTGACCAAAAGCAAGCTGATGTTGATCCATATGTACAACCTTCAAAAGTTGCTCATTTGGATCATGCAAAAGTCTTTTTCTTCAACCATGACTTGAGCCTCTGTAGCCAATATATTAGTGATGATGTTTGATTTTCTATGACAATGAAGAAATTTGATCTCCTGAAACCTCGATAAGTCTTCCCTGCAAGATGAAATTAAATTCAAGTATTTAATTTTGGAGCTTTGGTTTGAGATTAGGTATTTCACAGCCATTGGTAAGTTTCAGCTCCACTTTACTCTGTATCAATACCTGCTGTATAAACACAAATCACTATATCACAGTAGTTCAATTTTGTAAACATAATCTTTTTTTTTTTTTTTTTAAGTTTGAATGTTTGTCTTTCCAAATCTAAGCCTAAATGGGCAAAAAAGAAGAAAAACAAAAATCCAAGCCTGAGATATTAACTTATTCTACAAGTAATGCATCATATTTACTGGATGAATCTTTTACTTCTCTCTCTATATATGTACAGACGAAACCTATCTCCATTCTAAGGGTTACTTTTTGGTCAAGTCGCACCTAAAACAATATATATTGACCTAGCACATTTTTTTTTACCTAGAACAAATACACAGAGTTAGGATAATAAATATATTAGACCTAGCACTTTTTGCACCTGAAATAAAAATATACTCAACCTCAAATAAAAATACAATAGCTAGGACACTTTGATTTGCACATAAGTCACCATACAAAAAAAATCAACGATTTAACCTAAGAATGTCCACTACTATAAAGGAAATAGCAAAATATTTCTCCCTCCTTCCAAAAGTTGCCTAATCAGCAAAAAGAGTTGCACTGTTTTCTCTCCCGTTTTGTTTCAAAATGTATGTAGTCAAGAGTAGGAATGCAAGTGGGTGGGTTTTTATAGGGTACCCGACTCGTCCAACTCGATAAATACCCTATAGGATACTACCCTATAGAGTTTGGGACGGGTTTTGGAATCAATAATAAAATCCTATAAGATTTTGGGACAAGTATAAAACCCGTTGATAACTCGAACCTATTAAAATATATAAATATATATTATGTTTAGCCTACATTACCTGCTTTAGTCTACCAACTGTGAAGTCAATTTTTTTTTTTTTTTGTTCAATCAATTAAAAAAAAGTATATTGAATTTATGGGCCATAAAACTACATGAGAATGGAACGAGACTCCATATGCTAATTATATTGATTTTTTTTTTTCTTTTTAGTAAAAAGCTCAAACATTGACACATAAGCTAATCATATTGAATTTTTTTTTTTGCTTTTAAACTAGTACTTTAATATTTTATATTGATTTTTTTATATTGGTTAGAAGTTCAAAATAACAAGACAACCTTTTAAATCATTGTAAAAAATTTATGAGTTTTCTACCATCCGAATTATAATATAGAGGAATTTAAAAAAAAAAAATCTTGCTTTTTGTTGCACGTGTTCTATCGTAAAAAATGTAAAACTGATACTTGTACGAAGTTTTAATTAGACATAAAATCCAAATTGAAGACGTACAAATAAAAAAAATATTTTTTTTGCTGTAAATAAAAAATATATATTAGTAAAAAAAAACATTTATAATCACATCTTTTAGTATTCTATTTTGTGTTGATTGTAATTTTATATCGAGCTTAGGGTTCGAATTCGAGTACCCTATAAGATTTTATATATGAATGTACGTATATATAGAATACCAATTCCCATTCCCTATGTGATACTATAAATTTGATCATTATAATGCGATGTACCATGCCAGAATGAAAAAAAACTTTACAACAATGTGGATGAGCAATCAGATCAGGGCCATATGATCCTTGTATTGCTGATGATGTGATGTGATGTGATAAGGAAGGCGTACATGTATCTCATTCCTATTTTTAAGATTACCAAATGATGAGAACAACAAGAAATTTGCTTATTAATTCGTACCCTTCTTGCAGAATACTGTTCGTCTATCCATGAACGAGATTTCGAGTTTTGACTACTGTGGGTTCAAAATCCTTGGAAACTACGTTTTTGATATTGGGAGGCCTCAACATATGTTTATGAGGGTGGCTATAGGACTTCATAAGGATGACATTGATTCTGCACTTAAAACTTCTCCCACTTTATTTAATTCCAGGACACCGTCGCCCTTTGTATGTGTGTGCGTGTATATATTCTTTTGTTCTTCTTTTTCATTATGTTTAATGAATTCCTCCACTTTATCATGTGATGTCTAATTCATGTGTCTTTATTGGAAAGTTGTCAAATTACTTGCATAAAAGAAGATAACATTGAAAGGATTCTTCATACCTTTCTTTTTATTATTATTAGAAATGGTGGCAAAACACCAAATTACATCACACGTTTACAGGAGAAATAGATCTTCATATGTCTTGTATGCATATGTTAAAAATAGATTTTGAAAGTCTATCAACCTCATGATAATCAATATCTTGATTGAGAGCAAGATTGGTGAGGAAATCTACACTCCTGTTTCCTTCTCTATAAGTGTGTTGTATTTTGATATTCCAGTCTCTGTTGCATAGTTCTTTAATAGGTCTTAATAAATTCTGAGAACATTGGTCTTGAAATCTCTTATTGGCAATCTAATCAACCACTATCTTATTATCTATCTTGAGGATTACCTTTCTGTATATTAGGTTCTAAGCTAAATTTAATCCATAAAAGGCTTCCCACAGTTCAGCAAGAATAGAAGAGAAGGACCCTAAATTCACCATAAAAACTTTAATCCAGTAGCTAGTTTGATCTCCTATCAATCCACCTACAGCAGCTAAAGATGTGTTAGATTTTCCAACACCGTCAGTGTTAATCTTTATGTAATCCACTAGGGGTACATCCTAACCAATTAAACATTATCATCGGTGGACAGGATTGCTAAAAAGTCTAATAATGGAGGCATCTTTGGCCCAAGCAATAACTTAGATTGCTAAAGATTGGTCATCAATATATTCATCTGCAAAAATTAGCTTGTTTCGTCTCTTCCATAGCATCCAACAACCAATTCCAAATATTGTTGACCAAGTAGAATTATGATAGGTAGATAGTCGTTTAAATTCATCAAAATCCACTCATCAAAATTAGAATCAAAGAACTTCTATCAGTTATGAATAGGAATCATTCTACACAAAAACTCAAAGGTTTTCTCACAACCTCTTAGAACGCGGTTCAGGTCTCCTTTGATTGCGCACAAAGTTGACATATTCCAGAATCAGATAAATGTCTTCTCTTGCATTCAACATTCGTTAATAATTCTTTATGCAATATAAGACAAATAAAATATCTTATACATTTTGGTCCTCTCTAATGCCACACTAACTTCCATTTATCCTCTTTTTCACATTCCAAGTAGACCTACGTTTAAGTTTATATGTTGAATTCAATGAGAAATCATCAGAAGGAGAAGGCTCCCAAATTATTTGATCATTCATAACAGTAGGACATGGTGGTCTTATTACCACTATCAAGAGGAGTGTTGAATTATCGAGTAATCTTTGTAAGAGTTGCCAATCCCAAATCCCCGAATCTATGACATAATCAACAACTCGTTTTCTATGGAAATCTATAGGGAGATTCTGACAAAGATTATATAGTGGAGGTATATTTGGTGAGATCCATTTATCTATCCAAAAGAGGGTCAAATTACCATTACCTATTGTCTAGATAGTACCTTGTTTCACATACTCCTAGATTTTTTTAAGATTCTGCCACAAATGGGAAGCTTCAAGCAAATGATTATATGTAGGAGTGGTGTTTGTGTATAGTTAGTATATTTAAATCACACAACTCTCACCCATAGTAACTCTGTCTTAGTCATTAGACCCCATGCTGTTTTCATAAGGAACAAGTCATTTAAGGATGCCATCTCCTTTACACCTAAGCCACCATTTTCTTTCAGTTGGCAAGTCTTACTTCACTTAAATAAGATTTGTTTTCTGTGTTGTGCTGACGAACCTCATATGAATTGTCTTCTTCTTTTATCTGATTGGCCACACACTCCTCTTGGAATAGCAGTTGCCTGCATAGTGTAAATGGGAATAGAAGAGAGACAAGATTACCACAAAGTTACCTATCCAGCCAAAGAAAACTGATGAGGATGCCAATTATTTGCTCGTTATTGGACCTTCTCTAGCACTTTTCCATAAGTTTCTTTGGACACTCTTTTATGCAAAATAGTTACACCTAAGTAGTTTGCTAAATTTGATGTTTTCTTGAAGCCTATCATATTGCTAAGATTAGAAGCTATTTCTTCTTTTATGTTTAGTGAGAAGAATATTTGAGATTTCTCTTTGCTTACTGAATGTCCAGAATAGAAGTAGAAATCCTTAAGAATTGTAGATACCAAAGTAGCTTGAGAAACATCTGCTTTCGTGAATAGCACAAGATCATCTACAAAGAAAAGATGTGACACTTATACCTCATTTCCAAACTGAAAGGGTTTCCATGCAACAATATCAACTTCTTCACATATTGTTTGAGATAATCTTTCCATAGAAAGAACAAAGATGTATGGAGAGATGAGATCTCCTTGTCGAAATCCCCTTCTTGGAATGAAAGGAGCACTTGGTAACCTATTTTAATTAACTTGCAAAGAGCAAGTGTCGAACAAGTTCATGATGAAATTAGAGAGGAGGGAAGTTATACCAGCATCTTGTAGAGAATCTTTAATGAAATTCTAGCTAATCTTGTCATATGCTTTCTCTAGGTCCATCTTGATTGCTATCCATCCTTTTCTAGCCTTACTGATTCTCATTGAATTAATGATTTCTTGGGCCATAACTATATTGTCAATAATGTTGCGGCCAACAACAAAGCTCGTTTAGGATTGATGAATCAAGTAAGGCATAATCATCTTCATTCTATTTGAGATAACCTTCATAATCACCTTATAGCATACATTACATAAACTAATTGGTCTAAAATTATTAAAGTGTTTTGGTTTTTCAATCTTGAGAATTAAGCAAATGAGAGATTTATTAATACCAGCATCAATCTTCCCACTCTCAAAAGTCTCATTCATCATTCTACACAAGGATTTACCTACAATTTTCCAGCTCCTTTGGTAGAAATATGCATTGAGGCCATCAATTCTCAGAGCTTTGTTAGGACTCATATCAAACACTGCTTTTGAATTTCCATATTAGTTACTGGTTTGTGTAGCATCTCTTGTTTTAAGCTAAGAATTTAGGTAAAGAGCCATCGGATAGGATATTGTTGTCCATTTGAGGTATTGTCAAAGAATACTCTTTGGAAGAAAGCCATAGCTTTTAACCGAAGTATCATATTATCATAACACCATTGATCATTGCTTAATTTAAGCTTTTCTACTTTATTATTTTTTTGCTTTGTAATTGGCTTTCATGTGAAAAAGAGACATCTAAAGTCATTCATCCCATGTTAAGGGTATTAAATGATACATCATATGATGTTGATCAAGAAGGGATAAAGAGTAAAGGTGGTTTTCCTACAAGAGATTTTTTTTCCTCTTTGTTTCCCACTAATGCTCGTGCATTTTTCTTTTAAATTATAGATGATTTTGCTATCTACATGGAGCCATGGCATGTTGGTATTTTCAAACTGCTAACAAAAGAAGTGGTGGTTATCTACTCTCATTCCTATCTTCATATCATCTAGTGACTAATTCTAGTATGATGTACTATTTGTCATGCCTCGAATTAGGATCAAGACGTGTCTAACTGCCATGCATAACACTTACGCATTATACGTTAAGGCTAATCTAATATATAATTTATCATGATCATTGCTAAAGAAATTTTATATTATGAAATCGTTAAATTAGATTTTGGAAAAAAACTGGATTTGTAGCAAAAAAATAAATTTTTACAAAAGATTTTCAAAAAGGCTACTCCCGTGAATAGATTAATGAGTATAAATTGTTCCATATCATTAGGTATCTTTAAATACACAGTGTCTAATATCTCATAATAGAATCATAAGCATAGATAGACACTTATTAAATATAAGTTTGAAAAGATGATTAATAACTTTTATTAACAACATAAATAATTCAACGTTCGTAGCCACTCCACTCATTAATAAGCTCTTTTAGAGTCGTCTCACACTCAAGATAATCACAAGCATCCAGATCATCACCTGAAAGAGAAAGGAATAAGCTAAAACCTAGTACGGTAGCAATAGAAGTATACATGAGATGGGTGCACACACTTGTTTTAAATGTAATGCAATAATCAACAATTTATATCTTTAAATTAAAATGTGACAAACATTAATGGAGCACTCACGTTCCAGCAACACCTTAGGAACCTGGGGGTCTGAATAGCAACAACTACTTAGGGGATTGATATAAATAGCCAAAATACCTATATCTCTTACCTCTACAAGTAATGGCCTCGCCTAGGGGTTACCGTCGATATGCATCTCGACCTATCACAGTGCATAATATAGTACAGCTCACCGGTCCCACAAACATTAACTATACTATACTACTTCTCTTTGATTCAGCTAGACGTTATCCTGCTATCGTTTCCCCCATTAGCTACCAACTAAGTCACCCATGATTGGCTTAAGCACCCAATTAACGTATTGCCACTGCCTAGCAAAGTTGTTGCTCCTCGAATCGGGTCTCAAAATGATCATGCACAGGCAATAAGCAATTATTAAAGCCATCTTTAAGTATTAGTTCATTTGAGAGCCTATCATAACAAGAAACACACAAGTTACTTCGTACCTGGTACAAAATCTATACTCTGAGCAAATAGAAGATAGACTAAAAGATAAAGCAGGAGGAACTCCTCACAATATTTGTTCATGAGATTAACTCATATAAGCATTTAAATCAATAATCAACTTATATCAAACTTATATTAAATACTCATTTTTCTAGCAAATATACATTTAAAACAACATACTCCTCTTATTATTCATGGTCTATCATATTACAATTATATTATATCTAAGCCAATTACAAGTTAATATGGTCATATAAGACTTCACTAGTTAAATTATTAGCTAAATATAAATTGTTGGTCTTTGAAGAATTTACTAAGCAAATATTAGTTAATAAATCGATATTAACTTGATTTAGCCAAGTTGAATAGAATTAATCAATCAAGTTCATTTTATATATAACTTAGTCCACTAAACCCATTTTATTGTACTTAGGTCCTTAAAATGGTATTTTCAATAATATATCCTAGAATCAATCTAATATACTTTTATTAAGTGAAACAACTCATTTATGATATAATTATTCTATTTATATCATTCATAATCCATTTTTACCTTTAAAGGTGCTAAGGAATCTATACGAGCTTCCTATTATCTTTATGCTATCTTATAATGCCATATCTATACCAAATTTATTAAATAAATTCCTAAAATCAAAATAATTAATTATTCATCTTAAAATTCATATTTTAATATGCAAACACATTATTTACATTTATTTCATTTATATTAATTATATCTAATTTACCTTTAATTCCAATATTTTATTTCCAATAGAAAATTAATGTGCACCCTGATTTTAATAAATCGGTTCACTATCTTAAATACAGGTTCTTGAGCTCAAAATTTTATGTAAAATTCCTAATACGTTATTTTACATGTTCATACATTAATTTGGCCTAAAATAATTAGTTAATTATGGATTTAATTTTAATTATCACAAAACTATTTAGAACAAAACATAGGCAGCAACGACCAATTAGTTCGATCAAATTTGACCCTCAAGCCAGTCGATTCTTGGTTGGTTCTTAAATAGATTTTTAAGCTTTCAAACCATTATAATCTCACAAAAAAAAAAAGAATAATAAGTCACTAGTTCAGCCCTATACATTCACCTCATCACGGCTGGTCAAAACATTTTTTGCCATGTTTTGCTATTTTTGTAATTTAATTTTTAAAAATAGTAAATATATTTTAAAAATTATGAAAATTTTCCATTTTATATATAGATATGTTTAACTATCATTTTTATAAATTTCATCCAAAAATAAATTCATTTAATATTTTATTTAAATTTAACAACTCCAGCTGTCCAGATTGCATATATATGCATATAAATTGATTTTGCAGTATATTTGAATAATCTAAAACATGTTTATTTTATATTATTATATCTAGTTCATATTTAGATTGATATATTATAGATAAAATCATAAATCATAGCTCAAATCAACATCATTAACACAATTTCCAAAATTCCAACATATTCACATAAACATACATACTTATATATTTACAACAAAATTTAAATTTAATATATATTATATTTATTTGATGATTTCATTTCAATAAAGCATATTAATTCAACATATAACACACATATATTTTGGCATACACATATACATACAATAAATTTCACATAATGTAATTTCTAACATATTTACATTTACATATACATATTCGGTTTTTTATACATATATATACATGTATTAATCAAACTTTAAATCTATGTTTATTTTTAGTAATTTACATGAATTTAAATGTCATTAACAAAATTAAACAATTTAATTATAATTACTCACCTGAATTAGCAAAATTAACCAAATAATCTTCTTTACTGCTACTACTACCACTGTTCAAGAGTTGATGAAGCTTCTTCAAACTTATATTCCTAACTTCAACCTTGTTTTAAATTTTCAATTTCACCTAGGATTTTAATTGAAATAAATGTAAGATTATTGGGGATATATGAGGAGAATAAGAAGTATAAACTTAGCTAATACTTTACCTTCTGTATGCTTGGTTTATGGAAGGATTTTTTAGCATTTTTGGAGAGTTTTTTTAGAGTGCTTTGAGAGACAATTTTGAGAGATAAGGCTGCTGGAAATGGATGAAGGAATTAAGGTTTTCTAAGGCTTGTATTTATATTATTTTATGTTTTGTAATTTCCTTTAGGGTTAAGGGCTTTTTAATTATTTTACTTGAATGGTTTTGGGGCATTTTGGTCCTTTCACAAGTATAGAATTCTCTAGAATTGACTAAGGTCATTTTGGTCTTTTCACTTGTTGGATTTGTCTAGAAATTAGGAAATTATATTGTGTGTGATGATTTATGTTAAGTCTATGGTCTTATGGACTTATAGGCTTAGGTTTATGGGCTTAAATCTTGAGTAATTGGGCTTGACCTTTTAATTATAGACTTTCTTGATAATGAGTTAAAACTTATGTTAATGGGCTTAGGTACTAATTATGGGCTTGAAGAGTTAGAAAAGCATCAAAAGGGAAAGGGAAATGGAGTTCTTGCCAAATTAAATTAGAAATTCAAGTTAGGAATTTTGATTAGAGAAGAATTAATATCTCACTTAAATTTTGGAATTTAGGGGCTTTGGGATTGGTATTTAAATGCAAATATTTAGTTTTAAATTTTTAGGATTTGAGGAATTGGAATATAGGATAAAATGGCTAAATTGAATGGTTTGGGGTTTACACGATTGAACTTAATGAATTAAATTCAAGTCGATTGTTGGAAAGGATTGAATAATTAAATTCGCCCTAGCCATGGTAGTTTCTTGGACATCGCTTATGTCCTTGACCTCAAACTCCCTAATGCTGGTGGTTTCGTCGTTACTACTTATGCCTTTGGCAGCAACAGCTATGCTTATTGCATGTTACTGCCTTGTCAAAATAGAACCAAGAAGCAACAGTAAAGAAAAAAATGCAAAGGGTAGGAGCAAGGGAGAAAAGAAAAAGATGTGAGTGATTTAAGCATCATAAGAGTAGGAGAGTTTATATATATAGGCACTGCTAAAACATTAGGATTTAACCACGTTCAATAAAAGTCGTGCTATAAAATAAACGTTGGTAAATATATTCTGCCAACATGATAGAATATATTTAGAGCATTTATTCTATAGGCCAATATAAATTGTAATCCTTTAAATTCTTTCTAATACTAGCTTGTAGCAAAGAACCCAAGGTTCTATTCACATCTTTGATTTGACCATTGATCTGTAGGTGACAAGTGGTACTAAACAACAACTTCATTCACAATCTTCTCCACAAGGTCTTTCAAAAGTAGCTTAAAAACTTCACATCTTTATTGGAAACAATAGGTTGTGGAATGACATGGAGCTTAACCACCTCTTACAAAAACAAACAAGAAATATAGACCACATCGTCGGTTTTATAGCATGTGTGTTATCCTAAATCGATCAATAACTACCATAACAGAATCATCTATTTCCTACGATAGCCGCAATCTTTCCTCTACTTCAAGAAGAAAATCCTGTAGTCTCTTAAGTTTTTTATTCCAAGTCTCAAAGTTTCCAAAAAGTCCATCACTATAGGCTCTCTTCCAAGCATCTCTTGCATAGATCTATGTGGATTACACAACTTTCCTTGACAAAACAAATATCCATTGACCATATGATATCCATCTATCGATCTCCCTTTATTCATGCTACTACAATAGGTGCAAACACTCCATCCTCAGAATATTGTCCCATAATTTGCTCAAATCCCAACAATTTGCCTTGCATAGAACTCAACAATGTATGTCTTCTAGACAATGCATTAGCTACTACATTAGTGTTGCACTTCTTATACTTAATAGTATATGCAAATGTCTTTAGGAATTTATCTCATCTTGCATGCCTCTTAGACAATTTACTTTGACCTCTCAAATACTTTAAAGATTCATGGTTAGAAAATATGATGAACTCTTTAAGTAGAAGAAAATGTTGCCATGACATAAGATGTCAAATCAAGGAATAGAATTCCTTGTTGTAGATGGGATAATTCAAAGCACTCCATATAGCTTCTCACTAAAATAGGCAGTAAGACACCCTTCTTGCATAAGAACTGCACCAATTGTAACATTGGAAGTATCACACTGAAGCTTAAAAAAGGTGCTGAAGTTAATTTCTTCTTAATCAACTCAAAGCTTCACTTAGCTAGTTAGTTCCATTGAAAAGGGATCCCTTTCTTTGTCAACACCATCAATGGTGCTACAATGGTACTAAAATCTTTTATGAATATCCTGTAAAAAGAAGCAAGTCCATGAAAGCTAAATACCCGAGAACATTTGTGAGAGTGAGCCACATGGTATAGCCTTAAACTTCTCATCACCAACATGAAGGCCCTCTTTAGATACAACAAACCCAAGAAATATCACCTCATGTTGATAGGAAATAAACTTCTTCAAATCGCATATAACTTCTCCTTTCTCAACACCATAAAAATAAAAAACAAGTGCATAATATGACTCTCCAAATCTGGACTATATACCAAAATATCGTTAAAATAAACCATTACAAACTTCCTCAAAAATCTCTCAACACATAATTCATTAATCTCATGAAAGTATTAGGAGCATTAAAGAAGCCAAAAAGCATTATTGTCCATTTATACAAACCATGCTTGGTTTTGAAAGATGTTTTCCACTAATCTTCGGCCTTCATTCTTATTTGATAATAGTTACTCCTCAAATCAATCTTGGGAAACAATTGAGCACCATGCAACTCATCCAACATGGTATCAAGACATGGTATGGGATACTGATATTTTAAAATAGTGTGATTTATTACCCTATTATCCACACACATCCTCCAACTACCATCTTTCTTGGGCACTAATAAGATAGTTTTTATTGATAGACAAGATCACATTACAAATATATCATAATATATTATAATATATTTTGTAATATATATAGATATATATATATTTATTGATGCTTGTGGCTTGAAGTTGCAGCCGTGGAGTGCGGCTTTAGCTTAGGTTGAGATGGAAGCGGAGTAAGCTTGCATGGATGCACCAACCATTTGGCCAATGTTTACCCCAGCATTACACATGTTTGCTATCACCTAACTATACTTCCTCCCATATCAAGCAAATTAAATTTAAATCTTTTGATGGTTAATTGAATTTAAAATTAAATGTGACTAATTAATTATTTACTAGACCACTTACAAATATGTATCTTAATTATTTTGGAAAAGCAGGGATGAAGAGAGAAGAGACTACTAACAAGCATCTTGAAACAATCCCAATCATCGACCAGGGGCTGGCCATCTGGTTGAACACTTTCCATCACCATATTTATCTTTTCAATGTCATTGCCCATCACAAATTTTGCTATACTCTTTATACTTATCTCCTCTTGTTTTCTTTTAGCAAATTCATCCTCTAGTCTCTTTATATATATACACACACACACATATATAAAGATATTTCACTGATTTATATAAAATTTGACTTTAAAGAAAATAATAATAAATAGAGGGACTTGGCAGGTGTTAGATCAATGATTATGAAGGAAATTAAATGAATATATTGGGAAAGGCTTTGTCTCATACCATTTTTCGGAGATGGACCAAGCAACATCACGTTGATCAACAACCTTTGAAGTAGAAGTGGGCCAATTGGATTTGATATTGCATTACATGGGAATTGACGGTTATTTGTTTTTAATTAAATAATCTAAATGAATAATATTCTATCTATATAATATAATTATAAATAACTACTAGTCGGCTGGGTGCCGGTAGTACCCTGTTCGACCAATTTCCTAACAATCCTTTTCTTTTTCCAAGTAATGTCTCATTTATATATAAGAATTATTTGGAATGAAATGAATCGAAATCAAAGAAAATTAGTAAGGAAATGAAGCATCTATATCTATGTTTGAATATATCCACATAACAGAATGTAATATGAAAATTAATACGTGATTGGATAAAAAAGTAAACTAAATAATCAATATCAACAAGGTGGAAATGAATCATGATTTCACGGCCTTCTAAAAGATGAAATCAAATTTCTCCTCAAAATTATCGCCAATTGTTAAGAATTTTAATTCCATCTTTTAAAATCGCATTCAAATATTAAAATGAAAATGAAAATTGGAATCGTGATTCCATTTTGAATCCATTCCCATATGGCATATACCAACCATAACACATGAGTAATAGGGTAACTATTTTAAAAATAGGGTTAATGTCACACATGGTACCTGAAATTTGGTAAGTATGCAATTAGATACTCGAACTTTAAAATTTATCAATTTAGTATCTGAAAAAACTTTGAAATTGATCAATTTAGTTCTAAAAAGGACTTTTCGTGCATCAGTAGTACTTCCATCAAGTTTTTTTAGATATTAAATTGATCAATTTTAAAGTTTTTCAGGTAATAAATTGATTAACTTCAAAGTTTAGATAATAAATTAATCAATTTCAAAGTTCAGATACCTAATTGTATATTTTACCAAAATTCAAATATTATTTGTAGCATTATCCTAATAAATATGAAATTAATGTACCAAATATGTTAGAAGGAATATATGTGTATGTACATATATGATGCTGCTCCAATGTTTCCTTCATATCATGCGCGTCACTTTTCCAAAAAAGAAAAAAATAATAGTAATACAAGCAATTGTGTTCATTAGCAGCTGAGAAAGAGATGTTAATGATGCTTGCAAGAAAATAATCATACTAAAAAAAATAAACTAAAATAAGTAATAATACTAAAAAAATAAGGATGTGATTGCAGCATAAAATAAGAATACCTATGTACACACATATATAAATAATAATATATATATTTATAATAATTACCAGTCCCCCATCCAAGAGACACTGTATAAATCCCCCAAACAAGTATTATATTCCTCCATCCAAGAGACACTATACAATGATATTCTCATCCTTCGATCCGCCTTTCTTCAATATTTGATACGCATGGCAAACATCGGCCTGTACGTAAATATAATTATATGGTAAAGCAATATTATAAATTAATATGTAAAATCAAATGATAAGACACACACTATAATAATACATATGATATATATACACTTCAGTAATTAAAAATGAAATAATAAGAATGATCATTCAGTCATCACCTGATGTCTGAAATTTTCATAACCTTGTGACCCGGAAACACGGGGGTATGGAGAATTATTAATATTATTATGGATTAATATTATAAATGGTATCTGAACTTTAATAAAATGTAAAATTAGATATCTGAACTTTTAAGATTAATCAATCTATTATCTAAATTTTAAAATTAACAAATTTTATACTTAAAAGAACTTTTCACACGTGTAAATAGTATCTCCATCAAGTTCTTTTAGGTATTTTATTGGTCAATTTAAAAGTTTAGATATTAAATTAATCATTTTTAAAGTTTATACCTAATTATATATTTGATCAAAGTTTAACTACTATTTATGAAATTATTGCTATTATTATTCAATCCAACTGATTGATCCGCTGAAATTAGCAATAGCAACCCCAATAATAATAGCACCAGCTGAAAGCCATCATCGGAAAGCAACATAATTTCTTTACTACTATGGCTACTAAACTAGTTAAGGGCAACAGAGAGCAAATCATATATATGGTTTAGAAATTATTAAAAGCTTTTATATAAGTTTAATAACTCGTCTATATTTCAAATGAAGCAATTACACTGTGTCTACATAGCTAATAATCTATGAAATATTGAGAATCGAGTAAAAATGGAAGGAATATATGTGTTTGAAAACTATAGATATGGGTAGGGTGTCAAAAAAAAAAAGAGAAAAGAAAAGAAAAGAAAAAATTGGGTGAAAACATTTCCACTGTTGAATCTATTTCTTTTCTCTCTAAAGTTAAATAGAAATGGTGGAGAGGGCTATTACAAAATTACCTTTCCGCCTATGTTTTTAAAAATATAAAAGAGGTAATGTAATCAGTGAGCCAAACAATGGAAAAGAGATATATGGAAATGAAATAAAATTTAAAAAAAAAAACCAACAAAACTGGAAGGAAAATGTGTGTTTGGAAATAGTGGATATAGGTAGAAAAGAAAGGAAATGGATAAAAAAATTTCAAGTTAGGAGTCAATTTTTTTCTCTCTATAATTGGACTAAATTGGGTGGAAAGGCAATTACAACATTGTCCTTTCGACCAATGTTTTCAAAAAATAGGATAGAGGTAGCACAATCAATTGCTTACTCCATTTCCATTTCAAAGACAAACCAAACAATGGAAAAGGAAACATTTCCTTCATTTTCTGTTGTAAGTTAAGAAACACAAAAATAAAAGTTACACTTCATTTCATTTTCACTATTTTATTTTCCTTTGTATTTATTTCTACCCAATCCTATTTTTTCAAAAATTGACAAAATACTAAAAGACGGGAGCACTGGTGTCAATGAGGGTATTCATCCTCTTACTTGTATATGTTACCTTACATTCACATACACAAACCCATTGTGTTTTTTCCACTAATTGGCGTTTCATGACACTCGGGACTTGTAATAAGCCTAACTAGGATTCTTTCTCACTATTCAAGCTTTAATCTACTGCCAAAGCTACCAAGCTTCACCTTATTCGGGCATTCTCTGGCATAATGTAGTCCATTATAGAGGTAAAACTTCAATTCTTATAGTTTTCTTCTTTATCCATCTTTCCTTTCCCTTTTAAGGAGCTAAACTTCTCCCTTTCAGCCCTAATCCTTTCTCTACCAACAAAGTGCTTAGGTTTTAGCTTCTAGAACTCTACTAAGCCTTTGCTGCTACTATAGTCCAAGAGATATATCTTCAACAACTTAAGGCTCTAACTCAACCATAGCCATGGCTTTACAAACCTAATGAGGGCATCATTTAGATCAAGGTCAATGATTTCTAACATAAGCTCTAAGAATTCCTAAACATACTTCTTGATTTCGCCCCTCTAAGTCAAGTAACGAATCTTGACTTTAGCTTCCTTAAGTGTATTCTAAAGGAAAAACTAGCCTTTAAGTACTTGGACAAACCTAGTTCAAGTGGGGGTATTGTTAGCTCTCTTGTGCCATCACACTATTACAAGATCCTTAAAATACAAAGTTATAGTATATATCTTACGTAAGTCTTCCATGTTATCTACTACATGAACATAATACTCCATTCCATTAGAATATTTAGCTACAATATGGATTTTATTTTAGATACAAAGCTATAGTATGTATCTCCTAAAACTCCTCGGTGTGGGTTTAGAAGTCATTGAGATGCTTTTTTGCTTGGCTATAATCAACTTAGCCTTCTCCACCCTTCCATTCAAGGTGTTAGCATATCCTTCTACCTAGTGTTTTGTCTGGTGACACGACGCTTATCCTGGCCAGTCACTTGTTCCACTATTGAAATATTGTTATTGTTTCAAAACAACATCTTCTATTTTAGCTCCTTCCAATGTGACTTGTCATAAGATTTATTTGTAGTACATTGTAATACAACATTCAACACTCCTAAATCACACAAAGAATGCTAAGTTTAGCCACAAATTCTGATTGTATCAAAATTTACCCAAATGTTTGCATAAACTACAACCAAGAAATTCACTTTTACATATCCAAGAGATGAAATGAAATAAATAGTCAAGATTGGCTTAATCTAATGGTTATAAATGAATTCCACTTACTTTCATATTAGTAACATTCATCTACTCCTATTATGTTATTATAAATTTGAATCTTCTAAAATTTTTTTGAAAATTCTCATTCTTAAAAACCTTGATCTTAAACCTTAGGTTTTCCTTATTCATGGGCCTTGACCAAGCCCATTGTTTGATCGATCTATTAGGTTTATGACACCAGCACGGCCAGCTAAAGGCCACCCATAACCGGTCCAATCAATTATTTGCTTTAACATCCCTATGGAATAGAAATATTAAAGTCAATTAAAACAAAAGAAGATTCTATAATCCGTTATTGTTTTTAATGGGACTAGTCCCGTCATTTCGTTACTCGCTATATCCAGACATTTAATGCTAAGATGACCGAAGAAATTTCCCTGTCTTCTGGGGAAAAGCAAAATGAAAAATAGAATCAATATTAGTGAAGGAAATGGGAAAAAAAGAAATGTGAAAGAAGAAATTTCGTTTTTACCACGTACTAGTTGGTGGAAAACTTAATGAAAAATAAAGGAAAAGTGAAAAGAGGTTCCATTGAATCCAAACGTGGGGAAATAAATAAATATAATAATATAATAAATTTGAAAAGAACCTATTATATATCATGCATTTATGAATATTTTTGGAACAAAATAAACTATTAACATATGTAATTGAAGTATTTAATTCCAAATTAAATAATGCAATTATTTAAAAATTATGAAAAATAAAATTAATTAGAATAATTATTTCAATTGCATTATCATGATCAAATATCAAGAAACAAAAGATGCACGACACTTTAAATCTCAACATTCGAGAATAATTTTTGTTAACTTATCAAGTGTATTATTATAATCAAATGTCAATAATATAAAGATAAACAAGTCACTTTCACGATCAATGTTAAAAATTAATGAGCATATCATGTAATTAAATTACATATTTAATTGTCGACAAAAAAATTAGATATATTTATCCACATTTTGTTAAACCACTTAATTTTGTAAGACCTGTGTGGGATTAAATTAATTGACATATCACATTTTAAGTCTATAATTACTATTAAATGTGAATAAGACAAATATGAATAAGGAACTTTAGTTTAAATAACATATTATAATAAATTGCATAAATGTTATGTAAATGTGCAAATTTATTTGGAAAATATGCATTCGAAATATAGAAGTAACCTTTCCAACAACCAATTGAGTCATGCTAGGGTGAAAAGGGGTGTCTTTGTTGTAAAATGAACATTTTACCAGGGAATAGAACCCTTTTTGTGAAATAAGTCATACACCAAGGAACTGGATGAGTGTAGTTATGGTTATGATGGTGATGATGTGGTGAAAGGAGCTTATAACCATTAATTTGGCCATACTAAGGTGAAATGAGTCTTAAAGCGAAGAATTTAGTATGTTTTATGGTGATAACAATGCTTGAATGGTAAAATGAGCCTTATAATGAGTAATTGAGACATGCTATGACGAATACCATACATGTATGGTGTAACAGGAATTACAGTAAGGATTTAGTCCTATTATGGTGAAAATGGTAATTATGTTGTGAAATGAGCTTACAATGAGGAATTGAGTCCTATATTGGTGAAAATGAAGGTTTATAGTAGACATGGCTTGGTATGAATTATCATGTCATGTTATGGAAAAACGAGCATTACAATAATAGTTCAACACTATTATAGTAAAGAAATTGACACTTATTATGGCGAAGCCCTACTTGATGTGAAATTGGCATTACAAAGAAGGATTTAGCCCTAGTATGTTTAAATATCCCAAACAATGATTAATTAAGTCTTAAACTTGGTGTGGTGAGACGACCCACACAACAAGAAATCGAGCCCATGTGTGGTACAATGACCATTACATCAAGAAATAACCCCACGAACGAGGAATTCAACTCTTGGTTAAATGAATCTTGGAACAAGAAAATGACCCCTATTATGGTGAAATAATCCTACAACAAGGAATTTTGCCCTGATGTGGTGAAATGGTCCCCACAAATACTTAGGTGAAATGGCCCCTCTAACAAGGAAATGACACTATGGTGAAATGCCCCTTAGAATGTGGAATCTTGCCCAAGTGTAGTGAAAAGACCCCTCTAACAAGGAAAAGCCCTTAATATGGTGTGGCCCATGCAATGATGGATTTCTCGTTATTGTGGTAAAATGGCTCATGTGACAAGGAATTCCCTCTTATTGTGATTTAATCTACAAAAATTTTATATATTGTTATAATATATGACAACATATACAAATTTAATATGTTACTATAACATATATAAAATATATATATCCGGTATAATATTTCATATATATATATACACACACATATGATATGATTATATATATATAATTATATGATATACATATAAAAATATAACATATAGAGTACAAATTTTGTATATATAGCTTTTGCATCTTATTATAGCATTTAGTATATATTTTATATAACATTTTTGAAAATTTAAAAATTTTATGTATTATTACAACATAAACATATGTAAATTTAACATATTACTATAATGCACAACAGTATTTACAAATTGTATATGTTGCTATAATTGACCCATTAAATACATGTATGAATATAGATATGCGCTATATTACTATAACATCTAAACTAGATACCATATGCAACATATAAGACATATAATTTTTTATGTTTTAAAATAAAATATACGTTACACATGAATAAATATATCATATATAACATATAAAATGTATTTATACCATACAAGTTTCATTTATAAAGACTTTACTCTGGTGAAAAGCCCTATTACGAGGAATTAATCCCCACATTGGTCAAATGCCTCATAGAATGAGGAATTAACCCCTATGGTGGTGAAAAAGCCTCCAAAATAAGTAAATCCCCCCTGTTGTGGTGAAATGGCCTCTAAAATGGTGAATCTTCCCTTACTTTGGTGAAAAGCCCCATAGAACGAGAAATTAACCATTGTAGTGGTGAATCTCCCCTTACTATGGTGAAAAGCCACACAAAATAAGGAATTAACCCTAATATTGGTAAAATGCCCATTGGAATGAGGAATTGACCCCTGTAGTGGTGAAAAGGCCCTTAGAACAAGGAAATCCTCCCTGTTATTGTGAAAATACTCATATAATGAGGAAATGCCTTCTATTGTGGTGAAATAGTCCCAATAAAGGGGAATCTCTTCTTACTATGGTGAAAAGCCACATAGAATAAGGAATTAACCCAATGCAATGAGGAATTAACCCCTATGGTGGTGAAAAGACTCCTAGAATGGGGGAATCTCCCCTTACTATGGTGAAAAGCCGCATGGAATAAGGAATTAACCCCTATATTAGTGAAATGCATGCTATATTGAGGAATTAACCATGTGGTGGTGAAAAGGCCCCTGGAATAAGGATATCCTCCTTACTATTGTGAAAATACCCATGTAACGAGAGAATTCCTTCTATTGTGGTGAAATGGTCCCTATATTGGGGAATCCTCCCTTACTTTGGTGAAAAGCCCTATACAATGAGGAATTAACTCTTGTGGTGGTAAAAAAGCCCATGGAATGAGGAAACACCCCCCTCCCCCCCCGTGTCCACTATGGTGAAAATGCTTATGAAACGAGGAAATCTCTTCTATTGTGGTAAAATGGTCTCTAGAACAAGGAATCTCTCCTTATTGTGGTGAAAAGCCACATAAGTCAAGGAACTAACCCCTATGTTGGTGAAATGCCAACTAGAATGAGGAATTAACCCCTTGTGGTGGTGAAAAGGCCCCTAGAACAAGGAAATCATTCTTGTTGTTGTGACAATACCTATGTAATGAGAAAATCCCTTCTATTGTGGTGAAATGGTCTCTAGAATAGGGAATCTCCCCTTGCTTTGGTAAAAAAAGGCCATTAGAATGAGAAAATCATTGCTATTGCTATGAATCGGTCCTTGAAACAAGTGGTGAAACAACTCTTGCAATGTGGAAATTATCCTATACAAATTTAGTGTAGAATATTCTACATATTGATATGCATATATGCCATATAAAACATATAAGAACATATAAAAATTTTATATATTACTATAACTTCAAAAGTATTTATACATTATATATAACATATAAGAAGATTTACAGAGTTTATATATTAATATAACAAATAAAATATATACAATATATAACAATTAAGATATGTATGCATATATAATATGTGTATTTTATCTCATAAAATATAATACATGACATAAAAATACAAATATATCTCATATAACATATCATCTACATGCTATATAAATTATAAGAACATTTAGGAACTCTATGTTTTGTTATAACATATAAAAACATATAAAAATTTTAATATAGCACTATCACACATAACAAATATGCTATGTAACATATATAAAAAATAAGACATTCTATATCAATCTCTAAATTAAGCATATACATATTTAATACTGAAATGACCTAGATTTACGTTTTAATCAAATCCCATGTGTTTATTAATTTATTTTAAGGAGTTGAATTGAATGAGTATGGTTATGTGTTAGTAGTCTAAGATATATGATTTTGTATGTGTATATGTTGATATTGATATTTTGTTTTATATGCATTAATGTGTGAGTGATGAAATTATTAATGTTGTCTTTTGCATCTTGAGATGTTAAGTTAAGTTAGATTAATAATTCAACCATAATTTCACTTAAGCTAGTTGATTTAGTTTCTTGAAATTAAGTAGCATTTATGCCCTAAATACAAGCCAAATGAAGTTCAAATTAAAGCTAAATGCATCCTAAGTTATTATATGCATCAAGGGGTAAATTTGGTATGTGAAAAAGTCAAAATTAAGCTAATTTAACTTACTTTTTGAAGGCAGCCAAATTTTATCCGAATTTTTTCCTTTTCTTTCTTCTTTTTCTCTTCTTCTTCTTCCTCCATTTCCATCTCCATTTTCAAGCTAGGGTTTATATCAAGTTTGAAAATCAAAGTATTTCTCAAGACAAGGTATGTATATATACTTGAATTGATTTAGTTTAGGTTGTTGTGATTATTGTTTTGTTTCCCTTTCTTGTAGTAGTTGTAGAGTTATTGGATGAATTGAGTTCAATGTTGTTCAAATTGCTTGTTCATGCTTTGTATGAGTTATGAATGTGTTATGTGAGTGTGTGAGAGTATGCATGTATTGTTGTATTGATATGAAGTATCTTGTTGAAGTAAAGATAGTTTAAGTAGTTAGAGTGAGGGTTGATGGAAGTGGAATTTGAAGTGTTTGGTGATGTTGAATTCATGCCTTGGGTTGCTAGAATTGAGTAGTGTATGTTGGAGTGAGTATATGAAGTGGAAGTGTAGTTGAGGAAAGTTTTAAAGTGTATTAAGATATGAATTTGTAAAGTTGAAAACAGGGGATTTAAGTTTCTCACGTTTAACCTTGTTTTTAAAACGTACGCCGGCAACCTGGGAATTCAACGCCGCCGGCTTAGAGGCAGCGTTGGATTCAGAATTTTTAAGGCTGGCTGAAAGCCGCCGGCTTTCGCTGGGAAAGTCAGCCGGCGTTCATTCTGTCATGTTGAACGCTGGCAGTGAAAATTAAGGCCGCCGGCGTATATGTAAAAGCCGCCAGCTTATCGGAGTAAGCGGCCGGCTTAGACCTCTCTGGACGTTTTTGAAAATTTTGGTTTGGATTCTACGCCGGCTTAAGGCCGCCGGCGTAAGATACAAAGGCTGACGGCGTACAATTGTACACTGCCAGCGTTGGAAGTGTGATTTCCAGAACATTGAGCACCGGCCTAAAGCCGCCGGCTTTGGCTGCCGGCCTATCCCCTGTGCTTTTGAAATTCAAAAACTTTTTCTAAAAATTTTCCAAAGCGGTTATTTGAGCAATTGAGTTTTATTAAGAGATTTAGATATAATAGGATGTTTAAATGTTTATTTGTGACCTTATATTCAATTATTTGGTTTTCCTTGATTAATTGTGTTATGGATTTAATGTGTATAATTGTGATAATGAAATCCATACTTGTTAATTCATGATTATTGTGATATTTCTATTACAGTTAAGGATTCTTCGGTTAGTTCATCACCGAGAGATCCTAATTCTATACTAACGGGTTCAGATACGCAATAACTTGTCTGATGTTTGCTAGGACCAGACATTTCTAATTTGACCTAAATTGATTGATTTAACATTTGGATGAATTGGATGTCTATTACGCTGTTTAATCTGGTCCGAGGAGCAGCAAACTGTCATGATGCAATGACATGTTAGTTAGGCGCTTAACCAAGTCATGATGCAATGACTTTACCATGATGCAATGGTACGCTATGATGCAATAGCGATTCTTTTGGTTAAGTGGGTAGCCGATGGGGGAATTGTATCTGTGTAACGTTTGCTTAAACTTAGGGGGAAATACCATGATTTAGTTCAAGGTTTATGGGAACTTGTGAACTAGGCTCATGTTATGGACTGAGTTTAAGTAGAGTCGGGCAACGGCTTTTAAACCCTAGATGAAGCTATTATCTTCATGAAATAGATATAGGAGATATAAGTATTCGGACTGCTTATATCAACCCCCTGAGCAGCTGCTGTTACTCAGGATCCCTGGATTCCCGAAGTGTGACCGGGGTTTGAATACCCTCTTGTTGATTTGTGAATCAAATGTAATAAAGATAACCACTTGTTCTATGTGCATTACATGAATTGGATGACTTGTTATGCATTGGTTATTGTGTACTGGGCCTCTGGCTCACTTTTGCTGCTTTGCAGGTATGGAGACGAGTATTACGATGACTTGGGCTATGGGTCCGATTTCGAAAGATTTCTGGACGAGTGGGATGAATAGGATCCGTCCGGGACTTTTAGAAGACTTTTTGCTAAGGACAAGCTATGTATAGAAGGCTTGTTAGTTAAGCCAATTTCTTTTGTAATGACCTTAAGATCCTTTAGGATTCTCATGTTTTGAGAAACATGTAATTTGTTTTGTAGTGTCATGTATTGACAAAAATGTTTATGATGTAAATATATGTATAGATTGCTTTTGTTAGCAATCTTGTTTTATTTAAAAAGTTCTTTACAAAGTTAGTGATTTGATCAAACAATTTTCATAAACTGTTAGTTTTAGGACAACCTTACATATAATGTGAAAACGTTATATGTGGTTGGGGATTCGGTACTCTAAGTCTCGGGATTTAGAGGATCGGGTCTTTACAGATGGTATCAGAGCCTTGTTTATGAAATTGTTTGATTAAATAGTGGTGACTTGACCTTAGATACGGTGAGTTAGTTAGACATATATAGGACTTGTTTATATTAAGTTTTATGTTTAATTGTCTAATTAGTTTATTAATTGTTTTGATATTGATTTGACCTTGTAAAATTATTATATGTCATACATGTTGCATGTTTGTTTAAAAGATGGATAGGTCACGAAGAGTAACCCGACAATCTTCGGAAAGAGAAAGTATGCCACCTCCTTCTCAGTCTACTATTTCAGCTTCTGCATCAGCTAGTATTCCAGCTTCTACTTCGACTCCATCACCGGCTTCGGCTTCTACTGCACCGAATCCACAGCCTCCTCAAATGCCAGCATATCCAGCTATGCCACAGATGCCTACGGGAGATCCGAATAATGTGCTCACTATGTTTCGGGATATGTTTGCTATAGTTCAGCAGTACCAACAAATGATGTATCAACAACAACAACAATTTATGCAGCAATATCATCCTCCAACTGTGAGAGAAGAGCCACAAGTACCAATGGGAGACCGGAACGAACAAGTCAAGTTGCATGATTTTGTTAGACTGGTACCTGATTTTGATGGAACTGTTTTGGATCCGACTCGAACGGAAGGTTGGATAGTGGAGCTAGAGAAAGCGTTTGCAGCTTGTGAAGTGCCTGAGCATAGAAAGTTGATTTGGCTATATATATGTTGAAGGGAGATGCATATAATTGGTGGAGATTGAATAGTGAAGGATATGTGAGACCGATACCATGGAACAGATTCAAGAAGCCTTTTTCTTGCAATACATTCCATCCACACGGGAACAAATGATATCGAGTTGGTTGAGTCTAAGGCAGGGAAATAAAACTGTTGAAGAATATCATGCAGAATATTGTAGATTGCTTCGATTTGCGGGTACAAGTTACAATGATGAGAGCATGAAGGTTCAAAAGTTCCAAGATGGCTTGAACATGGAGATTAAGAGTGAGGTTAAGAAGTTTCAATTATCAACACTGTCGAAACAGTAATCAAGGCAAAGTTAGTGGAACAAATTAATAATGAAAATAAAGCTCAGAGGGATAGACGTGCGACATTTATGGGCAAGAGATCGGTGACATCCTACACTCCTTATTCAAGGTTTGGTAATGTTAACAAAGGCAAGCGACCATATTTGGGTAAGAAACCAAGCTCGGGACAAGTGGTGAAGACTCCTATGCCATCCATTCCATTTGATAGGCGATGCCCTATATGTTTTGGGCCTCATGAATCGTTTCAATGTAAATGGACTCCTGGAGCTTGTTTTGCATGTGGGAAAGTTGGTCATAAAGCTTCTGATTGTCCTGATCCTAAATTGAAGCCCATCTTTTGTGCTCATTGTCAACAAAGGGGTCATCATGTGGCAAATTGTAAAGAAAAGCCGAGGAATGAAGGACCGAACTTTGGAAAGGGAATGACAGCTGCTAGGGTGTTTGCTTTGCAACAATGTGAGAAAGCTCCTTCGGTTGATACACTGGCAGGTATAATACAGATTGCAAGACATCCTGCATATACTTTAATTGATACTGGTGCTACTCATGCATGTATTGCTGAAAGCTTTGTGAATGAGTGTGGTTTGTCTTCTGAAGTGTTGTATGATAGAGTGATGAGTGTGAATACTCCTTTTGGTGTGCAATCCAAAGAGCCATGTGTATGTAAGAATGTTGATGTTGTGATTTCTGATGAAAGCATGCCAATAGATATGTTAGTTCTACCTTTAATTGATTTTGATGTTATTCTTGGAATGAATTGGTTGAATCTTTACAAAGCGACAATAGATTGTAGTAAAGCGGAAGTGAGTTTTGAATTGGAAGGTAGAAGACTATTTCATGTGTTGGAAAGAAGGAGACCCGGAAGTATGTATTCTATGGAATTGTGGGAGAAGGATATGGGAACTACAATGGGTAGTGAAGAACTCCGAGTTGATATGGTGCCAGTAGTAAGGGAATTTGTTGATGTTTTTCCTGATGAATTACCCGGTTTGCCACCGGATAGGGAGATTGATTTTGGGATTGATTTGATACCTGGAACTACACCTATTTCTAAAGCTCCGTATCGTATGGCTCCGGCTGAGTTGAAAGAATTGAAAAGTCAGTTAGAAGAATTGCAACACCTCGGGTTTATCGTCCAAGTATTTCTCCTTGGGGTGCTCCGGTATTGTTTGTTAAGAAGAAAGACGGAAGTCTAAGGATGTGTATAGACTATAGAGAATTGAATCAAGTGACAATCAAGAACAAGTATCCACTTCCTCGAATTGATGATTTATTTGATCAATTGAGAGATGCGGCATTGTTTTCCAAGATAGATTTGAGATCCGGATATCATCAACTCAAGATTAAGCAACAAGATATATCCAAGACGGCTTTCAGAACAAGATATGGACATTTTGAGTTTATGGTTATGCCTTTCGGTTTAACAAATGCCCCTGCTGCTTTTATGGATTTGATGAATAGGGTATTTAAGGATTATTTGGATCAATTTGTGATAGTCTTCATTGATGATATATTGGTATATTCAAAGAATGTGGAAGATCATGAGAAACATTTGAGACTTGTATTGCAAAGATTGAGAGAGAGGAAGCTTTATGCTAAATTTAGCAAGTGCAAGTTTTGGTTGAGAGAAGTTGCATTTTGGGACATATCATTACAAAGGAAGGAATATCTGTTGATCCGGAGAAGATTAGAGCGGTATTGGACTGGCCACCACCGACAAGTGTCACGGAAGTGCGAAGTTTTCTGGGGTTGGCAAGTTATTATAGAAGATTTGTACAAGGTTTTTCCAAAATCGCTTCACCATTAACTAAGTTGACGAGGAAATATGTGAAGTTTGATTGGGATGAAGATTGTGATCGGAGTTTTCTTGAGCTGAAGGAACGATTGATTTCTGCACCGATTTTGGCATTACCAATTAGTGGAGAAGAGTTTGTAATTTATAGTGATGCTTCACTTCAAGGACTCGGATGTGTTTGATGCAAGATAATCGAGTCATAGCTTATGCCTCAAGACAATTGAAGTCCCATGAGAGGAATTACCCAATTCATGATCTCGAGCTAGCCGCAGTGGTATTAGCATTGAAGCTTTGGAGACATTATCTGTTTGGTGAAAAGTGTAAGATATTCACGGATCATAAGAGTTTGAAATACATTTTCACTCAAAAGGAATTGAACATGGACAACGAAGGTGGTTGGAATTAATTAAAGATTACGATGTTGAAATTTTATATCACCCGGGAAAAGCTAATGTGGTAGCCGATGCGCTCAGTAGAAAGAAATCGATGAATGTGGAATCTTTGGTTACTAATCAATGGGAGTTACAAGAAGATCTTCAAAGGATGAATATTGAGATAGCTATGGAAAATGTTGACATTATGCTAGCAAGTTTATCATTGCAACAACGATTCTGGATCAAATCAAGCAAGGACAACTTGAAGAACCCGGAAGCCAGAAGTTGAAAAATAAGATAAGAAGAGGAGAAAAGAGATGAGATTGATGATAAAGGAATTATCAGATTCAAAGATAGAATTTATGTACCGAGATCATGATTTGAGACACCAAATTATGAAGGAAGCACATTCCTCCTCATATTCAATTCATCGGGAAACACGAAGATGTATCGAGACTTGAAGCGACATTTTTGGTGGGAAGGAATGAAGAAGGACATTGCAAGATTTGTTTCTAAGTGTTTGGTATGTCAACAAGTGAAGATCGAACATCAACGGCCTGGAGGAGAATTGCAACCATTGAAGATTCCGGAATGGAAATGGGATGAGATAACTATGGATTTTGTGAGCTTTACCAAAGACAGTAGCCAAGAATGAGATGATTTGGATCATTGTGGATCGACTCACGAAATCGTCACATTTCATTCCACTGAGAGTCGGGTATTCACTTGAAAATTGGCTCAGATTTACATCGAGAGATAGTGAGATTACATGGTATACCAATGACCATTACTTCGGATAGAGATACAAGATTTGTCAGTCGATTCTGGAAAAGTCTTCATGAAGCTCTTGGAACAAAGTTACAATTTAGTACAGCTTTTCATCCACAAACTGACGGGCAATCGGAAAGGACAATTCAAATTCTTGAAGATATGCTTAGAGCTTGTGCATTGGATTTTGGAAAGAATTGGGATGAACACTTACCTTTAGTTGAATTCGCTTACAATAATAGTTATCAAGCATCGATTCAGATGGCTCCGTATGAAGCGTTATATGGAAGAAAATGTAGATCTCCTTTGCATTGGGATGAAGTGGGCGAGAGAGTATTGATTGGACCCGATTTGGTACAACAAGCTGTTGATAAGATTCAAATGATCAAACAGAGATTGAAAGCTGCTCAAGACCGATATAAAAGTTATGCCGATTTGAGAAGAAGACCTTTGGAGTTTGAACTTGGAGATCATGTGTTTCTCAAGATATCCCCGACTAAAGGAGTTTTCAGATTTGGTGTGAGGAGTAAATTGAATCCAAGATACATTGGGCCATATGAAATATTGGAAAGGATCGGACCATTGGCTTATAGATTGGCGTTACCACCAAGTTTGTCAGGCGTTCATAAGTTTTTCATGTATCTCAGCTTAGAAAGTGTATATCCGATTCCGATGCAATATTGGATACCAATCAACCAGAGATACTACCAGACTTAACTACTGAAGAAAAGCCAATTAGAATTTGGGAAAAATGGACAAAGAATTGAGGAATAAAGTCATACCAATGGTAAAGGTCCAATGGAGTAACCAATCCGAGAGAGAGGCGGTTTGGGAAGTAGCGAGTGCAATGAGACAGAAATATCCGGAACTTTTTGATAAGAAGGTGAGTTAAGTTTCGGGGACGAAACTTCTTGAAGAAGGGAAGAATGAAATGACCTAGATTTACATTTTAATCAAATCCATGTGTTTTTAATTTATTTTAATGTTGAATTGAATGAGTATGGTTATGTTGTTAGTAGTCTAAGATATATGATTTTGTATGTGTATATGTTGATATTAATATTTTGTTTTATATGCATTAATGTGTGAGTAATGAAATTATTAATGTTGTCTTTTGCACATTAAGATGTTAAGTTAAGTTAGATTAATAATCAACCATAATTTCACTTAAGTTAGTTGATTAGTTTCTTGTAATTAAGTAGCATTTATGCCCTAAATACAAGCCAAATGAAGTTCAAATTAAAGCTAAATGCAACCTAAGTTTATATGCATTAAGGGGTAAATTTGGAATGTGAAAAAGTCAAAATTAAGCTAATTTAATTACTTTTTGAAGGCAGCCAAATTTTATCCGAATTTTCCTTTTCTTTCTTCTTTTCTCTTCTTCTTCTTTTCCATTTCCATCTCCATTTCCAAGCTTAGGGTTTATATCAAGTTTGAAAATCAAAGTATTTCTCAAGACAAGGTATGTATATATACTTGAATTGATTTAGTTTAGGTTGTTGTGATTATTGTTTTGTTTCCCTTTCTTGTAGTAGTTGTAGATTATTGGATGAATTGAGTTAATGTTGATCAAATTGTTGTTCATGCTTGAATGAGTTATGAATGTGTTATGTGAGTGTGTGAGAGTATGCATGTATTGTTGTATTGATATGAAGTCTTGTTGAAGTAAAGATAGTTTAAGTAGTTAGAGTGAGGGTTGATGGAAGTGGAATTTGAAGTGTTTGTGATGTGAATTCATGCCTTGGGTTGCTAGAATTGAGTAGTGTATGTTGGAGTGAGTATATGAAGTGGAAGTGTAGTTGAGGAAAGTTTTAAAGTGTATTAAGTATGAATTTGTAAAGTTGAAAACAGGGGATTTAAGTTTCTCACGTTTAACCTTGTTTTTAAAACGTACGCCGGCAACCTGGGAATTCAACGCCGCCGGCTTAGAGGCAGCGTTGGATTCAGAATTTTTAAGGCTGGCTGAAAGCCGCCGGCTTTCGCTGGGAAAGTCAGCCGGCGTTTTCTGTCATGTTGAACGCTGGCAGTGAAAATTAAGGCCGCCGGCGTATATGTAAAAGCCGCCAGCTTATCGGAGTAAGCGGCCGGCTTAGACCTCCCTGGACGTTTTTGAAAATTTTGGTTTGGATTCTACGCCGGCTCAAGGCCGCCGGCGTAAGATACAAAGGCTGACGGCGTACAATTGTACACTGCCAGCGTTGGAAGTGTGATTTCCAGAACATTGAGCACCGGCCTAAAGCCGCCGGCTTTGGCTGCCGGCCTATCCCCTGTGCTTTTGAAATTCAAAAACTTTTTCTAAAAATTTTCCAAAGCGGTTATTTGAGCAATTGAGTTTTATTAAGAGATTTAAGATATAATAGGATGTTTAAATGTTTATTTGTGACCTTATATTCAATTATTTGTTTTCCTTGATAATTGTGTTATGATTTAATATGTGTATAATTGTGATAATGAAATCCATACTTGTTAATTCATTGATTATTGTGATATTTCTATTACAGTTAAGGATTCTTCGGTTAGTTCATCACCGAGAGATCCTAATTCTATACTAACGGGTTCAGATACGCAATAACTTGTCTGATGTTTGCTAGGACCAGACATTTCTAATTTGACCTAAATTGATTGATTTAACATTTGGATGAATTGGATGTCTATTACGCTGTTTAATCTGGTCCGAGGAGCAGCAAACCTGTCATGATGCAATGACATGTTAGTTAGGCGCTTAACCAAGTCATGATGCAATGACTTTACCTTGATGCAATGGTACGCTATGATGCAATAGCGATTCTTTTGGTTAAGTGGGTAGCCGATAGGGGAGAATTGTATCTGTGTAACGTTTGCTTAAACTTAGGGGGAAATACCATGATTTAGTTCAAGGTTTATGGGAACTTGTGAACTAGGCTCATGTTATGGACTGAGTTTAAGTAGAGTCGGGCAACGGCTTTTAAACCCTAGATGAAGCTATTATCTTCATGAAATAGATATAGGAGATATAAGTATTCGGACTGCTTATATCAACCCCCTGAGCAGCTGCTGTTACTCAGGATCCCTGGATTCCCGAAGTGTGACCGGGGTTTGAGTACCCTCTTGTTGATTTGTAAATCAAAATGTAATAAAGATAACCACTTGTTCTATGGTGCATTACATGAATTGGATGACTTGTTATGCATTGGTTATTGTGTACTGGGCCTCTGGCTCACTTTTGCTGCTTTGCAGGTATTGGAGACGAGTACTACGATGATTTGGGCTATGGGTCCGATTTCGAAAGATTTATGGACGAGTGGGATGAATAAGATCCGATGACCCGAGACTTTTAGAAGACTTTTTGCTAAGGACAAACTATGTATAGATGGCTTGTTAGTTAAGCCAATTTCTTTGTAATGACCTTAAGATCCTTTAGGATCCTTATGTTTGAGAAACCATGTAATTTGTTTTGTAGTGTCATGTATTGACATAAATTAATTGGTTTTGATGTAAGTACATGTATAGGTTGCTTTTGTTAGCAATCTTGTTTTATTTAAAAAGTTCTTTACAAAGTTTAGTGATTTGATCAAACAATTTGCATCAACTGTTAGTTTTAGGACAACCTTGCATATAATGTGCAAACGTTATATGCGGTTTGGGATTCGATACTCTAAGTCTCGGGATTTAGAGGATCGGGTCTTTACAAATACAAAACTATAAAATTTTAATGCATATATACATAATATATATCATATAAGATATATATACATATGCTTTGTTTTTTGATCTTGTATGATAAAATATATGATATACAAATACAATTACATCTTGTTCAACATATAAAATATATATCCTATACGAATTATATGCATTAAGATTTCACCTATTGACATAATATATAAATTACATACATCTTACATAAATATAGGAACATATATAAAATTTATGAAATTCAGATTTGTAAAACACGAATACTATGTATCTTATATAACATGTAAGAGTATTTATAATTTTTTTTTTATGTTGATAAAACATATAAATGCATTTAGTAACATATAACAATTATTATGCTACATAGCATATAAATTGCACATCATATATACATGTAACGTGTATATAAACATAATATGTTTTTTGTGTTTTAAAATAAAATATCAATTATACATAAAGAAATATATTACATATAGCATATAAAGTATATATATTTCATTCATAAACATTGATTTTTTTTATTCACATAAAATATATATCCTATGTAACGCCCCAAAACTCTCTACACAGGATCGCTTAACCTTGGAGTTTCAATAAACTCTAAGCCTACACTAAAAGATGCCTCTGTAATTAGAGTTCCACGATCTATATTTAAGGGGTATTACATACTCTCCCACTTATAAAACTGACGTTCCCGTTAGTTTTGTTACACAGGTTCAGAACCACATCAGGCAGTAGTAAGGACACATTCCTTCACTTTTGGCTAGTGAACTGCTTCGATACTCCTTATAACTCCACCCATCGAGGTATTGTCCGCTTTGATTATACTTTTGGTGCCAACACTTTCCAGAGGGTCACTCATCATAGGATTGCTTTATATAGAGCACGCTTAATCTTGGAGTTTTAACAAACTCCAAACTACACCAAAAGGCAAATCTGTGATTAGAGTTCCACGATCTATATTTGAGAGGTATCACATCTTATATATCTTTCATAAAATTTTGTGTTTAATCATTTTTATATTACTATAACGTATGAAAAAATACATGTAAAACAATTAAAATTTTCGTTTATCACAATAATATAGATATTAATATTTATGAATACATATAAAAAAATTTATGTATTATTAAAACATTCAAAAAATTTTCCTATTTAGCAATTAATTATAGCATGCTATATATAATATAAATTTTCATATATTTAAGATTATCATTATGATTTGTTAGTCAATTATAATCAATATTCAAGAAATTAGGGTTTTCAAAGTAGATTCTCGTAAACCTTAATATATTCAACAATTTAGGGTTAAGAACTCCAAAAATCACAATCAACATTATCATTATGAATTGTAGAATGAAAATAACTTACCATGTGTAGTAGTTTGTTTGATGGATTCAAATGATGCTGAGTCGGTAGTGAGATGATCGAAGATGCTGTAAGTCATAGTTGTGGGTCAACCATTTTGGTTTCGCGTGGAGATTCAATGATAGCAGAGGAGATGGGGATTTTGATTTTGGATTTGCATGGGAAGGAATGGCGGTGGATATAAGAATTATGGGAATGAAGAATGGTATGTTTAGTTTGTGGAAGAAAGGGAAAAATAAGAGGGAGGGTAAAATAAAAAAAAAAAATATTGATAGAAGGAGAAAAAATACGTAGAAGAAGGGAAATGAATTTACAAAAAAGAAGGAAGAATAAAAAATTTTTAATTCAAAAGGAGTGAGAAAGGAGGGGAAAAATCAGGTTGCATGGATAGGTGGTAATTTTTTTAATAAAAGGCTGAGATTATTTGTAATAATTTGAAATGTTTAAATTATGATAGGACTGGTCTATAAGAAATAATGGGTTCTTTTTTCGGCAGATACAGACATTTTTTTTAAATTTTTTTCTGATAAATCATTTATCAAGAATAGATATAGATAAAAAAAATTGGCAGTTCTCATCAAAATATCAAATAGATCAAATATAGATAAAATATGGATGCAAATATGATATATTTACACATATCATTTGAAAAAGATACAGATATAGATGAAAAACAGATCATCCAAACAGATATAACAAGACGATAGAATTCTTCAAACAAATGAATCTTTGGCAAAAAGAAAATAAATAAATAAATAATGAAAAATAGAACATATGAACCGGTCCCCCTAGCCACGTCCCCACGTCCATGGTGTCCGTCAGGACCAATGATATTATGCATACATCTTGTTTCCTTCCTCTGACCTTCCCATACTCATATTATGGTCGCCAAACACACATTTTCCTTTGCGCATATACTTGATCCCCACCTCTCTCTCTCTCTCTCTCTCTCTCCCCTCTTCTCTCTGTCTGTCTTCTTCATCAAGAAACTTTCCAGGACCTCTGAAGCAGTCAAAAGACTCAAACCCCCTTATTTTGGCTTCATCCTTGTTTCCTTATATAAGATCCTCCAAAATCCCACATTTATCTCATACACACTCCGAATACCAAAACCATGCTATTCTTATTAACGTTAGTAGTAAAACCAACAGCTTTCATTTGATTCCAGTACCAGGTTTTTTCGGTTGTCTTTATAGCTGAGATATTTTTGCCACTATTGAAACTAGGAACACTTGCTTTGAAGACATTGAGCAAACCTGTTGCAAGTAGGCTCAAGAAACAAGCTGCTATTCATCCAAGGTTTCGTGAATTCATTATCAGTATTGCCCAGGTAAATAAATGAGTAAAGGAATGGTCTTTAATGTTTGTTATGTTGTGTACTTATTGAAGAGAATGAAAAAGATTAATTTTTTAGATGTGGGTTCTTGTGATTGTGATTGTCCAGTTTTGTGTTTTTGGTGATTGATTCTAAAAATTGGTTTTCGTTCGAGAATATGGTTATTTGAGTTCAGTGAAATCCTCATTTCATTAAATCTATAGCTATCAAATGATTAGACGATGGACTACTAACGGTATGGACCATGGAAGTCCTTGGACAATGTGGTGATTTCTATCAATCGGGTATTATGGTTTTGGCAATATGAAGTGAGGGGGGTTAATAAAGTAACTGAATAATTTATGATCGGAATGTACTGGCTAAACACTCATTTCATTAATTCTATGGCCAAGGAATATTTAGATGATTGACTAGATGGTTGGTTCGAGTTGCATAGAAGTCCGTGGAGAATGTAGTGATTTCTGTCAATTGGGTATTTATGGTTTTGGCAATTTGAAGTGAGGGGTTTTAATGAAGTACTTCAACATATATGTGATCCGAGTCTATTGGCTAAACACATTACACTAAGATAACGTGGTAGAGAATGGAGATGCCATTGACTCACGAGGGCACTTGTTTGTATATACAAAAAGTACTTATGTCATTTAAGGTTTATCATTTATTAAAGCGTCTAATTTGTTTATTTTGGTTTAATTAGAGTATTATGAGTAAGCTCTAGATTAGTGTTTTAAGGTTTTTTATCATCATGGTTTTCATGGACAAAAGAAAATTAACGCTTTTACGGTTGTTTTTTCTCCAAATTTTTGGTTAAATTTGATGATTTTAAGGTTCATGTATAGGATTTTTCCTATATTTTTAAGTGGAAGAAAGAATGATTCACAGTGCTGCAATGGCTAAAAGGCTCATCAAGTGCACAATGTGCACTGGTTAGTGAGGGTAAGGAGAGGGAAGATGCATATGTATGCAACTTTCCCTTATGTCCTACCAAGAGCCAAGATGCTGTTCCTATGCCCCGAATATGTGTGCTATAATTTTTTTCAAAAAGAGCAGTTTGACCTTTGCATCTAGGTTTGCCCTCTAATGCTGCAACAGTTGTTCAATTGATATTCTAAGAGCAGTTGATGAGTACCTAACTTCATACTATTGGCTAATAAATGATTCTTATATTCTGGTGAAGGAGATTTCTTATGGAGCAGTTCTTAATAGGGAGTTTCATGTTTATAGTACATCTTTCCTCCTTCATGTAGTAACTTGGAGGATATTTCCGCAAATGTATCATGTGAAACCTTTGAAGTTATATAAATCATACTGTAAAAGTGATTCCGAGGAAGCGTATCAATAAGTACAATCTTTTAGTTTGTAAAATTAGAGGTTATGAGCTTACTAGATAGTTTGAAAATCTGAGTCGTCTTTTGACATGGCAGCAGAGTTGTATAGTTATGCAAAGGAGATTACTTTTTATGTGTGAAGGAGAACTTTTGTTGTCTTTCACTTTGTCCTAGTTGAAAGTCTTAGAGGTATATGTTATGTTTTAGTTTACTAATGTTATGTGCTAAAAATCTCTAGATTTGTTCATGAGCTAAGTAATTTCTGGCCTTTAAAGAGAGGGTAAACACTAATGTATCTATTTAGAGCATGTATTGAAGGTGTCTTAAAAATTTATTCAATTTTCAAACGCAAGTGAAGGTGCATTTGTTTACTTATTCTTGATGATATTTTGAGAGGAGACATGGCAAAGGTAGTACTTCTGAACAGCCAGACTGTGTTTTCAGCTTTTATTAATTTGTGCCAGATGGGTTTTAATATAGACAACGAAGGCATTTCTTGTCTTTTATAGTTCTTCGATCTGCTTGGTTTTTGTCTGTTGAGATCAATCCAGAGAAATATGAAAAGGCTATTCATTTCTAGACACTGAAAAAATTTTGTGTGTTGAGTATTGAAGCTTTAAATTTTGTTTTCTAAAGCCGATATTGATAGATTCATTCTTGTTCTCAACATCCAAAATAACAACAAATGAATCAATAGCGGAAGCGGAAAGCGATTGTCGGTTATATAACATACCTCCAGCCATTGCTATGAATATGAATGAAGAATCTCCACGCCAATAAGAAGCTGATCCAAGCCTCTTGTTCTCAACATCCAAAATAACAACAAATGAATCAATAGCGGAGCGAAAGCGATTGTCGGTTATATAACATACCTCCAGCCATTGCTATGAATATGAATGAAGAATCTCCACGCCAATAAGAAGCTGATCCAAGCCTGGCTTTCTGAATATGGAACTCGGTTTGATACTTCTAAAACCTTACTCTCCTTTACAGATGGCGTATATGAAAATGAATTTGAAGAGAGGTGTTAGGGACCAACCGAAGATGCACTATTCCCTTATATGCTTGTCCATCAAAGAGCCAAAAAACTGAACGTGCATTAAGGGGCTAAAAACGTGGGTAGTTGAGATACAATACCACTTCCCACTTCCTGAAATGATGAGATCTGTTGGACCATATTTTGGCCAACTTACTCGGTTGTTTCCGAGATTTTTGGAGAAAAACTAACATTCTCCCACTTGGTCCATACATTCCATCATTCACCTTAATGAGAAACAAAATACATGAATCATAGCGATAGGTTCTCTATAACGTGTATTTCTTCATGTATTCAATGCATTATGCCTCTCAAGCCACGACTTAATGAATAAACCCAATGTTCATTCGAGGTCCAAACTTAATAATATTTCTCAAGATAAATGAATAAACAAATGTGTACACAAAACCAAATGAGAAAACATTAACTGAATAAGAGTTTCATTAAACATCAAATGCAGGTACAATAAAAAATTACATTATGGAACCAAGTCCCATTCTTATTACTTGATCCTTAAAATTCTTTGGTGGCATGCCTTTAGTTAAAGGATCAGCTATCATCAACTCAGTACTAATGTGCTCGATGACCACTTTCTTTTCCTTAACACGTTCTCTTATGGCTAAGTATTTGATGTCGATATGCTTACTTCGACTACCACTTTTGTTGTTCTTAGCCATAAATACAGCAGCTGAGTTATCACAGTACAATCTCAATGGCCTGGAAACAGAATCTATAATTCTAAGCCCAGACATAAAACTCTTCAACCATACACCATGTGAGGTAGCCTCAAAGCAAGATACGAACTCGGCTTCCATAGTGGAAGTAGCAGTCAAGGTTTGCTTCGCACTCCTCCAAGACACAGCTTCACCGGCAAGCATGAAAATATAACCAGATGTTGATTTACGTGAATCAACACAGCCAGCAAAGTCTGCATCGGAGTATCCAACAACCTCCAAATTGTCAGTCCGTCTATACATAAGCATGTAATCCTTTGTCCCTTGAAGGTATCTCATCACCTTCTTTGCAGCTCTCCAGTGGTCAACACCTGGGTTACTTTGATATCTCCCTAGCATCCCAACAACAATGCAATGTCAGGTCTAGTACAGACCTGAGCATACATTAGGCTTCCAACGGCTGAAGCATATGGGATGTTTTTCATTTGTTCCCTTTCAAGCTCATTTTAGGGCATTGACTTAAGCTGAATTTGTCACCCTTCACAATGGGTGCTACACTTGGTGAACAATCCTTCATTCGAAATCTCTCTAAAACTTTGTTGATATAGGTCTCTTGAGACAAACCTAAAATGCCTCGAGATCTTTCCCTATGGATCTTAATGCCAATAACATAAGATGCTTCACCCATATCTTTCATATCAAAGTTTTTCGAGAGGAATTGTTTCACTTCATATAGCAAACCCCTATCATTGGTTGCAAGCAAAATATCATCCACATATAACACAAGAAAACAAATCTTGCTCCCACTGACCTTCTGGTATATGCATTGATCCATGACGTTCTCCTCGAAACCAAATGAAGTGATAACGTCATGAAATTTCAAATACCATTGACGGGAAGCTTGTTTTAATCCATATATGGATTTATTAAGCTTACATACAAGTGCTCACCATCACTAGAGGAGAATCCTTCAGGTTGTTTCATATAAACCTCTTCCTCTAGATCACCATTAAGGAAAGCCGTTTTCACATCCATTTGGTGCAACTCCAAATCAAAATGTGCAATCAATGCCATAATTATACGTAGGGAATCTTTCTTAGATACAGGAGAAAATGTCTCCGTGTAGTCGATTCCTTCCCTTTGAGTGAATCCTTTAGCAACGAGTCTTGCTTTATATCTCTCAATGTTGCCTTGTGAGTCTTTCTTTGTTTTAAAGACCCATTTACATCCAATGCTTTTACACCATCAGGCAACTTGACAAGATCCCAGACTCCATTAGACGCCATCCATCTCATCTTTCATGGCATTGTACCACAAGTTTGAAATCTCAGAACTCATGGCCTGTGAAAACGTTTCAGGATCATTTTCGGCTCCAATATTGTAGTCAGACTCTTGTAATACACAACATAGTCATTAGGAATTGCCGATTTCCTTACTCTAGTAGATCTTCTTAATGCTGCATCAACATTCTCCTGAGGAGCAGGATCATGTTGTTCAGCAGGCTGTTCAACATCTTCAGGTATCTGTTGAACTTCAGCATCTACAGGATCAGGATCAACAGCTTGTGGTACTTCTAGAACTGGTTGTTCAACACGTGTTTGTACTTGAGGCGTGTTGTTAACAACAATGATCAGTCCATTACTTGAAGTGTCATACTGAGCATCTGAATGATCTTTCTCAGGAACGATGCCCAGGGATCGATCGCTCCCACTTATCAAGTCATTTTCAAGAAATTTTGCATTTCTTGACTCCACAAACCTAATGCTATGAGATGGACAATAAAATCTATATCCCTTGGACTTTTCAGCATATCCAATGAAATATCCACTAATAGTCCTTGGGTCTAACTTCTTCTCTTGTGGATTATAAACTCTTACTTCAGACGGACATCCCCAAACGCGTATATGTCGCAAACTCGGTTTCCAACCTTTAAATAACTCAAATGGCGTTTTATTGACAGCCTTAGTTGGAACTCGATTCAATATATACGCTGCCGTTTTAAGAGCCTCAGTCCACAATGAGTTAGGAAGCTTGGAGCTTGCAAGCATGCTCCGTACCATGTCCAATAGTGTTCGGTTTCTTCTTTCAGCTACTCCATTTTGATCTGGAGAACCAGGTAAACTGTATTGGGCAACAATCCCATTTTCTTGAAGAAACCTTGCAAATGGACCAGTCGCTTGTCCACTCTCTGTGTATCTACCATAATATTCTCCGCCTCTATCGGATCTCACGATTTTAATTTGTTTTCCACATTGTTTCTCTACTTCAGCTTTAAATACCTTAAAAGCATCTAGTGCTTCATTCTTATTGTTAAGCAAGTAGAGATACATATACCGTGAGTAATCATCTATGAAAGAGATAAAGTATTTATTACGATACGCATCCATGTCTGGACTACAGATGTCTGTATGTATGATTTCCAATAATTCAGAACTCCTCTTAGCACCTTTCTTTGACTTGTTAGTCTGTTTACCCTTAATACAGCTTATACAAGTCTCAAAATCAGTGAAATCTAAAGTACTAAGTACTCCATCATTCACCAACCTTTTAATTCTATCAATGGAGATATGTCCTAATCTCCGATGCCATAACATAGAGGATTCTTCATTCACAACACATCGTTTAGTGCCAACCTTTTCATGAACATGCATAATTGTATGGTTATCATCATTTCGCAAATTAAGAAGAAAAAGACCATCAGACAAAGTACCATATCCAATAACATCAGATTTATAAAATAAATTAAATCCGGAGTCTAAAAAGTTAAAGGAATAACCATCTGATACAAGTCTGGAAACTGAAATTAAATTCCTGGAAAAACCAGGAACATAAAAAGTCCTTTTCAAATTTAAAATGTAACCACTACTTAAAACTAAACTGCACGTCCCAACAGCCTCCACATGTGAGGACATCTTATTGCCTGAATAGATGCTACGCTCACTTCCCACTGGCTTCCGCAGGTCTACTAAATCCTGCAATGCATTGGTCACATGAATTGTAGAACCGGAATCAATCCACCATGTGTTATGATTAACATCAATCATATTGGATTCATAACAAACAAGTGAAAGTTGAGTACCTTTCTTATCAAGCCACTGCATGAACTTGAAGCATTGTTTCTTCATGCCCCTTCTTTTTACAGAAGAAGCATACAGACTCCTTCTTTATGTCCTTTATGGGAGGGATTTTCCCCTTCCCTTTATCTTTGGCCTGATCTTTCTTCTTGCTCTTCCCATAAGTCAAGTTCACCCTTTCCTTTTCCTCCATAAGTAGTCTGCCCTCTTCTTGAACACACATGGTCAATAACTCATTGATTGACCATTTATCCTTATGTGTGTTATAAGATATCTTAAACGGGCCATACTGCTGAGGTAAAGTGCAAAGAATGTAGTGAACTAGGAAGGATTCTGATAACTCAACTTCCAATGCCTTCAGTTGTGCCGCAATGTCCCTCATGCGCATGATATGATCACGCACACCCTTAATGCCGGTGAGCTTCAGAGTCGAAAGCTCTATAATTAGGGTGCTGGCCATTGCTTTGTCTGAAGTAGCAAATTGCTCATCAATGGCCTTCAGCAAATCTCGGACCTTTTGATATTGCTCGACGGAGCCCTTATACCAGCAGAAATTTTAGTCTTTATGAACATAACTGATAAGCGATTAGATCGCTCCCATTTTTCATAAAGATTTATTTCATCGGGTGCTGGTTTCAGTTACTGCAGGGGCTCCTCTTTCCTTATGGCATAATCAATGTCCATCCATCCCAAATGAAGGGAATTCTCTCCTTCCAAACTTTATAGTTATCCCCTTTGAGTTCAGGAACATCACATCTCATATCAGAGTAATTGACAGGTTGAATTGCTGCAATAATTAAACATACATGCTTATGTTACAAAATTTTGAGACTAATTAACATATAACACGTTTTACCAATGTAAAATCATGCTTAAATATGAATTTAGTGACATAAAACTTGCCTGTGGGCTAAAGTTCTAATTCAATTGGATTCATCTTAAGTTTTATGATAAAACTATCAAATTATGTTCCTTTTCCTAATCTTGTGGGTAAATTAGAAAATATAATTTGATATTTTATCCTAATTAATTATACACAACATAATAAAAATTCCTGTGGGATAAGATCTATTAAATTGCATATAATTAATCACAATTAATGTTTATTTTCCATATGTGATCTCAAATCAATCTTAATATACAATTTTAATTAATTAAAGACGCTGTGGCTATTCTCTAATTAATTTAAATTATATGGATCACTTAAACATTAACTAAATTCTTAGGCTCGATTATTGTATAAAACTATAGGTAATATTTATGAATTCAATTCTAACACACCTATATTATTTAGTTAATATTTCATGTATAATGATAAACCATAAATATACACATAGCTAAATAATAAAGCACATAATAAATTCATAAGAGCCATCAAGAATTAATTTATTTTAATAAGTAACACAAAATAATGTGTAAAAATATCAATCATGACTAAATATATATGAAATGTTTAATAACCTAACACCGTCGTTTTATTAAGAACTATATCTCTATCTATATTTTTAAGAATAACAGAATACATGTATAGACGGCCAAAGTACTCGAACTGGAATTCTCAGCTCCACGCACATCTCAGCCCAAATTCCAGTAAATATAAAAAGTGTGTCAAATTCATGTTTTAGAATTGCTTTGATTAAGGACAGTCATTTCCTGACGTGAGAAACTATATAAAGGTGCTCCAATTTCCGTTTTTAACGATTTGAACTATATTTATTTTCTTTTCCCAAGAAAGAAACTCAAAAGTAATAAAAGACTACTGAACAGAGACCAGAAAAATTGTTCATTTCTTTGATTATTTAAGAGAAAGAATCGATAAAGTATGGCATGATGCAGACCACCATATTATGATAATGACGATAATAAGTGAGAAAGGACGATAACTATGGCACCTGACATTCACATCGTCCAAGGCATTAAACTAGACCACGAAAAGGTACGAATTCTCAGTTCAATACAACACGCAACCTCAAGTTTAACTTCGTGAACGATAAAATACCCCAATTTCAAACAAACAGACCATATCTGAAAAGTTAAAACACATATAAAACGTATATTTATATGTATCATCTTCAACCTCTGTCGGGTCATTTCGACCCATTTCAAATTTTTTTTTTTTTTATTATCATTGATGCTCTGTATCGAAGCTTTCAACAAAGAAACACAAACCCAGAAAGGACCATAGTTAAACGAAAACGAAGAGGCAGAAAAACAAGCCAACACTTTCAAATCATCTCTATGTATACCAGAAACAAAGCAAGGCAGAGGCAATATAACCGCGTCTGATACCAAATGATAGATTCATTCTTGTTCTCAACATCCAAAATAACAACAAATGAATCAATAGCGGAAGCGGAAAGCGATTGTCGGTTATATAACATACCTCCAGCCATTGCTATGAATATGAATGAAGAATCTCCACGCCAATAAGAAGCTGATCCAAGCCTGGCTTTCTGAATATGGAACTCGGTTTGATACTTTTAAAACCTTACTCTCCTTTACAGATGGCGTATGAAAATGAATTTGAAGAGAGGTGTTAGGGACCAACCGAAGATGCACTATTCCCTTATATGCTCTGTCCATCAAAGAGCCAAAAAACTGAACGTGCATTAAGGGGCTAAAAACGTGGGTAGTTGAGATACAATACCACTTCCCACTTCCTGAAATGATGAGAATCTGTTGGACCATATTTTGGCCAACTTACTCGGTTGTTTCCGAGATTTTTGGAGAAAAACTAACAGATATCACAATAATACACCTGTATGTAGTTTTTAGTTGTGTGCTGGATAACCAGTGGACGAGTTGAGCTGTCTTTTTGTCAGTTGGAGTGTGAAAAAAATTCTACAGATTTTTAATGATCATTTTCGTTTTTGAGGGCTGCAAAATACACCTATATATAGTTTCTAGTTGTGTGCTAGATAACTATAGTAGTCTTTTATGGAGATACACGCAGCCTATTTGTTACCTTCTGAAGTATAGTGTTCATAACACCATCAAGCTTTGGTCACCTACTCAAGTAGCATTTGGTTTGCATGGCTTTAATAGATAGGATCAGATACAATATCTGGAGCTGTGTTTCAATTGCAAAATGGTTGTGGTGTTGGACCAAAAGCCCCTAAAGGACTGGACAAAAAGAACTTTGTACCATCTCATAGGTGGTATAGGAATCTTGTCAAGAGGCAAGACAAAACTCTTCTTGAAAAGCTTTAAATAATCTTCTCATTTTCTGAAAGGCTGCACAGGAAATGCAGTACAAGAGGGTTGTGTTGTGCTGTCAGATCCTTTTGAACGGTAACTAAATGCTACCATAGAGCTTATTGACCTATTAAAACAATATAGGCATTTGTGGGTCCAAGGCAAAACTCGTCATGGTTTAAGTTATAAGAAATTTTGAGTTCCTTGAACTAGGGAGAGTTGCACTGAGGTCTTTTTCAAATGAGGTTAACTTGACAATAGTGTAAGTACAGTTTTTTGTGCCTTAGAAGCTTTTGCATTTTAATATGGCTTCGATGTCACTGAATGCATACTTCTAGTTTCTTCCATGATTTAAATTTGATGTGTGCTCTATCTAGAGCATGTCAAATCAAACATACAAGTGCTCGTACATGTGTTTGGTTATCAATTTCAATTGAGTTACGTACCTTGCAGTTTCTTTATTATTCAGAAACACACTAATTTGGATGTGGAAACAGGCAAATCATCGGATGACAACAACAATGCAACGACGGCTTTATGGCCATGCAACAGATGTTGAAATTCGACCACTGAATGAGGAAAGAGCTGTCCAGGCTGCTGTAGACCTCATTGGAGAGATATTTGTCTTTTCGGTATACTTTTCTATACAGCTTTAATATCTTTGGTACTTGGAAAATAGGAATTACAAAGAAGCAATTTTGTCATTAAACAACTTCGTGGTCAGGCATAGGTTGAAATTTCTTTATGTATTTCATCCTTTCATTATAGAATGATATTTCCAGGTAAATGTATGTAGGAATTTGATCTATTTATTTGCCTTTATGAGTACACGTTCAATTAACATAGGGCATACCTCATAGATCTATGGAAACACATCATATATTCATATCCTACTGGTCCCTGAGCATGCCCCATTAGATATAAATATAATTATGTTACATGAAAATTTTTCTCAATGACAGGTAGCCACTGTGGCTCTCATTTTGGAAGTTCAAAGAAGTGCTCGATCAGAAGCCAAGAAAGAGGAGAAAAGGAGACAGGAAATGGAGGTAACCCTTTTCTTTTCTTTTTTTTTTTTTTCAAATGCTATATAATATTTAGAAGCTTTTTTTTTTTTTTTTTTGGCCATCAACTTAATAGCTTTTTAATTTGCCAAATGACATGGTCATGAGCTGCTGTACCCAGAACAACGTGCATTTACAAACTACCATTTGGTTCACATGCAAATAGATATAACTCTGTTCTATGGGGTATCCTACATACTCGCACAAAGTCTTTTCTTATGAACTCAACATTGGCTTCTATGATCTTCTTGCAAATATACTGATTCTGTATAGTAATATGTATAAAATCTTCTAAGCATCTTTTTTCCTTTCCCAGGATCTGTGTTTCTTATGCATTGTCTACCTGCTTGATGAAACTTGAACATAAGCCATGAAATCAAAAACTTTACAATATAGGCTGTAAACACAACACAAAATTATAATTTTTGCAGAATATGGAAGTTATCCCAAATATAGTCATGGAAATATTAGTACTTCTATAGCCCTACACCAAATATGACTAATAATCTTAAGTGAATAGGTGTACTTCCAACCATATAAACCACAATAATTATTAGGTTTTTTAACTTGAGCTTTTGCATTGATGAGACTCTGGCTTTCCTTTCTGTTTTGTCCTCATAAAATTCTTCTAAAATTATTCGATTACCACCTTCACTGCCAGCATTGCATCATCGCCACTATAACAGTTTGGTGCTATCCACATAGTGGTGATGCGTTGTTGAGGTCATGGTATTACAATGCTTGTAGCAATGATGATTAACTAGTAGCAGAAGATAATGGTGTGAATGATGTGTTAGTAGAGGTGGCAGAGGCAGTAAATATGGTGAGGGGAATGAATGAATGTGTTGGTCTTTGGTTACATTAGTGGCGGAGGCAATGATGGTGGGGATAATGGTGATAGTTTTGTGGAGATAGTGATGATGGTGGTGATCATGTGGCAAAGATATAGTTCAACAAATATAAAATAACACAAATAGGTCAATTGTCAAAAGCACAATCTGCAGTGCAACATTTATGTATGACAAACAATGAACATCACGGAGAGTCTTGTCCTATACAGCCGATACTTAATGCATAAAACATGGTACAAGAGGAACGTTGAGTGCTATTCTCCTTACATTGTGTTTTCATGTTGTATAAAGCTAGAAACTAAATGCTACCTTATAGTTGTCACAAGGACAAGCCTCGCCATATGACTTAGAGACTAAAAGTGCATTTGAGAGAGAAATATATTTATTTCTCCTTGTTATACTTTTTAGTGAGCAATTAGATAAATGCTGAAGATTGTCATTAAAACATCTGCTGAACTCTAATATAATATAGTTTTTATTTGATAAGATCTCAAATGCAATTGAACAGAACATGGAACAGGTGAGGCAAGAACAAGAATGTGGCTGAACATGTGTCTTTTCCTTAATGTAAATGACCTCGTATTTGATAGTATAATGTGATTCTCATTGTGTTTTCTTATCACTCAAGTACAATAATAGTTACACATTATGTTACATTCAGAGTGGTGAAAGTTTGTTGTCCATTAATTTAAGTTTGATCTATTTCTACCCGTCTCTAAATACTCAACTCGATTATACTTCTCAGGCAGTAAGGCAAAGAAATGAGGATTTGGCCGGAGAAGTGGAACTTCTTAAGAACAAACTTGAAGAGCTAGAGCATCTAGCCAAGAAGAAGGGACTTAGCGGCGTTTTCAGCCTTAGACATGCAAACCCGGACGATGCAAAGTTAGCAAAACTCATATGATGCAAAACGATGATACTATATACATATAAAAACCTGCAGTCCAGTCAGGTAAATAATTTCTATTCAATTCTTTGGGGACGCAGTCATTTCAGCAGCAAGACCTCCCTCCATTAGATTGTAACTTATCTTCCTCCTCTCGCATAGTCAGCTATGCACCATTTTTGGCTGTAAATTTATGATTGATAGTTGAGGATAATAAAAACAACAAACGTGGTAAAATCTGCTGAAACAGATCCATTTCTTCTAAACCTCAAGATGGACTTTTTTTTTTTTTTTTTTGTCACCAAGGTGGACACCACCAGCAGCAATTTGGGCTGCATTGATGCATAAATTGTTCATCCTTGTATCGCTTTTCCTTGCCTTGTCCATGGCCCATGTTTTGCAAGCAAACTTAGCATCTTATGGTAGGCTTGAGAAGAGTGGAAAGCTGTAGAAATATATGGAAGAAAAGAGTGGAAATGAAAATTTGTAGAAATTTTATTTCATGTTCGGTAATTTATGAATAAAATGAAAGGAAAAGAAAAGGGGAAAAATAGAGTTAGTGATTGTTAAAATTGCCATCGTGTTTGATTTTAAATCACCACTTATTGAGGGAAAAAATGAAAATTTCAAACACTGTTCATCTTTTCTGCTAGTTTTCACACATTTTGGGAGAGAAAATAAGGATGCAAAAGCAGAAAGATTTTTGTTTCATTTCCAACGTTTTTTTTGGCTATTTTCATAGGATCCAAACACTAGTTTTCTGTCCATTTCTGCTGCTTTCTTACAACTAAAGCTTAAGCTTTCTATTCCATGCTAAAGGCTTTTAGTAAGGTTCCGACAGGCTTCAATATATATGTAATATGTTGGCATGAAAAATGGCTACATGGCATGTTTGGTTTGTTTATTCAATGTGCCTTAATGGTCTTTCCATTAAACGTTTTTAAATTAGGATGATACGATCCATATAAGGAAAAAAATCTATGAATTTTCAATTTTATTATGAAATCTTCGTATTTGATCTATTCAATTTTAAGAAAAATAATAACCTATATTGTCGACACTGTTCATATCCAAGATGCTTTGGGCCTAGAGTTGACGAAAGCGGAAAGAAAGTTTACTATAATTCAGATGGGCTTAAACATCCAAAAATCAGTTGGTTGGTTTAACCTATCGCTATTTATTTTGGGCCAATGTTTGTTCTATCCTAGTTGACTAAGAAAGTTATGTCATGTCCAAATTAGTATAAAGGAAATATCATCGAAGGAGAAATGGGTCGTTTGTCCCCTTTTTTTTTTTTTTTTTTTCAAATGTAAATGTCACATTTAGTGTTTGAAGTTTAAAAAATTTGTGTTAGGTATCTAAAATTTGAATGTGTTAATTTTGTATTTGCACTTTGTCAATTTTTTGTAATTCAGTACTTAAAACTTTCTCTAGTTTTGCAATTTGCTATTTAAAATTTGCCTATTATTCTACGACCGATTACCTAATTGAACAATTGTAATTAACCACAAAAGTATGTGGATAATATATTGACACTTAAATTTTAGATAGTTAATTATAAAAATGGACAATGTTCAAATGTGACATTTACCCTTTTTAAAAAGTATTTTATTTAAATAAGATTTGACTATAATTAATTATCAAATACTGCTGTAAAATTACAAATATAAAATATGATTTTACTTCATATATCGAATTACTAAATTTATTAAAATAATCACGTGTGCAAGATGCGATATATAAATTGCTAGGCAAACTTGCAAATTTTGAATTTAGACTTGAAGGAGAAGAGCTTAAAATGTTATATCACCCAACAAAATCACCTATTATAGCTGAGTTTTCTTTTGACTCACTGTTTGATGGTGCATGAGGGTTTATTCTAGTGGGAGAAGCAAAAGAACCCCAATTTTATTTGATGAAGGAGACAAAGAAGCATTGGATTTCATTAATTTGTTTATTGCAGCTTTAAGCTGCAATTTAGCTCCTATAGATCGAAATTACAAGCATTAACATATGATTTTTCGATCACGAAAATCACAACATCAACCTAGAAATGTTTTCGACGAGCACATGTATATGTGATTTTGCAGTGATTTGCCCTATTATTTTGCATGAAGTGTATTATGTTACAAGTTTTATTTTGGGGGAAAAAAAATCTTTGAGGGAAATTATATGGGCGTATTATGCTACAAGTTTTATTTTGGAAAAAATATATTAATCACATCAACGGGATCATTAAATCAATAATATAATTATTAAAATAAATATAATAATTAGATAGAATTGCAAATTTGAGAACTTCAAATTGTATATTCTTTAGAGAAATTTTATAGTTCAATTATTAATTTTGACATAATTAGTCTCGTTGACCATCCAATGAATCACACTATACGTAAACCCGGAAATTTTCCACTCTAGTATATGTTTCCAAAGTAGAATGTATGAACTAGTTAATAGATTTAGATTCTAATTAAAATCTAAGAATAGATCAGTATTTATAATTTGGTTAGATAAAGGATTTAGAATTCGAATAAAGAATTTCTTAAACCCTAGCTGATACCAAAAACGAGATTTCGTATCTTGAATGAATGATTCAAGATACGATTAAAAGAAAATCTAAAATTTAAACCTGAAACCTGATATACCATAAGATTAAATAGAAAAATATAAATATAGAGATTAAATGATTGTTTTTTATCCCGATAATGATTCGAGATTAGAACAACGAGTAGTAATGAGCCTGTACTTAGATTTAAACCCTAAATTCAAGATCCCTAGATAGTATTAATAGCTACTAATAAGATTTTAAGATAGGTATTAAAAACTAAAGATATATATATATATATATAATTTAGTCTCCGTATTAAGTATAATACTGAGTAAACGATTAATTACGCTTATAAATAGAAAACGATGACCCAAAGATAAACCGATAGGATTATAAATACACAACGAAAACATAAAATGTCGAATAACTCAAAATCTGAACTCCAAATAAATAATCGAATCACGCTTTTATTCTAATTCGAGTTTTCTTAAGCTATTGAAGCCTAAAATAAAAATTGACCTAATGAGCTTAAGAAATCTTAATCGCGAAAGAAAAATTATACAATTTATTAACTACGTATATATAAAACCTAAAAATTGTATTATTTGATAATCTAAGTGTTTTGTATATTCCTATAAACATGTTTTTATACAAAAACTCTCAAATATTAGCTAATTTGTACTGTATAACTCGATAAATTATCTTAAAACTCAAGTAAATAATTAACTAATATATATATATATATATGTCTTACGGCTGCAAATTCGATGGGAAAGCTACGGAGGAAGATAGGAGCCGATTTTGATCAATAATTCATCCAAATTGTCAAACAAAACAACCCAAAGGACCAACCAAATAATGACAACTCAATATAGCATTAATTGAAGTGAAAATAACAGCCAAATGAGATCAAATTCGGAGAAAATTCGAGGAGAAATGCAGCCGTAACTCCTTCTTATTCTTCTTCTATATATATGCCTTTAAGACTCATAATGAGGAAACAAACAATCCTCATTAATTCCCACACTTTCCAAAACAAAATTGCTCCCAAATAGCAAACAAAACGAACAGAAAATAGCAAACAAACAGATCAAATCACCCAAGTTCGGATCAAAGGAAGAACAATACTAAAAACCCTTGGTTACGAATTCAAAGGTAAGTTGATGAAGTTCAAACGATTTTCTTTCAAATCTAAGCATTATAACTGACTTCTAATAATCTTAGGAACATAATAAACGCAACTACAAGCTTCGAATTCCATCGGATCGGCTCAAACGAGGTAAAAATCCGAAACCCTAGCTATGTTTTAGTAAGAATCGAGATCTAAAAATATATATATATAGAAGTGTTAAGAGTTGTTGTTTAACTATGAATGAGATATATAAACACTTAGAAATAGTTTGAGCATGTTTTTAACGTGGGAAATTTAACAAAATTGAATCGGACAGAGGAGGAAGATGATGAACAGTACTAACATTGCCTAAAAGCCGGCAGTGTAGTCTCTTAACGCCAGCGGCTTACGTGGATAGGCCGGCGGCGTAGAGACGGCTTACACTGATAAGAGGCTACGTAAAAATAATTTTCACGTAAAAATGAATGTAAGCCGGCTACCTGGAGATTTATGCCGACGGTGTAGAGCCGGTGTACGTTGAAAGCCGACAGCTTTCAAAGCCGGTGCACCTAATATGAAATGATTCTCGAAATCAAGTCTACATCGGCACTTGGGTTTGAAAGCCGGCGCCTTGAGCCGACGTACAGCCAAATTTTTTTCAACGAAAGCTAGTTTTTAAAACAAACAGAATTATATATATATATATATATACATATATATATGTGTAATATACCTACTGATTATATTATATATATATATATATATATATGATAATATAAGAATTTATAGATAGTTAAGTAAATACAAATATTCAAGCATATTTAGATTAATATCTAATAATTCTTAAAACCCTAGAGTTAAGGAAAAATATTTAGTGTTAATAAAAGTTATAACTCGTCAAATATTTCTTTAAATAGATAAAATAGATAAGAATGGAAATTGAAATAAGCTAAATTTCCAAGTAATATGACTTCTAAAAATAACAAAATAATTATAGGAGATAAATTAGGAGAAACACGATGACACTAAGTAATAATAAATAACTATAATTTTCTATATTGAGATCAGTATAGAATAACGTAAAATTTGTAATAATCACTACCAAGACTTGATAAATATCGAGTCTAGGACACTAGTCACGTATAGGAATTTAATTATATAACATATTGATGAATACTTTATTTATCTTAAATAGGTGACTTTGATACACTAGAGGATCTACCAGCTGATTACTACGACTGAGTCAGTATGAGCAGGTGAGTAATTCAGTCATATTATATTGTTTGTGCTTGTAAGTAGTTGAATATGTAATACAGAGATAATTAAACGATTGTATTGTTGAAAATATGTTGTGATCTGATTGTATGATTGTTAAGATATCCTTACAAAAGCGATAATGCAATGATTTGATGTTGTGAAGTAGTATAATGACGATTGTGTGTAATGTATGGTCACCATGAACTTGATTAAGAACTATTGACTTAACAAAATGATCTGATCATGCATTGCACGAATTAAATTATTGCATATATATTGGGGTGACAGCCTGCTATGTATTAATATTTCAGTTCTCTGTTTATGCTTGGTTGTTCTAATGTGTTAATTCTTCCAAGGTATTCTTTGGGCTGTCGGTCCTACGGGAACTAAGTGGTACCGAAGAACGCCGCCCATAGAATTGCTTTGAAATGATTAATACTTAGGTAGTTTCTAAAGGGATTGCAGGAGATGGTCAGTTTAATCGATTATATTCAAAGTGATAACCCTAAAACGAAAAATCGTTGATTCTCCTGTGTACTTAGTCTCTCTTGGGCAGGTGGGTCATAAAGTGTGGTTCTTCAACCCCTAAAAAGAGGGCGTAAATCTTTTTCCTATTTGGATTCTAGATCATCCAAGCTTGTATCTGTGCATATGGTTGAGTGCTCGCATTACATATGATTTGCTAATAACTTGTGTGATATATGGTATGTCTGGTTATTCACTGAGCTGTGGTTTCGCTCATACTCCAACAGTCTTTTCAGGTTTACTTTACGACTCTGGATAGTCACTTCCAGGAGTATGGCTCCGGTAAGAGCCTAGGAGCTGGAAGTCTACGTTATATTTTAGTTTAATGGTTATGTACTATTATAATAGATTATTTAGTTGTGTACTTCAAAAGAACTATATGGTTTGTAATAGTTCTGTAATGTTTATTCACTAAGTTATTTCTTTCATATATTTGTTATTTTTTATCAAGCAACTAAAAGATCCTGTTGTTTTAAAAACCTGTCATTCTCTAAAGGTAATCTAGTGATAGTATTCAAGTGTGACTTGTTTACTACTACTAGAGTACCCTCGGGGCGTGACACTATACGCAACCATAATCAAACTATTCAAATAGTTAATATTCCAATTATTATATTTATTTTAACGGTTAGGTGGTTAACTAGACGGTCCTATCGACTGGACGGTATAGCTTCCTTTCTTTCTTTCTCTCTTGAGAGTTTTATTTTTATTTTTTTACAAAACCACCCCACTTCTTCTAAATCTATTTCCATTGTTTACCACAATAATTCCATAGACCCATCACTATCGATCTCAATACTCATGGATCTACTACTTTTGACATCAGATGTGGTTGTAATTCACTATTTTCATCATTATTAATAATATGTGCAATTCGAAGATTGCGGAGATTATCAAGCAAATATTATTTTCATCAATACTTTTAAAGTAAATGGATTTACTATGTATTTGTTGTATTATTTTATTACATTATTTTCATCCCTTATATAAATTTCATTATCCCTTTTATAGAATCTAGACTGCTCATTAATTGGTTGGAATTTGTTCTCTTTGGAGAATCTCTATCCCCTATATATATTCAATTCCCCACTTTTCATTTGTGGTTTCTGTTGTATCAATTATTATCATCAATTTCATCTTTTTTTTTTTTCTGACCAATATCAATTTCATCTTTACTAGTAATAAATAAATATAGTAATTACTATATTAAACATTTCAATGGTATAATCTCTGTTTGGTATAAATTTAAACCGTTAATAACCAATGTTACGGGTTCTAATCTTTCCCTTTGAGTCCTTAAGCCTTTTTCCCATTTAAGTTGTCCACTTTTTCTTTTCCCATTCGAATTCTTTCCAACCTAGAAAACTATTAAGTATTGGCTTCTAATTAGTTGATAATGATTCGTTTATAAAATAATATTACATTTATTTGATTTATAATATAATAAAAATAGTACAAGATTAAAAAAAAAATAAAAAGAAAGCTGCCTTTTCTTTTTAGCCCTTTTAAAAAGAAAGCTTCTTAAAAGTTAAAATTGTGCAAATACCTTGTCCACCTTGGTCAACAAATCCCATGATCAAGTTGATATAATTTAAGAATTGGATGGGAAAACATTAATGGAAGTCCTATTCTTATAATTGAAAAATAAATTATAGGAAAAAAGACATCTAAATTGTAAATTGCATTTTAATCCCTTACTTTGATCTATACTCTCACTTCTTAACTCTTATAATTGCTTTGGTAGTTGTACTAATAATAACAATAATAATACCCAAGTGTATTTAGTTAGCAATAGTTGATCTATATAGAATTAATTTAGACACAAATCAAATCAAGTCATATCATGGGTTTTTCCCCTTAATGATGGTTTGAAATTTTTTTCAAATTGCTTAAAAATTTACGTTTAGTGCAGAACGGCCAATCTATAAAACCAAAAAAAATAAAATAAAAATAATAAAAGAAAATAAAAGAAAAAACCAAACTTAAATATCTACATATACACTTATATACATAGTTTTTATATAATTGAACTTTTAAATGGATAGCAAAATAAATATAGAAGCTTTATCAACCTTCTCCAACTTTCTTAAAAAACGTAAATATCATAGTTATTTATTTATTTATTTGTATTCTCAATCTCATAAATTTGAAAGAATTTTGCTGTCTGATCTTGCTTTATGGATTATTAACCAATAATTTTGGAGTTGTCTCTTATGGTAGCTGTCAAGCTACTGAAGGAAAGGTTTCAAAATTTACCACCATTAAAAATTCTATCATACGGAAATTCATTTTGCAAACTGACGCAACTATGGAAGACTAAATCAAATTTACCATTTATGATTTAAAAGAATTATTGAACCAAATTGTTTTTGACAATTTCATTTGGTTTTGGTCAATAAAACCGAATCAAATCATGTCCACCCATAATTGGAAGTTATAATTTTAGGAACTTCTAACATAATTTAAGAAGGAAAGTTTACGTTTTTTTAAAGTTATTTAATAAGTGAAAGTGAAGTAGTTCCTCCACAAATAATAAGGTGTCAAAACACAAGTTACTTGTTTAAGTACCTCATGTAAAATCATATATTGTAAATAAAATATCTCCATCAAATGAATTGTTTAGGGTATTTCAATCATAATTAGTAAAAAAAGATAAATAGACATGCCAATTAGAGAGGCAAATTAATATAGGTAATATAAATAATATTGAAAATTCAAATTTGGTATTGAAATCAAAGATTTGAAAATACATATATTTAACTGAATACCGACCCAAATTCATACCCAAATGCAACAATACCTGTTATATTTTACATCTTCCTCTAAATGGAAAAACAAAAAAAGAGTATAGTTATACGTACGAAATGGGGAAAAAAATAAAAAATTGAACACGAATGTGTCTTTTCTAAGAAACATATACATCCTTAGATGCCAAGTTTAATCAAAACACAACTTTTTTAAACTAGTGTTTATACACTTTTACAATCCCGTGAGAATTCATGCCAAAGAAATTAAAAATATTCCAAGAAAAGGAATCTAACAAGCCCTAGTGGCTAGTGGAAATGGGTCTTTATTCCTTTCTTACACCTTCTTAGTTTTCCAATTTCTCCCTTTCTCACTTGAGAAAAAAGAGGCTTTTGCTGTCGGCTAGTGTGTTCTCGATCAAGCTTGTTGGTTTAGCGCCGCTAACTTTGAGCATATTCATGTCTCCTCCGATCTCACCAAATCCAAGCAATCTTCAGTTAAAGGCTTTTGGCAAACATTAAAAGCCGCCAGACAATTTGCAATCGTAAAGTCGCTCAGATGCTAACTATTGATAATATAAAAATTTAGGTATGTAATTGTATAGATTTATAATATTATGGATTTAATAATATGATTCTACATATTCTATATACATCAATGATGTAAGATTGATAAACTCTTGAAGGCAACCTTATGTTTAGCGTGAATGGTTCCATAGTTGATATTCATCCTATTATAATTATACCATAGTCATATATATGATTTTCTTAGTCAATAAATTCCCACGTGAAAAAGATTCATGGAGAAACGAAAAATTAAAATCTACATAACAAACCATGTAGTTTTGTTTGCATATGTTAATAATAATAATACGATGTCATATTATATGTGAGATTTTATGTGCAGAGATCAAATATATTATTTCCAGTTCTATAATGGATAGAAATGAAATAATAAAAATAAAAATTAACATGCATTAAGGTTTTAATAAAATTAATTAACAAAATGTGATTATAAAATCCCATTTTACAAATGGGACATATGACATTACAAGAAAAATAGGTGATATAAGAATATCCAATGCAAATCGTGTATCTGCAACACAATATAGTTACACTTGTAAGACATGCCTACCAGTAAATCAATAACACCTACCAAGAAAATTGAATCACGACCTTACCTTTCCTCACACATCCATACACAATTACAAATTTACCAACTAAGCTACACCATGTTCATGATCAAATGCTATATCACATCTTTTTAATGAAATATAGCAATGGTACATAAGCATTAAATCGAATTTGTTAATTGTAATTTGTGTACAAATTACCTTTATTCCATTTTATAAACATGATTTTATAATATTATGATAATTAATCTCATCTAAATTGTAATTAATTATGTATTATAATAATGATAGGCTTCTGTTAGGCCTATATATATATATATATATATATAATCATGATTAACAATCATACATACCGTTTATTACTCGTTCTGATAAAACTTCATCAGAAAGAAAAGGAAAGGAAAAAAAAAAAAAAAAAGAGGTTGGAAGATCACCTACCTAAATGAAATATCTCTTCATATTTTATCTATAAATTCAGGTACTGTTTTGCATATTTATGTAAATTTATTATACCTTAATTTTGCACATGCGTTTCCATTGAATTTAGGGATTTGTGATTTCATAAATTCCAAACATACTATTCACCAAATGATATAAATGTACTGTGAACCAAGATGATAAAAAATATTCAATATATCAAAATTATTTTAATTTCTAAATATAAATTTGATGCAGAGTACAATCAAACTCAAGTCCACTAATTCATTGAACATAAAAGAATGAGAAATTTTATAGTTTCATCATTAATTTTGATGGAATCGGTTCTATCACTATTCAGTGACTCATATCATATCAAACTATTAAAATAATTAATATTTCAATTATTATATTTATTTCAACGGTTTCGTTTACGGAATCATAAAAACTCCAATAAAAGAATACTATTTTTGAAATGTATCATTTTAGACTCGAATTCTAATAGTTGTGAATATCCAACGTCATATATATATATATATATTTCCATCAAATAATATTAATTTAATCTTCAATTGTGAAAGAAGAAAAAGAAAAGAAAATAAGTCATATTTGAAACACATCGTTACACCATGCAAACATAGAAGGAGAGAGTCTGCATGTCCCGACACGTTATAGGAAAATGAAGGAAGAAACTGGTGAAAGGATAATGCAAGAAAGGTGAAGTTTCCAAGAAACTTTACTTCTTTATAAATTAAAGGAAAAATAGGGGGTGGGGGAGGGGGGAGGGAAATTTAGGAAGAAAAGTTTTCTAGGGTCATACCTTTTTTTTTTTTCCTCCCGCCCTTCCTCCAAAATAGGTATATTAAAGAGTCAAAACTTTTTTCAATTCTTTTTTTTAAGTATTCTCAATATTTATTCCTTTCCTTTCCCTCTATCCAAACGAGAAAATAAATAAATTTTTCCATTTCAATTGATTTCACTCTTTTTACCCCTATCCTCCTATTCCTTTTTCTACTTAAAGCCAAACATGGTGTTAAGGAAGATCTTATCAACATCAATGCAGGGTTCCCCTCCTAGTCTAGAGTTCCAAGTTATACGTATCACCTAAAACTTAGAAGTTCCAAAATGAGTGAAGAATGACGCTTAATTACTAATGCAATAATTACGGGATATTCTTTTTAGGATTTGCCTCTTTCACCGTCATGATCATTTTGATATTATATTATTATTATTATTATTAAATAAATACTAATAAAAATTAATAATTTTATTAATAAATTAATCAGATAAATATAATATAAATAAATTATATATATAAATCAAATACATATACAATATCGATAAAATCCCGACATTTCTTAGTCGGTAAGACTATCTTATGCAGATGAAACTTCCATCCGGATACAGTAGTCCTTCCACGTGTTTGGCGTTGAATAGGATCTTTATTATGAAGAATATGTTCCGCGGAGCACTTATGCCAAAAGGGCGATCGCCCACCTTACAAATAAACTTCATATATAAGGCTTTCATGTTTGATTTGCTACGCATGACGTATGCAATTATTACATCAATGGAGGAAATTAGTATAATTCATATCTCATGTCCTTGGTGGATTGAAATCAATCCTTTCATAGCCTATAGGTAATTATATCATAATTATCCCATTCCAATCCTTTTTTTTTTAATCCCATTCCAATCCTATTTTATAAAACTTATCAAGCTCTTTTGATATTATATCCAATTCCAATCCTTTTTTTTTTTTTTTTTTGCCAAACTCCTTTCAATTCTTTCAGCAAGAAAAGTTTACCCTAACCAGCCCCATCTTTTCCACCCATAAGAAACCATGAGATCTTCCCAAAGCCAACTTCGATATCCTTATGGTTTTATTTGATAAATGAAATGCATTAACCATTTCCTTTTAATTTAAGTAGCACGGGTGGTGAAAACAATTGATCATTCTTATAACCAATAATTCAAAAAGTTGGACAAAAGAGGGGATGGGATGGGATGGGACCGGAGAGGAGGAAAAAAAAGGAGTTATTTAATTAAAAATATGGAGTCCAAATACAATATCAAACTTGTATTTTTGTTTAATAATTATATACAATATAGTATTATCAATAAATTTAATATTTGATTTCAATAAAACTATAATGTTCATAATAGCAAATATAAACAATATTTCATCAAAATCGTGTATATTAAGTTAAATAATATAATAAGTGTAATAGATGAATTATATAACATTTAGTAATATATTAAAATATGAAATGTATTGCAGATATAAAGATCAGTAACTATCATGTATTTAATGTTTAATAAATATTGCCTATATATCATAGCTGATTACTATGTTTGGAAAAAAAATTATCACACTACTAGTGCACTCTCTGTAAAAGGGAAAAAATAATAAAATAATAATACTCTAAAATTTTACTATTTTTCCCTTCTAAGATTTTTATTTTAGATTTGAAAATAACCAAGCATATGATTAAATTATTGTGAAAACTACAAATAATATCTTAGATTTTAATTTAGATGTAGATATACCTTTACATGTTGTAAATGATATCCCCAAATTTCAATAAAATTATAATATAAAGAATATTTATTTATTTTTATTTCATTAAAAACACGCTAAGATAAAAAAATTTAGGTGATGTTAAAATATTAGTTGAACACTAATATCAAAAGTTTAGATTGTTTTAAAATATAAATGTCTAAATTACAGTATAAATATCAACATCTGATGGTAAGTTCATTTACAATATCAACGTTTCGAGTAATTAAAAATAAGAATTAATATTTGGAAATAAATACATTTAAGTTATCGATGTTTCAGTGATTAAAAAAAAAAAGAATCAAATTGTGTATTTCGAATCAAATAAAGTATTGGTACTTACCAATAATGAAGATTAAGAACTTAAAATGTTAATGCGTTCAATGAACTTTACAATACATTGATACTTTAATTGATTGACTTTGAAAAATGTCAATTTCTTCATTTAATCACTCATGTTGATATCTTAAATGAACTTCTCCTAAAAGTTGATATACTTTTGATATAATTTACCAAAATATAAAATGATAAGTTGAAGAAGTGTTTAATCTGATGTATCTTTTGGTGTAATTTATCGGCAAGTTTAAGAAGTGTTTTCGTATGAACTTATAGAATTTTGCTAGTTATCAAAGTTCAATGGATTATCTATGATATTTTAAAATCTTGTGATATATCACATCAAGAAATAAATTTAAAAATATATTTATATACATTATTTCAAATTATAAAAAAAAAATTGATATCCATTTTGGTACTTTTGCAAATAAGTTTTGCAAGTTTTGATTTATAACAAATACGTGTCCCATGTTTTGGTGTTTTCTCAAATAAATGACTTGAGTTTTGATTTTTAACAAATAAATTATCTGTATTTTTCACTTTATGGTAATAATAGATAAAGGACATGTGTTTTTCTTTTTTTTTTCGGTTAATAATATTATTGAATGAATTTAATTAAAGTAATAAAAAAGCCATTATCTATTACTTCATCTGTTTGCAAAAGTTACCAAAATAGAGTAATGTATTTGTGATTTTTTTTATTTTTTATTTTTTTGGACTCTTATTATTGTATTTCCTCCTCCAACTTCTGGCATCATCCTCTAAAATAAAATAAAACTAAAGAAGAAAATACAAAGACTCTAGTCTAAGACTAGTCCACCTTTTGCCCTTTTGGAAAAATAGAGATAGAGAGAATCATTTCATGGAAAACTGAATTCACTTTAAGAATTGAGGAGGTAAGGAAGCATCTCTCTCTCTTTCTTTTGTCGATCAGTTTCGTCCTCTCGAATATATTTTTCCTATTTGCTTTTTTTATTAATTAAAAAAAATTTGCCCTTTCCTCCTCTTCTGTTCCCATGCCCACTTTCACCCCCCTCTCTCTCTATATCCTCTTTGTCATTCATCACTTTACTTAGTCAAGTCATTTCGCAATTAGGGTTTCCACTTTAAATACGTTTTGTTTTTTCACTTCTTCTTCTTCTTCTTCTTCATCTTCACCTTATCATTGTTCCTGACCTCTACTTCTGTAAGTAATCTACTGCAAGTTAACTTCTTTTTATGAATTAACTTCTGGGTTTTGTTTATCAGCTCTTAATCTATCTTGGGTCTGTGTTTTTTTTTTTTTTGGTGTGTGTGATTTGTTCATATTTTTATGAGTACCCAGTTTGTGTATGTAGTATCTAAGTTGATCATGAGCTTGTAATTTTGTTTTTCATTTTTTTGGGTTCTTAAAATCTCCATGTTTTTTTTTTTTTTTTTTGCATATGTAGTTGAATTCTTAAGTTAAGTGATTGGATAACATGTGTTTTGATTGTTTGTCGGTGTTTGATCTCAGCAGTGGTATGTTTTCATTGAATTTGTTAGATTATTACATTGTTTTGTGCATGATCTTTTCATGTATATCGTGTCGGTGATGATTTTAAAATTGTCCAGATATAATCGTAAGTGATGCCTTTCTCTAGTAGCTCTTAGACCATTTGGTTGTGTTCAGTCTAATAAGTATGGGAGTGAGGGATCATGAGTTCAAGCATCCGTGTTGTATTACTGCCATGAGATGGCTTGTGATCGTGGAGAGCACTCAAGTACATATATACATACATATATATATATGTATATTAGATCACTCTTATTGATTTGTGAAAATAGAATGCTTAGTTGCTGGAATTGTTGGATTGATCCGCAAATTGAGCAACTGATATGATGATGAATTGTCTGTGCTGTTTAAGTTGGCTTAGATAATGCTGCATGGTCCAAGGGAGATATGGTGAAGTGATTTGAACTTTTGCTTTTTTAGTTTGGAGTCAATGAAAATGGAGTTGCTAGAGCTTTTGATTTTGGTGTGTTTGAGCTTGATCTGATAAGGCTTCCTTCATTTTGTTATGTGGCTGTGTGTGGGTTAAGTGAGAGGCTGATGTGCAAGTTCTCTGGTTGATAAGATGATTCTTCTTCTGAGGTTCTTTAGAACTCTAGATAATGCTTCTTCTGAGGTTCTTATGGTTGTTTTGTGATAGGAAACTTTGCTATTACTGCAGTGTGAGATCCTGATAACTTGACACCATTCAATTGGTGGTTTTTTTTTTTTTTGGTTTCATTGCATGGTGAGCAATTTCTCTTATTATTGGTTAGGTTTTTTGTGGATTGAGTGAGAGGTCGATTTGTAATGATGGGAAAAGGTTCAAAGAACTATTGCAAATCAACCTCTCACAGGATGTTCAAGGACAAGGCAAGGAACCGAGTGGATGATCTTCAAGGGATGTTCTTGGATCTGCAATTTGCTCGAAAGGAGAGTCGCAATATCGATGTTGTGGTCCTTGAGGAGCAAGTCCACCAGATGCTCCGTGAGTGGAAAGCAGAGCTCAATGAGCCATCTCCTGCATCTTCCCTGCAACAAGTTAGCATCCCATTGGATCCCTTTCTCATTCCCTATTCTTTTTGTGAATTCCCTTCTGCATTTGAATGATTCAGAAGTTTCTGCTTCCAGTTATATGTTCACCATTGCTTATAATATTCAGTTAGTGAAGTTTATATGTTAAAGTAGAAAATGGGAGATGGAGGGAGTGGTGGGGTGCATTACTTGATAGCTTGAAAGTCATTTAGGCAGACCAAATACTTCGAGCTTATTTGATCCCTGGATGCAGATTCTTGTACTTCTGGCAGCCTCTCTTACAGAAAATATTGGTTTACTTGTTGCCAGTTACTTAGTTCTTGTTTATTCTGGTAGAATTTCTGGTTGAAATTGCAAGTGTCGTAAATTTGTTTGATCAAGTTACAGCATTGTACTTGATCCAATCTTGCACAACATATTAGTCATTTCATTATTTGTAGTAGTTTCTACTGGTGATCATGTGGTTGATGTGTTGTATGGAAAATTATTCTAACAGCAAGATATGCTCTTGAGTTTGAAATACAGGTTGATGTCGGAGTATGCTTGAGTGAAATCTATACTGAAACTTCTGTTATTTGGCGGATGGTTGTAGGGTGGTAGTCTCGCGTCATTCTCGTCAGATATATGCAGATTGTTGCAGCTTTGTGAGGAAGAAGATGATGCTACCAGTGCATTAGCAGCACCAAAGCCGGAGCCTAATGACCAAACTCTGCAAGTTGGAAATGCAGCAGCTGTACGAGAGGTGCTTCTCCTCCTATGGTTCCTCTCTAGAGTTTCATGCTTTACACTATCACCTCCTTGATGGATTTCAATCTGTGGCAAAAGTGATATTGAGTTTGATCTTGATAATCTTTTCGTGGTTTTGAATATGAGATTCTCAAAAAATAGCTTATTGAGTAGATGGAGGGGTTAAATGGTTGATCATTTATAAAAGTTTGATAGGGCCCATTGTGGAACTGCGGTTTGGCTTTTTGATTCAAAATTTGTGCGTCATTGGGTAGCAGGAAGCCTTTTATCTTAAACAAATTGAAACTGCTTCTCAATCATGATTCAGCTGTGAATAACATTTATATAATAAAGAACTGATGATTTCAGTTATAATTGTTACATTTGTTTGCTCTCAAGCAAGCTGGCGAAGTAATCTGACATGTATGCAACTATAAATATGTGACATTTGAGACAAGATTGAGGGAAAAAGTAAAATTAATAAAAGCCAATGTTTGATGGAGTCATTTTTGTGCTCATGAAGATTGTATTGGCAAAGCTTAAAACCTGTCGTTGCTCTGTAACTGAGGCTGGGAATTTAGTTTGTCATTCTGTCTCTTCATCTATCTGGTTTATGCTGTTTCATAGACTGCATCAAATAATCTTGGCCTCTATACATGTTACGCAATTTTTAATTCCTTGAATCTCTTATGTTGATATACACCATAAAGGCATTAAGCCTGGTAATCTAGTGGTGGTCCTTGTAGTCGACAAATTTAGGGTCAATAGCCTAGTTCCATACATGTGCACACCAAAATAGGGAATCTTATCTTTGTCTTTCAAATGTACAATTAATGTTGTTGGCTAGGACAAAACTATCGTGTGTGACTAGAGCACATATAAGAATGTTTAAGCACTCCTCTCTTCTGTTTGTCTCAAATTTGTCTCCTGTCCTGCTTTTAGATCTTACAGGAAATGCAAACTTTCCAAGTGAGCTGGTTAATAAGGATTTCTTGCTTTACTTAGCAAGCTTGGTCTAACTGAATGTTGACTCCCATTTGTGTTTGCTGATGCATTATTTTGCTGCTGAGAAGTGACAATTAGCATCTTTTTGTTTGACATGGATTACCAGTGGCCATTGGTTGGATATATTCTGATTTGATTGTTCTTTAGCTAGCCTGTTGCAAATTCATCGGATTTTTCCTCCTATGAGAATTGAATAGCTTGAGATAGGTTGTCACACATGCAATTGGGTACAAATGTTTCAGGGATATGCTGTGAATCAGAAACAGCAGCAGCGCTACTATCCATTGATTGAACCATCTAAAGGGTCACTATCTGGGCTTTGCAGTATGACAATTAACCATGGTGGTGGTGTGAATCACTTTGAACAGCTTCAGTATGAATTAGATCATGGATATGATTACAACTATTTCGCAAACTACAATAGTACAGGTTTTCCTGGAGATGATACAATGCCTCACATCCCCAGCTACCTGCCAAGTATCTGTCCTCCTCCATCTGCATATCTTGGACCAAAATGTGCTCTTTGGGACTGCCCAAGGCCTCCTCAAGGATTGGAATGGTGTCAAGATTACTGTAGTAGCTTCCATGCTGCTCTTGCAATGAATGAAGGTCCACCAGGCATGAGTCCTGTATTACGGCCAGGAGGCATTGGACTGAAAGATGGGCTTCTTTTTGCTGCTCTTAGTGCCAAAGCACAGGAAAAAGATGTTGGTATCCCAGAATGCGAGGGGGCTGCAACTGCAAAATCCCCATGGAATGCACCTGGTAAGCCTCTCATTTTTTAACCGGACAATTTTCTGGGCAAGTTAATCTCACAGTTGCCTCTTTCAAAGAACAATTACAAAATCATCTCAAACCCTTGAGTGCTTAATGCTTCCATGTTACTATCGCAGAGCTCTTCGATCTTTCAGTCTTTGAGGGTGAAACCATTAGGGAGTGGCTCTTTTTTGATAAACCTCGGAGAGCATTTGAAAGTGGGAACAGGAAGCAGAGGTCCTTACCAGATTACAGTGGCCGTGGTTGGCATGAATCACGAAAGCAAGTCATGACTGAACATGGTGGTCTTAAAAGATCCTACTATATGGATCCACAACCTCTAAATCATTTTGAGTGGCATCTCTATGAGTATGAGTTGAACAAATACGATGCTTGTGCCTTGTATAGATTAGAGTTAAAACTGGTTGATGGGAAAAAGAATTCAAAGGGGAGAGTGGCAAACGACTCAGTTGCTGATTTGCAGAAGCAGATGGGTAGGCTCACTGCTGAGTTTCCCTCTGACAACAAGCGGTCTGTAAAGGGGAGGACAAAGCTCAATCCTAAGGAAGGTGTGGGGTATATATATACTGATCAACATCAGGATCCTGCTGCTAATGAAGCCATTGATTATGGACTAGTTTCTCCATATGATTACCTTGTCGATAACAAGAATGAATATTACATAACATGAAGAAGTCGGGATGGTTATGCTGCATTTACTTACTTCACTGTATATCAGCCAAGTCTTTTATGTCAGGCAGCAGTGGGGTTGACATTTTGCCTACACGATATTAATAGTAAATAAGGTCAAGGAAACCTCATTTTTTGGGGGGTTTGGTTAACGGTCGGGGTCATAGGGTGGTATAATGATTCAGCGGCATCTGGGACTTCAGTCAAGTAGATTCTAAGTTCTAACTTCTGGGAAATCACTTGCTGTTGTAGGACAGATCATACTCGGGGTTGTCGCCATCAAACTCGATGGCTGGTGTCTTATATGTTCTACTGACAACTGAGTTTATTATTAAATCGGTTAATGGCCACTGAATCTTAGAAACTCAAAAGTTATTGTATGGTACATAATTTTTCCTACTGATATTGTTGTATATTGGTCATGATCGTTTCTTTCCTTGGACTAAATGAAATTGCTATGGAGATTACCACTGATTCTTCTTCTAGGTAAAGATAGACTGTCTTCCTACTTGAATTTGCGTGCGCGCCTATGTTTTCCGTGCTTCCAAATATTTTCTCAATACATCATTTCTCACAAGAGCAGTTCAATGATATGCCGCAATGTACATTTGTTTTGGATGTTTGGTTTATGATAGATGCCTTGAGCTGACCTTAGCTGCTCTTCAACAAGAACATGGGTGTTGCTATCATTTCTTTTCTAACATGAGTAGTAGGTCCAACTGATCTTTGAAAAAAAAAAAAAAAGAGGAAATTTTTGCTTTGTCACGGCCAGCTATCTCATGGTATCAACTCATTATGTTCTTCATGCGATTGGATGCCACCACCGGATAGGGTACAATATCAAATAGAATGTGATGGAACTTTTGAAGATGGGCTATGGTTTCTTCAAAAAGGATGTGATGGAACTTTTCGAGGTGCAAAATCACAAGACATACTAGAGGCAATAACTTAATGTTTACACGAGATATTCGATTGTTGCAAGTGGTACTGGAGTTGTCCGCCTGGCGCCTGTCAGTGTTGCAGTGTAGGGCTAGCGTAGCAATTTCTTGTATTTACTCAAGATGAGAGCAATGTAGCTAGGGCTACCCCATTTAAAATTAGGCATTTAGACCCAATACGATTATAAATAGTTTTGTTTCGAAAGGGATTGATATGAATAATAAATGGGTCAGATATAAAAACAACACATTACATTTAAAGTTGTTTTGGGGTATGTATTAGTTTGCTTACAAATTTGTTTATTAAATAGATCTTTTAACCATATTACGAGTTGAAACCATAAATAGTAAGATGTTAATAATATTTGCGTTTTATTTTGAATTTTTATTCACATCGCACTACTTTCTACATAAATTGGAATTTGATATTTCTTTACCTTTTCCACTTCCTGTTTTCTTAACCATATAAGGTATAACCTCTCAAATCCTTTTTTGTCTATGGTTTGATATTCACATCGTTGTCTTATCTTTTTCAGGTAAAATTCTTTTATTTCCATTGAACTTCGATTATTCACATGTACAATCTCTGAGCTCTTTTACCTTAATGTTTCCACAATTGTAAATTTTTCTTGATGTACCGTGTCATATGATTGAAATATGTGAAGGTGTTCCTACAATTCTTTTGCTTATCACTTGTAATTTATTTTACGATTTATCCTCTTTTCATTTTCATATTTTTAAATATTCAATAGATTATTAATTGGTCAAGATGATGATGATGATGATATTGTTATTATTATTCCCAATGAAAGAATTATATTAAAGATAGAGAATGTTGAGTACATCAGAAAGTTCCTCTTGCATGGGGATTACAACTAGATTACAAGCTTCTTCTTCTTCTAAGATCATCACAAGTGGGGAAAGAGGTATCAATAATCAATCCTTAGACACATCTTTCATTCAATATGTGCAACAACTCAATCAACCGCTTTATTTTCCTACAATTTAACTAAATCAAAATGAACTTTTTTAAAGCAAGACAATAAAATTTTGTGATTATGAATGTACACATGTAGTCTCCATGGAGGTTTGGAAAGTGAACAAATGGCCTAATATACTACTGAGTTGTCCAATTCAAACACAACATATTGCCACTTTATCCACTTTCCATACTTGACATCTACATGGATTGCAATTGCTTTTGCTTCCTCAAGAGAGTTGGCAAGACACTCGCTTCTCCATCACACACATTGACTCCTTCTTATCTTTTGCCTGAAAAGCAATCGCATAGTTACTAGTATGAGAGTCAAATAGGTGTTTGGGCTTAGTTTAATATACCGACTAGGAGGAGCTCTCTAATATGTACCTTGATGGATGCCTCTACATCATAATTGGGGCATCATATTTGCCTCCTTTTTTGCATTGTTCATTCTGCACTACTAGAAGATTTACATTCAAGAAATTGTTTGCAATAACATAAAATCGAGATTGGGAAGTGTTTTTAGAAGTCTATTACACATTTTGTGAGTTGATGCAATTGGGCTTATAGTGCAGGAAAACTCTTGAATGGTGCTTTATTGGATCGACATTAGATGTTAACATCTTGATTCTGCTAGAGCTATCTGTGACACTATAATTACAAACTTAATATTTAGATCTATTGCATTAAAAACTATGTCGCACCTACCTTTCCAAACATTCCACAACAAGATACCTAATTTAGCAAATAAGATCAAAGATTCTTGTTTGTGCAACCTAACCTTTCTTACACAATCCATTAACCAAACATCTAATTTTGTTACCTGACTAAATCTATTCTTAAACCCATAATAGAGGTTTTTTGTTTGTTTAGGGTCATTAATGAAATTAATTACTTAAATAAAATTGAATTAATGTCAGTTATCAAGTTATTGTTTTATAATCCCATGTTATGTATTATTAATGAAATTCACACATGTAAGATGTGATTTTTTTATACAAATAACACGTTAGAGTTATTAAATGTGACTCTTAGGAAAAAATTAACTATTCCTTCTGTGATTTTGTTATAGTATAAGTTTGGGAAGTCAAAGTTACTAAATGCGACATCTTTATAAAAAAAAAAAAAGCAAATTTCATTTTTAAGATGTGATTTTGAAATGAATTTTGGTAATTTTTTCCTTTCAATATACATTTTGGTACATGCATTTAGTCTCTTATAACAACAAACCAGATTCCTTTAGTCCTATCTCAACATTAAGTCATATGATCATTAGCCTCCTGAAAGTGATAAATTATAACAACTCATATTAGTCGCATGTTGTTTCACCAAATTACTTTGAGTAGTAATAAAATGTTTCACATTTGGCAAACATGGAAAATTGCACAACAAGCATCTTGCATCATTGCGAATCTGATGGGAAAAGGAAGCATGCAATATTTCATGAGGCCAGATGAAACGATCTTCTAAATTTACTTCAAGTGGCAAAATTTAATAAATAGCTTTAACTAAATCCTCTTCAAACCACCTACATAAACGTGATCTAAGATCAACTAAGACAAAAACCAGCAAATTTTGCCTAACTTTGGTACACTTGATTGCTAGAAGGTTACCCTCAATGCTTGATATCCACTCGTGTACTGCTAGTCTTATAAATCATCCATTCCTAACTTGCCATAAGGCTCCTTTTAATAAGAGGTCCTTATCATGTAGTATGCTTATCCATCCTTGGGAATCTTTAGATCCTTTAGAGGCATGCAAGAAAGGAGAGAATGAGGAAGGTATATACCTTAGAATACTCGCATCCAAAAGGCATTTAAATTTTGAACTATTCTCCATGCCAACTTGGTTAGAAGCACTAAGTTAAAGACAAACAAGTCTTTAAAATTAAGTCTTTCTTTTTATATGAGGGAAGGGAGTTTATCCCAACTTTGCAAGTAAATTTTCCTCTCCTCTTCTGTTTGATCTCACTAGTAATGAGAGATCATCACCACTTGGCAAGAAACTTCAAATTGCTCATTAAATAGGTAGGAATAACCACCATCACAAATTTGATAAGTGATCCTCTTCCTATATTAGGTAATAGACATCCTTTCTAACTTTTCAATTTAGAGCGTATTTTGTCTTTAATGAACCTTAAATCCTTTGATTTATTTCTTCCCCAATTTGTTGGTAACCCAAGATAATTGCTTGGATTTGTCATCACTAGTATACCAAACAACTCACAAATTTCATGTATTCTCTTTAGCTGGGTGTTGAAGTAGATGCTTGAGTTCTGGAAGTTTACCTTCTACCATGATGCATTTTAATAATTTTATATAAATCCTTTTAGAACTTGAATTTTAGTGGAGTATGCATCAACAAAGAAAAGAGAAACACCACCAAATGAGAAAAAATGTGAAATCATGACATATACTCTTTTAATTTTCATTCCTTTTATAGTGATCTTACATTAGGAATCCATTTACATGCATGTCCCTTAGTGAGCTAACAAAGAATAGGTGAATTTAGAAAATAACACGCACACTAACATCCATCCAAACCATGATTTAACTCAATATAATGATTGTAATTTAAGTAGCCAAAAATTTTTTAGATTAGTTACATTTGATTAGGCTTTACTTTATTAAAACTTTTATTTGAATTGTAATTTCATGTAAAGAGCCAAAACCATATGCTATTTACATTTGGAGAAAATAGTTTTATGCTAAGATTACAAATGACATATATACCAATATTCCAACAAGAGTAACTTGAGTTCAATTTTCCTCTCCCAAAAATTGTAATAGATAATAGTTATCCCCTCCCAAAAGGATTTTTAAGAAAGGTTAATTTTATGATTCTTTTTTTACTCTTTGTATTTGTAAGTATTCTATAAACTTATTTACAACTTTTCATCAATAATTAAATTCCACCTAAATAAGAGCTACAATTATTAAGCATATCAAATTATAGGTTTAGGTTCTCATACATGATTAACAAACAAATCATGAAACTCAAATACAAAGTATGACACTAGAGCTAATTGAATTTATTTATTTAAGATGAGTAGCATAGTAAAGGTCATTTACCTTATTGAAATTTACTAAGTTACCAATAGAATCCTAGGGCATAGTGGAAGTTTTGAGCTTTAAGACATTTTTTATGTATCAACATGGTGTTATTAAAGGGTAAATTACATAAAAAAATTAGTATTTTTAGTGGTTAAAAAGAGAAATAAATATTTAGGGGAAAACTTCATTTAAGATATTAGAGTTTCAAGTACTTAAATTAAGGAACCAACATTTCGCAAAATTGTTGTTGATAGGCTTTACTTGATCACTGCCTAATATGCCCAAAACTAGAGAAATGGACCAGTAATCGGGTCCTCAAAACCTAGTAAGCACCCCTAACTACCTCAGCCCATGGGCCTCGATCCCTCATCAGCCTAGAATTCAATCTCCTTCAGTTGGTACACAAAATGAACCAAACCGAGGTCTTTCTCTTCATCCTCCTCCAAGCTTCTTCTCTAATGAGTTGCACATTCAACAATATCTCATCGATTCCTCAGATGTCATCATAGGTACCTATAAACCTTCCTAGCTCATCATACTTCCCTCGGGATACTCCAAAGAAATTGCTCTCCACCTGGCCGACCACTCTCCTTATATGATCACCACCACTATCTAAGGTCTAAGTCAACTACCAATAAGGGATCCACACTTGAGCTCATTTTCCTCCCTTGAGAATGTGCCAAGTGAACTAAGAATATTCTGTTGGCCTCAATTTTAGCTTGACCACCGCCTATAAATAGAACCTGAAGCCACAAGGCAAGGGGGTCAATGGGTATATGATCTTATTTAAATTATTGATTTGCACACTTATTTGCTCTCTTTTAACCCACTACTGACTTAAATATCAGAGTAGCCATGTCAGACCACCCCTTCCCCCTTGAAACATCACTAACTATGTTTTTTAGATTGCAAGCTTTAGACCTCTACTTGCGATTTTACTTGCAACATGAGTTAAACAAAGTATCCATAATTAATCGTTGAGGAAAATTAATTGAAAATTAATCCAAATATTGATACCTTAAAAAACTTTACAAAATGTTGATATCTTATTTGATTCATTTTTATAACCATTCAAAACGTGTATACCATAAATTTATATAACTATAAAAAATAGTAACAAATGAAAACTATGAAAATTCTATCATTTTGATCCCAACCCCATAAGTTATTGAACTATTTAAATTTGTATACGTCCATAATAGAAATATTAAAATACCTATTATATTAATTTTTATAATTATTATGGTAATCCGGTAATAGGTTCTTTTAGACTATTTTAAAATATGGTTTGACATCATTGGACATGCCATACTTGGTAAGTGGGTTTCACACTAGAAAAATTAATTTTAAACACTATTTTTAATGTATTTTTTTTATAAAAAATAATCAAATACATGAAAATATGTTATTTTACAAAAAAAAATATATATTTTTAATAGAAATTCTTTTTATTAGTATCGTTAAAATGATTAACACAAATATAGCTTCTTCCAATACCATATGCCAACACAAATTGTGGAATGTACTAGTTTTTTTATGCATGCCAAACACGTATCCTGCATTGCCTCCCAAAAGATTGACGCATCAAAGCATACCAACGGATAGCGATAGTTGTGCCCACCATTTAAAACGAAACGATTTTCTTCATTTACATCCATTTATTATATTTTATATCCAAAGACCAATTCAGCAATAAGAACAACGTCACCGTTAAGATCTTGGCACCACTTTTAAGAGTAATTACTTTAATTTATTTCATTTTTTATAAGAACTCTAAAAGGTATTATCTTCTTATATTGCATTTAATTGTAAGAAATAGACAAGATAATAGTAACTGGACTGCACAGTACAAAAGGTACTGGATAGAATAATTCTCTCATACCATGTTTGGTATGTATGGTACTGGATAAGGATTTATCTGTTGTTTGGTGTTTAGTATATATAAGTACAAAATAAGATATCATATTTTGATTATTATAACCTATATTGTAATATATTTATTTAATTAATTCATCATATTATTTAAGAAAGAAGAAATAGATGATTTAGAAGCATGGATAATTTTGGAATTTTCAAAATTAAAGTTGTTTGTTATGTCTATTTGATTTTTATATCATGGAATATATGGGACAACTTTTTTAGAGTTTATCATGTGTTTTAGGATTTTTTTTTTTGTCCAATCTAATAACTAACAAGAGAAACTAAATAAGGGACTAGAGGTTTTGTCCTTTCCTGTCCCATAAAATTTCTACAACCAGACGCAACCCTAGTCTCTTTTATCTAATTTTTATATTATGGATTTCATAAGTAGTGTAAATAAATTTTAAAAATCTTTTAAAAAAATCTTAGAATGAAATGAATAAATGTTTAAATAAGAAAAAAAACCTTAAAATATTGATGTGATAGTTTAAATATTTCATAAGCTTTTTTATTGTTAAAAGATGGTATAAGATGGCACCAATAAACTGATATATTTTTGCATTCTTAGCTTTGATCTATGTTATGGGATTGTAATAAATGTATCATGTTAGTAAGTTTTTTAAATCAACATTTTCTTTTTAGTTCTTACAAATATATTTTAAAATTTTATTACTTTAGTCAATTTAATATGTACAATTATAATATTTAAATAAAATAATTGATAATGCCGATGTGGTCAAGATGTGGCAATGACACATAATCATTAATGCCATATGAGCATTGGTGTAGAAAAAAGTATGGGGAAAAGTGTTGTATTTTAGAAAAGTGGGGTATCCATATTTTTTTACAAAGTTTAGAGGGTTGGTAGATATAATTTACTCAAAAGTGAGTTTAAATTAAGAGACTGGTTCAATTCAATTGTAACTCATCTCTTGAAGAAATAAGTTTGTTGTCTTCTTCCTTAGACCCTAATCATATGTTTGGAGGAATGGACTGGAATATAATCACGATTCCAGCTTCCATTCCTTTTCTTGTGTTTGGAAGCATTATAAGAAAACGGAATCGCGATTCCATTTCACATTTCATTAATAATTTTTATTTAAATTGCCTTTTTATTTTGTATAAATTTATTATTTATTTTTTTAAAGTGTATTTTTGGTAAATTCCAATATAAACTAGTTCATATCTATTTCATTTTGTGTCTGTATCCAAATAAAGGAATGGATTTATCATTCCCATATTGATTCGATTCCATTCCATTTCATTCCTTCGATTCCAATCCATTCTATTCCGAACAATTCTTGCGTATCAAACATGACATAATTGAAAACACTCCAAAACTTTAATATGTTTTTTCCTCGACTATGGTATGCTTCGTCGTATTTTTTCTACATGGCTGTGTGAAATTTTTTATTAAAGACATCAAAATATGGATCCTTAAAAGGCTCAACAACATACCCTGTAGCCTATATGTCACACCTCTAAGAGGGGCTTAGTAGAATTAACCTAAAGTAATCATACCGTAATATAAGAACCGTTTTGCAAGTTAGAGAATTACAAAACTCCACTTAATATTTAGTATACATGTTTAATTCTATAAAAACATTTTGATCACTAAGGAAATACAATTCTCACAGTCCACCAGAACCACAAAGAATCCGTATCCTTACCAAATAGCAAAATAAAATAGATAACTTACATATTATAAAGTGTTAAACAATTATACAACTAACCTAATTCTAAACTTATCTTATACATTATAAAATCTCTAAATTAAATATTAAACATATGGATTACATTCTAAGATCATCTTCCTATCTTCGAGGACATCATTGAAGAAGATTTATCTTCACATATTCTAAGCCCATTCTCTATAGGGGTGTGAGCTAAACCATGGCTCAATGAATAATGAGACCAGATCACACATTAAAAAAAAATGTCAAGCAAGTGTTGTTAACAAACATAACAAGTGCAACACTCAACCATATGATATGTACAATCTGGATATTTGAAATCCAAACCAATGGAGATTTACACCCTCTCTTGGGGTTTGAAGGATCGACATAAGTCATTCACACCAAGGAGAAACTGAGAACTAAGAAAGGAAGATTTCTTTTTAAACTCATTTGTTATTTATATATACATATTATTAACATAACCTCAACTTTACCTTAGGAAAAAACTAAGGAAAGAGGATTTCTTTTTTAAACTCATTTGTTATTTATTTATACATATTATTAATATAACCTCAACTTCACCTCAAAACCTTAGAAACTCTACTAAGTATTAGCCCCCTCTATTCAATTCTCATTAGGCGACATCCTTTGGTGCGTATTTATTTCTTGTAGGGCTAACATACTTAGGGGTAATCTTAACAGATTCACTAGACTTTCCAATCATTACCCTAAAACCGAGGAATTAATACGTGATGTGAACACCAAATGAAGGCAAGTTATTCTTGTCATGCAATGCATGCCCATTTAATTTAAGGGATAAAGTTTAAAGATATTTATTAGTAAGGAATTAGGGCTTGAACCTTTTAGATCAATATTTTAAATATCGAAAATAGTTTAAAATAAATTTAGAAGTCCATATAATAGAAATTAATTAGTTTAGAAATCTAGTTTAAGAGTTTCATTTATACGGAATTGATATTTGGTTTAGGTTTGGTCTTAAAAACTATTTTTTTTTTTAAGCAAGTAGATGAACTCAAAATTTATGGAGATTAAAGAAATAAAATTTAGGTTAAAATGGCTAAATTAGGGCATTTTATAAATTTAGATAATTGAACTTGAGATTTGGATCATTTGAAAATTGAAGGAAAAAGAGATTCAAGTTGATGATTGTAAAGATTGAGTAATTCAATTGATGAAATAGACTAAAGCTTGAGTTTATAAATTTACTAAAAATTTGAATTGTTCGTTTAAGGGTTTAGAATTTTGAAATTGAATGAAAAGAGGTTTTAATTAAAAATTGGTTGAGATAATGATGAAATTTGCATTGTTGGATAAGATTGCTAATATAATTAGGCTAATCAAAGGGGATATTTGAAATGTCAAATTTCAATTAAATCCATTTATTAATTTGATTATGTTAATCTATCTAATCATATTCCATAGTTTACCTTACTTGGCTTAATTAAATTATCTAAGTTCAATTCTAAATTAAATTCTAATTCATGTTTTACTATTGCTTTTCATTTTTAAAGAAATTTTAATTTATTTGTCAAGTGTTCATATTTGTTAGGTTTATCTGCTACAGGTATTATGGTTACATTATTTTTCTCTTTTATCACCTCTATTTGAAGTTTCTTACTAATTTTGTTTTCATAAAACATTTTGGAATTCGATGTTGCTTAAGTTTACTATTATCTCTTTATAAACATCTATTTTATTTAATATTTATTTATCAATATCATAATTTGAACTTTTAAATCTTTCTTTAACTTTACACAACTGATATTTTATGCAATATAGCACATATAAAACAATAAGAATTAGTTTAGCATTTCTAACCTTCACTTACTCGTTTTTTGAAGAAGACTTAGACTCAACAAAGACGATCAATGACTAGTGACTTAACTTGACTCAACTAGACTTGTCTCTAGACTTAAGACGACACAACACTAACTCATATAACACAACAAACTCAACAAATGAAAGTTGTAGGTTCGCTTTGCCTGTCTTATCTGAATATATATATATATATATATATGAAAATACAGTGCTCATATTCTTTTAATCAGTAAAGATATCATGTTTTCTAACTTTTATTAGCGTGATCATCTTAACAAGATTATAATTAAGATGTCTCATTTTTGCTTTTTTACATATATATATATATATATATCAAATTTTACCATTTTATATTTGTAGGTTATTACCGAAAAGTTACAGAAAATTTTTTCTTAAAATTTTTATTGATAACGAATCAAATTCTTCAATGACCATTAAACCTTTATTGCGAATAATTTTTATTCATATTTTAATATTCTTAAATCGCGAATAATCATAAGTGATTATTGCGACTTTTCTTTAAACCTTTAAAAAAATTTACATTATATACTTCATGATTTTCATATTCAAATTGTATAAATTTAGGTGATTACAGTATACATGCTTCAATAATGTCAAGATCTTAAAATAAGACATTATCATCGTATAGGGGCGTCTTAGGGGAAGAAAATTATTAGGAGTGATATGTAATGGGCATTAGAGAATTAATTATAATAGATTTTGTATATATTCTAAATTTAGTAGATAATAAATTCTAAATTTAATAAAAAAATCAATTGTAATAACCTTGTAATTAATTACAATATCCTAATTCCAGGATAGTTTTCTATTTTTGTAACTCATGGAAATGCTTAATTTATGTATATATATCCATTCTTAATCAATAAAATAGATAAGCCATTGTTTCTCAATATTCCTCTCTTTATTTCAACATGGTACCAGAGCAGTAATCTTCGTGACGTTGTCACGCCCCGAGGGTATCTTAGACGGGACAGTTCCGCCATACACAATACCCGCTTAAGATTTAAATCATAAATCTCTTAAAGCCATAATATTGTGCAGAAGCGTATCCTAAATAGATAACCAATGGGTTTGATAGTATCAGATTAGCCATATAATATACAACTAATAGCCTCAAAACTAACTAATAACTACTGTAGAAATATAACATTAACAGAAAAGTAGTTTAAGAGTGTATATAACAAAGCAGCTGATTACTGATCCTGTAAATATTACAATCTTGTTTCAAAGATTTATTTAAAAACCCCTCCCAGGAAAAAGAAGAAGGAACTCTCTTCAACCCTCGTATCCTTCCCTCAAAACCCTGAATCTAAAGGGAAGCTAACCTGAGGGTAGCCTCGTCCTGACTGGTACCAAAGATAGTCCTGTGACAATAAACTGTAAGGGAGTGAGCGATCCACAGGCTCAGCGAGTTATACTCCTCATTCTATACCATTCAAGCAAGTTATTAATTCAAACATATGCAATGCAAACAATCAAGTGGACAAATATATATAGCCAACCGGCAACCATATACATATTCGGATTTACGCCCTCCGAATCCGGGGTTGGGGTATATCCACTCATCAGCACCCAGATTAATATACTTCGGGAATCAAATTTCTCAAGAAAACTTTTTATATATCAAAATAATATACCTATAACAACATCCCAGTGAAGTAATAAATCCGAAACAATGACCCGGCGCGATTCTAGAGAAAGGGCCGTCTCCCCAGGACGACTTAGTTCCCATTCCCCCTTGAACAATGCCCATGGTACATACTAGGTATATACCACTTCGTCCTCCATGTTCACCATCCTCCGGGACAGTGCGGCCCATCCGGGTCAAGTGTAGTGGTGATGGCCTTCTACATCATAAATGCTATGCATGAATGTATTCAATTATTATGCCAATTGTTTTATATTTATTTACTTGCGTGCAACAAGTTTCATACACTTTCATTCTATTCTCTAGCATCCAATGGGTTTAGAATATCATTACAATTATCTTATCACCAATTCAAGTAACCACAGTCACAATTTATTTTCCCAACCCTTAATATTTTATTACTTGATTAATTCTATACTACAACCACAATCAAGTATAGAGAATCATAGGAATATACTCACCTGTCCATATTTCTTGTCATCGTAATAGTCAACACAGCAGGTCAAGCTCAGAGTCAAAACACCTGAATATAATTAAAGATGAAATATACTATAAGAATTGACTAAAAACATCTAATATATATATATAAATATATATCTATACTACAGACTTCCTATATTTTCTAATCTAGCACTAAAACCTTATAATAACTAATATAAATCGATTTAACAGATTATACGTACAAAGGTGGTTTACTAATTATTTAAGAGTTATTTGAAATATAAGCAAAATAATAATAATAACTAATAGAAATAAAAAAATATTATTATTAAGGATAAAGAAATTTTAACCCAAGTAATATAAGTAACTAAACATATAGATATTATATAATACAATTTAAAGGTTAAAGGAAATAATTTAATAAATATGAGTAATAATAATAATAATAATAATAAAAACCAATATATATCATAATTTTACGTCTATATATAAACATCTAAATATAATCAACATACTTATCTTATTTTAATAATTTAATTCTTATGTATATATGCAAGCATAAATATGTTATAGCAAAATTATAATATATCATATGTATATATATGTATAAATATATATAAATAATAACATACAATAGCTTTATATATACACATATATACATAACAAACTATAATATATATAACATATACATATATACATATATTCATATACTAATTATCTATTTAACATATACGTATATATATATATATGGACAGAAGAAGCACGCGGCTGCTGCACGGAGGGAGGAGCAGCGCGGCTGCTGCTGCAGCGTGGAGCGCTCACTTGGAGCGCCTGCTCGAGCGCTACCTAGCGCTCGCTGAGCGCTCCTTCAGCGCTCCTTGTGCGCTCGCTGAGCGCTCTTGAGCGCTAGCTTGAGCGCTCCATGAGCGCTCGCTAGCGCTGCTGGAGCGCATCAGATGCGCTCCCTGAGCGCTAGGCTGGGCGCTCGTTGAGCGCTGCTCCGAGCACCCATGAGGCCTTCCAGCGCGCGTGGAGGCTCGGTGGGGGCAGAGCACCCTGCTCTGCCCGTGTGCAGCGGTGCGTGTGTGGTGGGGTGATGCTGCGGTGGAGCGTGTGTGCTGTGGTGCGGTGGCTGGGGTGGTGCTGCGTGGGCTGTGCGAGGAAGAAGAAGAAGAAGAAACAAAAGAAGAAGAAGAAGAAGCAAAAGAAGAACCAGAGAAAAAAAACAGAGGCGGAAAGAAAGAAGGAAAAAGAGAAGGAGACTTACCCCTTAGATCTTCGGCCAGACAACAAGGAAGAAGAAGAAAGAAAAAAAAAAAACAGGAAAAGAAACGAAACAAAGAAGAAAGAAAAGAAAACAGAGGAAATCCAAATCGGAAAGGAAAAAGAAAGAAGAGGAACCGCAGCTTAAGCATATATATATATATATATATATATATATCAAGTCAAAGAGAGCTTAAGGTCAACAAAAACAATTGTCAGACATATCCTCCGCAATTTATCTTATATAAAATATATATATAATAAATTGATCACAAGATGGATCTTCTTAAATTATTTATTAACTAATTGTCTCGGAAAAATTTAATCAAAAATAAGAAATATCCAAATTAAACAAAATAGCGCGGTTTAAAATTATAATAGAAAATCGAATAATATTTTTATCGTATAAGATCAAATACTCAGACAACTTTCGGACAAAGAATTTATAAATAAAATCTTTAATTAATACTGTTTAGAGTAGATTCATATTTGAATAAAGAAAAATTAGTTTATTAAGAAGTTTATACTCAATTTGATAAATAAAATAAAATAATCAAAATAATAATTAAAATTATCAAGACAATTTAAGAATTCAGAATTCGGAAATTTTCGGAGCTCACAGACGTATTTTTAGACAAACCATAAAACTGTACCACTAGTCCCCCCGATGGCTTCCGATGCTACCTACTCTTCCACTAATGATTCAATCTTCATTAAACTCAACACCCCCCGCGCCCACCCCCCCCCCCAAAAGATCCTCAACATCCCCTTTTTACAATCAATCTTTTAAATATTACCAAATTGTCATCCACCAAGTATCTTACATGGAGCCTTCAAATTTGATCTCTTCTTGAAGGTTACGATCTTCATCACTTCATTGATGGCACTCATACTCCACCACCACCCTTCATCATTGTCAATGGTGTTACATCTCTAAATTCATCATACACAACCTGGAAGTGCCAAGATCATCTATCTTTAGAGCTACACTTGGTGTTATCTCTATTTCACTTTATTGCTCGCACCACCACTTCCCTTGATGCATGTCAAACCTTAGCTAATACCTATGTTAAACCATCTCATGGTCATATTAAACAATTGAAGGAACAATTAAAGCAGTGTAACAAAAGCTCAAAATCAATTAGTGAATATATGCAGGCAACAAAGACTCATGCCGATGAACTTGCTCTGTTGGGGAAGCCAGTTGATGATGAGGATCTTATTGGTCGGATTCTTGAAGGACTCAGAGATGACTACAAATCAGTTATTGATACAATTAATGTTTGTGACACATTAATTTCTTTTGTTGAGCTTCATGAAAAAATTCTCAACAAAGAAGCATCCTTTTAGACTGCTCAACCATCTACTCTATCACTACCAATGACAACAAATCCCATAGCCTTCGGAAATCATTCAAATTGGCACTCTCTAGCCACCAATTCACAACAACCAAGTCCTACCATTACGCCTTCTTCTCATATTCAATGCTAACCCAAACCTTATTTAGGTAGTTGTCAAGCATGTGGGATTCAAGGATACACAGCCAAACAATGCCCAATGTTTCGACTTGTCACTGATCAATAATCCCCAATACCTCATCCTCAAGATTTTTAGGGATATGGCACCTCCACACCCAAGTAACCACGAGCCAATCATGTTGCTCTCGGCAACAACACTCCTCCTTCTTGGTTGCTGGATAGTGGAGCATCTCACCATGTTATATCTGACTTAAGAAATCTCTCTCTTCATAGTCCATATCAAGGATCCAATGATGTCATGATTGGTGATGGATCAACCCTTCGCATCATCCATACCAGTTCTACCACCATACCTACTTCCTCGCACTCCATTACTTTACAAATGTTCTTTGTGTCCCTTTCGTGAAAAAGAATTTAATTTCAATTTATCAATTTTGTACTAATAACAATTTTTCTATTAAATTCTCACCTTCTGCCTTTTAAGTGAAGGATCTAAACACAAGGGTAATCCTTTTGATGGGTGATCCTAAGGATGGCAGATATAAGTAACTAACTACATCCCCTCCAATTGCCTCTTCACCGTTGCTTGCTTTTTCTAATGTCAATACCACTTCGTCCTAGTGTAGACGTCGTCACGGTTCGGTTCGGGTCTGGAACCGGAACTGAACCTATGGGAGCCGATTCGGTTCCCGATTCTTAGGAACCACCGGTTCTAGAGGACCCGAGAATCATGAAAAAAATAAAAAAACCAATTAAATAATTTACTTAAATTAACTAAGAAAAAATGTAAAATAAATTTTTAACTTGAAATAACACTGAGCCTGGCAATAATTGTTTATAGCATTAGTTAAAAGAAATTCTATAATTATGTATTTATTTATATACAATCACTCGCACTTTTTCAGTTGTTATATTAGCAATATGACACTATAAAATATTCAAGATACAAATAATTCCCAACAACAAAAAATGAATCACACATTGTTAAGAAAACAAGTCTACTTTGGTTAGAAGTCTGCATAAATTTAACAATATATGATTTCAAATGTATTTATTACTTGTATTGTTAATAATAACACATTAAATATTGTGAATATGAAATAAATTTTTTATTATTTATGCAAAAGTAGTTTTAAATATTTGTTTTATAATCACAATTTTTTATAATTTCTTGCTTTTTTATAATTTTTATGGTGTAAAACCACCAATTCTGTCGATTCTTGAACCGGCGGTTCTAAACCGTCCGATCATACAATTTTTAAGGATGAAACCATAAGTACCAGCTAGTTCGATTCAGACTCGCCACTCCCGGGCCGGTTCCTGGTTCAGGAACCGTCAGTGATGGGTCAAGTCGGTTCCCAATTCAGAACCGAGCCGTGATGATGTCTATCCTAGTGGCACTCTAGACTAGGGCATCCATCATTGACTATAATGAAAAATATTGTTTTCAAGTTTTCTTTATCATTTTCTAGTCCATTATCCTCACCAACACATTGTAATGCCTATTCATGTAATAAAAGCCATAAAATTCCATTTTCTTCTTCTACATTAACTTCTTCTCATCTGCTTGAACTTCTCTTTTCTAATGTATGGACCTCTCCTATTTATTCAGTTGATGGTTTTTAGTACTATGTTATCTTTGTTGATCATTATATACGATATATTTGGTACTATCCACTTAAATGGAAATCCCATGTGTATGATATCTTTGTTCGCTTCTAAGCATTAGTTGAAAACCAATTTAAACACTAAATTGTAACTCTCTATTCAAATAATGATGGCAAATATCAAGCTCGTGATAGTTTTCTCTCCATCAATGGTATATCCCATCTTACTACACCACCCCATACATCATAATACAATGGTCTTTTCGAACGACATCATCGCTATATTGTTGAGACAGGTCTATCTCTTCTCATTCATGCTTCGATGCCTTTAACTTATTGGACTTATGCCTTTGCCACTGCTATGTATTTCATCAATTGTATGCCCACACCTATACTACATCTTTTATCTCCTTTTGAATAACTCTTTGAGTCTCAACCCAACTATGCTAAACTTTAGGTATTCGGTTGCTTATGTTATCTGTGGCTTCGTCCTTATTCCAACATAAACTTGACTCACGTTCCACCCTTTGTATTTTTCTTGGTTACTGTTCAACACAAAGTACCTATATCTATCTTGATTTGTCCACTTCTAAAACATATATTTCTCATCATGTCTTATTTTCTCGGCATTGAGGTTCTCGCCACTCCATTTGGTCTAATGCTTAGTCAAGGGCACTACATCACTGATCTTTTTGCTTGGATAAAAATTTCCAGTGCAAAACCTGTTGCTATACCACTTGCTACAAATAGCAATTTCACACTTTATTGAGGTACTGCTCTAAATGACTACATAGAGTATGCATTGCCCAATGTCTGAACATTGGAACACTACAAAATGACTGCTTTGATTTCCGTATGGCACATTGACTCGTGGATTATTTCTTCATAAGTAAAATCCGCTTTCTCTTCATGTCTTTCTGATGCTCTTACTAAACCGCTTCCACGAAGTCGCTTTCAAGAATTAAGGACCAAAATTGGTGTCTCCGCTGGAGCTCCAACTTGATGGGGCATATAAGAGAATTAATTATAATAAATTTTTGATATATTCTACATTTAGTAATATTTAGACTTTCTATATATTATAAATTTTATAAAGAATCAATTGTAATAACCTTGTAATTAATTGTAATCTCCTAATTCTAGGATAGTTTCTTAGTTTCATAATGCTAGGATAGTTTTCTTTTTGTAACTCATGGCAATGCTCAATTTGTGTATATATATTCATTCTTAATCAATGAAATAGATACTCCATTGTTTCTCACTATTCCTCTCTTTATTTCAACAATGGGGTAACTTACATCAAAAGGTATCAATGTTTGAGAATACGTTCATTTAAGGTATCAACATTCTAAATGGTTAAAAATTGGAATCAACAATTTGTAAAGTGAGTCAAATAAGGTATTAATAATTGATCATTAATCAAAATTAAGGAAACTTGATTGAAAACTAATCCAAATGTTTAATACCTTAAATGAACTTTGCAAAACTTTGATATCTCATTTGATTTACTATATGAAATGTTGATTCCTTCTTTTAACCATTGGAAATATCGATGCTTAAATTAATTTGCCCCTAAACATTCATATATTTTAATATAATTTACCCATATGTAATGTACATATCTAGCTTGGGTGGACTAGGAGGTATTTCGACTGGAAGGTGTTTAATGAAATGTCTAAGAGAGTTGGTAGTTTAGGAATGTTTTCAATTAGGGTTTGAGGAAGAAGAAAACGAAGTCATCTCTTGAATAAATTGGATTCGTCTCTTGAAGAGATAAATTTGGAGCAATTTAAACTGTATTCTTAAGGATACGTTTAATTTGCTTATTTTTTAGATTATTTTCATCTTAGAGGCTTTTTGCAACTTTTTATTAAAATTACTGTTAATTTTTTCCTTATCCCCTTATTGAAACATTCACCAACTCTGTATAAGATAAATAATATAATTTATCAATAAAAAATCATAAAGATGGAATTTTTACTAAAAAGTAGCACAATTATGCATCCATGTGACAAATACTTAAGCAAAATTGGATAATATAAGTATGAGATAATCATAATTTTAGAAATTTAAGATAATTGAAGAAAAATGATCTTGATTTTTTTCTTTTTTTCTTTTTCCAACAGTAACTGCATAAGATTTCAATAAAATCTAAGAAAACAAGTGTTTAACAAGATGCTAAGACCAAGTTTTAACATGGATCAAGAACATAATTACAAACATTACTGTTATGGTCAACTATATTAAAAGTTTGACTCCAAAAAAGCTCTTTGATAGAGTGAGGAAAGAGATTAAAACCAACAAGAGGAATATTGCTAGAGAAAGAGAAGTATTCATTCATAAAGAGTTTTAAGTATCTCAAAATACAAACCATGGGCTCACAGATAGGCCCTCATTAAAACACAAGTTTGATAGTGAAGTTTATATAATAGAAATAAGATAATGATCCAGCGGATTCTGGTCACTCCACTCGTTGAGAAATTCCTCGTAGTCCGTGTTATACCCCATGTAATCATAGGTGTTATCATCATAGTCATCAATACCTAAAAAAGAAAGAAATGAGTCCAAGCTCAATACGGCAGCAACACAAGCACACATGAGATGGGCACACACCTATTTTATATGTAATGTAACAATCAATAGTTTATATTGTTAAATTAAAGCATAGCAAACAACAATGGAGCACTCACACTCCGGCAATACGCTAGGAATCTAAGGGCCTTGAGTAGCAACAACTGCTCAAGAGGTTGATATATGCAACCGAATACCTATATCTCCTACCTTTACAAGTAATAGCCTCGTCTAAAGAGTCATAGTCATTACGCATTTTACCTTTCATAGTCCATAACACAGTGCAACTCGATCAGTGCCCATAGTCATGAACCACACTATACTACTTCTCTCCAATCCAAGTAGATGTTATTACACTACCATTTCCCTATCAGCTACTTGACAAGCCATCCACGAAGGCCTAAACGCCTAACTACAGTGCTAGCACCGCCTAGCAAAGTTGCCGACCCTCGAACCAGGTCTTAAAAATGGCTACGCACAAGCAACAAGTAATTATTAAAGCCGTCTTTAAATATTATGTCATTTAGAATGATTACCCTAACATGCAACACATAACTCACTGCGTACCTAGTATAAAATCTGTGTTCTAAACAAATAGGTGATTGACCAGAAGGTACTTCAGAAGGTAAAGCAGACTCAAAGTGTGTAAATATTACTCAGGACATTAATTCATATAAGCATTTAAATAAATTGTTTACTTATATTAAACTCATATAATATACTCATGTTTTTAGTGAATATTCATTTGAAACAACATATTCCCCTTATTATTCATAGTCTATCGTGAGCCAATTACAAATTAATATGGTTTTAGAGGAGTTCATTAGTTTGATTAATAGTTAAATATAAATTGTTGGTTTTCTAAAGAATTTGTTAAGCTAATATTAGTTAATAAATCTATATTATCTTAATTTAGCAAAGTTGGATAGAATTAATTAATCAAGTTCATTTTATATTCAACTTAGTCTACTAACTCATTTTATGGTAATTAGGTCCTTAAAATGGTAATTTCAATAACATATTTTATAATCAATCTAATATACTTTTATTAAGTGAAGTAACTCATTTAAAATATAATTATTCTATTTATATCATTAATAATTCATTTGTATCTCTAAATGTACTAAGGAATCTAAACTAGTTTCCTATCATATTTATAATATCTTATGATGCCATATTTATACATATTTTATTAAATAAATTCCAAAAATTATTATAATTAATTATTCATCTTTAAATTCATATTTTAATATGAAAACAAATTATTTACATTTATTTCATATTTATTTGATTAGATTAAATTTTCTTTGAATTTCAATATTTCATTTCCTATAGAAAATCATTATGCACCTTAACTTTAATCAATTGGTTCATTATCTTAAACATGGGTTTTTAAGCTCAAATTTTCATTTAAAATTCTTGACACATATATTTATATGTTTATAAGTTCATTGGCCTAAACTAATTAGTTAATTATGGTTTTAATTTTAATTAACTCAAAATTATCTAGAAATAGGGGATACATAGCGTTAACTGATTGGTTCACTTGATTTTGACCATTGATATGATTGGTTCTTTGCCAGTTCATCATGTGTTTGTAAAGTAGACACGTGGATCTACTGTTCCGACAAGGTCTCGCCGCCAATGAAGCTCATTTGGATGTCGGTCCAACCACCTAGATTGATGTCACGTAGCGACGCTAGGACTGTCCGACACTGTTTTCTAATTTTTCAAGTTTCCTTTTTTAACTCGACTTCTAACCTTTTTTTTTAATCATCTAAAACATGTTTATTTTATGTTGTTTCATCTAGTTCATAATAGATTTATATTTTACAAATTAAATCACAAATCATAGCTCAAATAATCAATATCAACACAATTTATCCAATTTCCATCATATATCAAAACATACATACATACACATACTTCAAGATTTTTGTTTGATAATAAAACATATCAATCTAAGATAATCATACATATAAATTCATATTTCAGCACACACACATATGCAATAATTTCACTAAATCAACAACTTATTATAGCATATATATATACATGCTCATTTGGTTTTCATGGTTACATACACATATATTGATCATTACTTAAATCCAAGTTTATTTTCAGTGTTTTCCATGAATTTAAATGTCATTAACATATCATAAACATGTTAATTATATTACTTACTTGTTTTAGCAAAACAGTTTAGATTCTTTACTAGTACTCCTCCTTATGTTGATGAAGCTTCTTCAAGCCAATTTTCCAAGCTTCAACCTTTGTTTTAGCCTTCAAAACCACCCGAGAATTTATTGAAATGGAGATTAGATTTTAGAGAGAAATTGAGTGATTAGATGATGGGAATATGATCGATTTTCTTACTTATTGAAGACTTGTCTTAAAGAGAGATTGTTGTAGAATTTTGTGTTTTAGGGAGATTTTCTTGAGAGAATTTAGGGGTTAGGGCTGTTGAAAATGGAAGGAAAATTAAGGCTTTCTAAGGCTTCAATTTATAGCATTTTATGTCTTCTAAATTCCATTAGGATTAAGGGCATATTGGTCCTTTTACTTGAATAGTTTAGAGGCATTTTGGTCTTTTCATAGGTATAGAATTCTTCTTAAATTCGTTAAGGTCATTTTGGTCTTTTCACATGTTGTAGATGTCAAGAATTTAGGGCATTATATCATGTGTGATGATGCATGGTAAGAGCACAGGCTTCATGGGGTTTATGGACTTGATTCATGGGCTTTATGTTAATGGGCTTGGATTTAAGCAAATCGGCTTGGACTTTCATGTGTTGAAATAAACTCTAGGTTATGGGCTTTTAGGCATTTGAAATTAAACTTAAAGAATAAGAATAGAAAGTTTACTAATTGCATTAGACATTGATTTTTATGAAATTTAATAAAGGAAAATTACTATATTATTTGAATTTAGGATTTTAGGGGCTTACGAATTGGTAATTGGAAGCAAATATTTAGTTTTAAAATTTCTAAGATTTAAGGAGTTGAAATTTAAGCTTAAATGGCTAAAGTGAAGGTTTAGGAGTTTATGCGATTAAACTTGACGAATCAAGTTTAAGTTGATAGTTGGAATGTATCAAATAATATGAACTTGTTAAAAATAGGTAATTGAAGTAGTTTAATAGGTTAAATCGATATTTACGTATTTGAATCTCTATTTTCAATTAAATTTATTTACTAGTTTAATTATATTAAACTATCTATTTATACCATATAGTTTGTATAATTCCACTAGTTAAATCATTTAAAATCAATCTCTAAACTAAATTTCAATTAAAGTTCAAAATTACCCGTATTTTCATACTGATTGTCTAATAATATCTAATTAACTTAAATGGAAATTTGAGGTATTTCAAAGTTGAGCTTAGATTTATTAACTAAGTTCATTTTATATCTAAGAGTTCATTTTAAAACCAATCATTTAATTCTAACAAGCTATAGCTATTAAGTCTATTCTATTAATTTAATCTTGCTTACTAATTATCAAATCAGTTTTACTAAACATATACATTAACATTTATAATTAATATTATATACATACATGAACATATTCATCAAAACATATTCAACAACATAATATACCACATTTAAATGCTTGTATACATATAACACATTAACATATAACAATGTATACATATAAACATTAACATATAACAATCACATTTCATTAACATATCACAGACAATTACATTTATTTAACTAGAACTTTATATTTGAAATATGTTATTTTTATTTAATAATTTCTACAAAGAATAATCTCTACACACACACACACACACTACTTATTATTTATCTCATTCACGTATTTATTTTATTTCTCTTTCTTTTTTTTTACAAGGGGGCTGATTAGTGATCACTCCCTCATCACACCCTCTATAACACCCATGATCAAAGTATTTTGAATTAAAACATCAAACAGAGCCGATCACACCCTTAACAACGCCAATTATGGCCATCACGTGATCTATCATGCCCGTGATCACCCTAAATTTATAAAACAGAGCTTATAATGGGATCCGTAACACCTATTATCAAGTGTGCATAAAAAATTATAAGGAACAGAGACCATCATGGGTTTCATCATGCCCATAATGAATGCCCTGCACCAGTTTTTTCACATTTTTCCTTGTTTATTACTTTAAAACTTAACTTATTTAACTACTTATTTTACATCACAAACTCAACATACACAAATTTGTAACATGTATAGATATATTACATCATATTTCGTCAAATCATATCATCAAGCTCTTTAGTTCTATATTTATTTACACAACCTAGGTTCTAGCATTCAAGTTCATATCTTACTACTTTACTAAATTTTATTGCAAACTCTACTTATATCTAGCATTGGTTCATCATATACATGCATAAACAAAAATCATAACAAAGAAAAACATTTAACTTGCTTATTTAGTAGACTTAAGCAACTTGATCTTCTCTACCACTATTACTTCTTAGTTGTTGAAGCTACTTAAAGCTCAATTCCCACTTCCTATCTTGTTTTCTATCTTCAGTTTCTCCTATGATCTCGTTGAATTTGAGATTTGAGTTGATTTGTTTAAAATAAAAAGAAGAAGAAAAAGACAAAAGGAAGGAGGAAACGTAGAGAAGAGCAGAAAGAGAGAAGAAGGGTGGAAGCTAAAAAAAAAAAAAAAAAGGGGTCAAAGGGAAAAAGAAATAAAAGTTAAGGATAAAAGTTTAATTAAAGATATTTATGAGTAGGGACTTTGAGTTTAAGCTTTTCAAATAATTATATTAAGTATTAAAAATAATTAGAAACAAATATGAGAATGTATAAAATAGAAATTAATAACTTGATGAAAAAAATCTAGCTTAGTAGTTTAATCTGTAGAAATTTGATATTTAATTTGGGTTCGGGATTAAGAACTGGTTTTTTTAACAAGCAGTAGAATTTCAAATTTTATGGGGACTAAGGAAATAGGATTTAAATTAAAATGACTACTTTTAAAATTTAAGTATTTGAACTTAAAAAATTTATTTCATTTAAAAATTTAATGAAAATGAGATCTTATTAAAAATTAGTTGAGATGATGATGCAATTTAATTTGTTAGAATAGATAGTTAAAGAAAATAGACAAATTGAAAGGAATATTTGAAATCCCAAATTTTAATTAAATCTATTTACTAATTTAATTATGTCAAGTTATCTAACCATACTCTATTGTTTACTTGTTTTACTTAATTAAACTATCTAAGTTTAATTTCTAAATTGAATTCAAATCAAAGTTCAACATTAACCACCTATTATACTAGTTAATTATGGCAATTCTAACTTAGATAGGTAAAAATTTGGGATATTTCAAAATGAGTCAAGCTCAAGCTTAAATTTCAAGCTCAATAAAAGCTTGGTAGACTTAATAAAAAGCTCCGCTTGACTCAAGCTCATTTCATAAATAAGTTGAGTTTGAGCCTAAATTTTAGACTTGATAAAAAGCTTGGCTTGAGCTTGAACTCGATAAATTTTGAATGAGCCAAGTGTGATCCTTTAACTGTTTAGCTCGGCTCATTTGCTGCCCTACTTACAACTTTTGAAAATTTTATCAACTTTCCTAATCTAAAAATTTTGTTTTTCTGTATAATTCCTATTAAGTGAAAGATCAAAGCTAATCTTATCACTTTAATAATATATATTACAATAAATGTCATTTTTGGTTCATGAGTTTCACTGACTTTTATAGTTAATTTTTAACAACTCTTAGATCTAAGGTGAAGAGTTGGGCTTAACTCATTTAAAAAAGATCAAGTTCAAGCTAAACCAAGTCTAGTTGAGCATTTGATCTTTATCAGCTTGAATTTTAAATTTGATGTAAGCCCTAGGAATTTTTCATTTCAAGAACAAAGTTTGATGCATTTAAAAGCACCATGAGGTTCTTCCTGTTATTTAAAAATATCAAAGACAAGGTTTCGTGTTTTGAAGTTTCTTTGTTTTGGTTTGAGATCAAGATAAGATTTCCCAAGAGAATGAATGTATTGAATGTCATAAACCTAAAAGCACTTAAAAACCCTAATATATTCTACATGTGAGTGGCACATCCACTAAGAATCAAAATAACACACAAACTAAACAACTTAAGCAACTCTCAAGCACCTCAATTGACCTAGTTTAGAAGATCTCTAAAAAATTATGGTAAGTTGTATTCAAGTAGGAGCCACATGTCTAAGCTAGGAAGTGACACATATAGTGCCATTGGAGTGACACATGGAGTGCCCCTAGGATGACACTTGGAGCTTCCAACGCCTTATCATTTAGCATTTCTAGAAAGACAACATAATGAACCCTAGCTTATCTTATAGCCGTGTAGCTCTCTATAGGTGCGTGTGTTTTGACATGGAGAAAACAATAAAGAAACCCTTTCTTCCGACATCCCCATGACCAAAAGCATTAAGGAGGATGGATAGACCCCATGAGCATCACATCATCTTCTCATCAAACATCATGACTATGGAGTGTTCACACTATAACCTATCAACCTTGTTCCCTTGAACTGTGGCAGCCATTGCTAAAAATAGCAAATTGGCAACATATCAACAACTTCATGACAATAATTGAGGAATCCCATGATGACCTAGCCTAGCAAATGATAGGATAGGCCATAATTTCTCTTTCTTTCTCCTTTCCAAAAGCGAAGATTACCTTTGTGCAAATCTACATGTGCGGCCACAGCAAACAAGATCCTTAAGTTTAAAACATCACATGTGCAATCTAGAATCTTTATGCTATAGAACGAGCATACCTCTACCCACTTGTATTGTCGTGAGCATCTATCAACATCATCACATTCCTAAGTACTCTACAAATTCAAAGCATATGATGGTGGTCGCATCTCTTCCTCCAAGCCATGTGCCCTATTCCCTACAAAATCCAAGTGATAGTAACATAGTCAAAAAGCTCTGGCATAATCAAGTTACCCCGCATGCCCCTATCATATGCTAACCCACATGCCCCTATCACACGCTACCCCACTTGCCCATATCAAAGGTTAGGAGCAAATACTCACCAATACTAGAATCAACTCCATGCGTGAACCCCACAAGTAAGGCTAAGATATAATGCAATTCAAATGTCTTTTGTCAAAATCATTAACTAACACATTCCATATCCTTTGTCTAGGATCTCGACACTTTAAGGAGCAAGGTATAACCTTAAGCCTCTCTTGAATTTAAGTTGATCTTTTAGAGAATCTCAAAGTATATAACATGTTTATTTCCGTTATCAAGTTCAATAGGAATAAGCATGATCTGCACAATTTGATGGTTGTATGAGCTTAACAGACAACACGTGCATAACTCAAAGGAGTACACGACCATGTAGCATGTCTAAGACATGCGGCCATTTTTAGCATAAATGGAGCATATCAAATAACTCATAAGGTAGTTGAAATCAAACAATAAGTAGATAATCGACCCTCAGCTTCTTGGAGTAAGATTAAAATATAGGATAATTCATGTTCGTTTCCATATGTTAAGCATAATTTAGCCTACAAAGAACACAAAGGAATGAATGATATGTGATAAATGATACATGATAAACACGAGTAGGATCATGAGGATCCTTATACATATAAGTGATTTCAGGTGATACAAGTCTCTTAAAATTCAAGAAAATCTTAGATCGTGAACATAACACCTTAAAAAATTAGAGCATAAATTAAAACCTCACCTAAGCTTATGAGAACCGAAATCAATCTCTTAGCTATAGGTATGATCTTAGTTTTAAAACAAGAGAAACATGATGAAACTAAGAATATGAAGAAATCCAACAATGTAGGTCAAATCTAATGAATGACATGAAATTAAACCTTAGGAATCATTTTTATTCTTTGGGAAATTTGGGAGAAAATGGATGAATATTATAAGATTGGATTAGAGATATACAAATTACTCGAAACAAGCTTTCCAATGCCTATTTGTTTATAAAAATCCGAATTAAAACAAGTTAAAACAACTAAGTTATGACATAAACAAGTTTTCGCTTTTTCTTAGGTAATCTAGATATGTGCAAGAAGTTTCTTCGATTATAACTTGTTTAAAACATCAAATAAGATAAGAAATAGATAGTAGACTTTGAGAGCTTCAAAATGATTACTCATATGCTAAAAAAGAACTAGAAACAAGCAAATGGCGATAAAGTAGTGAAACTGAAGTTAAGTCTTATAAACACTGCTATATCTAGTAACCAACCAATATTGTTAATAACGAATGCCTTCTTATTTATTCAATAGGATTTTCAAAGTCATCTTTAGACTTTCCAATTGATTACTATGACAGTTAAGGATAGACCGGTTAGTAACTTTGATATATCATATCGTTTGTGCTTGTAATATTAGATGCATTGAATAGCTAAGAAAAGGAAGAACGCGTTGATTGATTGAGGAATCGGGTTTGATGCATGCTGATTGGTGAATGGATGATTTTGAAACAGTATGCCAGATATGTTGAGGAGTGTTTGGCCCTATTTGATCACTAATGGATGAATTAACGATTATCTAGATTGATAATAACCTGTCATTCATTGCATACTTGCATTATTGCATTTAAGTGTGATGGCCCGCTACATATTAGAATTTCATATCTCTAGTAATGCACTTTGTTTTCTATATGACAATTTCCTAGTTCATGCAGGAGTACCTTTGTTCCAATCGGTTCCACGAGAACTAAGTAGCATAAGAAAGAATGCTGCTCATGGTATTTTGAAATGATAATATTTTGAATTGTTTTATGGTACCTTTCTGTCTTGGTTCTTAGATTCTCCTGCGCAAGGTAAATCATTTATGGTATGGTTCCTTCAACCCTAATTGAAGGGTGTAAATCTCTATCCTGCTCGGATTCCAGTTGTCTGAGCTTGTATTTGTTCATATGTGTTAATGTTGCATTGCATATGATTGATAAATAACTTGCTCATTGCTTGATATGTGATATGATCTTGTTACATCACTGAGCCATGGTGTCGGTCACACTCTTACAGATTTTTCAGGATACACTTGAGGTCTTCGCTTGTCCCATCAAGGAGCTTTTCTCTGTAGGAGTCAAGATTTAACTATAAAGCAAAAGGAGTCTTGAATAGAAATTTCATCTTAGTATTAATGTGCATTTGATATCAGTTTGTAAAATATAAACATTAGACAAGTATAGTATGATGCAATTTATTTTGAATTTAATCTTGCATATATATGTTGTTTCTCATCAAAGCAATTAAAGATCCTGTCATATGTCACAACTTTAATGGTTAGTTTTCTTATGTACGAGTGATCTCTCTGATGGCCCAAAAACTAGGTTTTACGATATTTAACGGCATCATTTTGTTTCACATTTACATAACCCAACTAGGGTATCATTAGGGCGTGACATTTGAAGTTAGTTTATTAATAGATAATATTTAACTATAGCCTAACAAGCTCAATATCGACCCAATGGGCTAGTAAGCCCATGAAGAGTCTCATAAGTGCTTGGGTCAAAAAGCTCCATAAGGGCCCCTAACCCACAAAGACCTCGCCCATATGAGGATCTCGGCGACATGATGAAGATTTATAAGGGCCTCAATTCAATAAAGACCTTGGCTCCTCATCTACCATTGCCCTAACTCTACATTTGAGGACCATACCTTCATGTCTCACTCCAACCTCTTCAATGGAACAACTTCGAGCTTGACCACTGCCACTATGACCAAGGACCATCTCGGGTCTAAGGTCACCTACCTTTTTATGGGCTTAGGTCTATGTGGAATAAGACCTTATGGGCACCCAGTTGAGGTATAAGAAAATATTATAAATAGACCCTCACCCGAAAGTCGTATCTTATTTAACTCATCTTGTCCCATGGTATCTAATCTCTCAAGCCCACAAGCTAACTTAATCATCAAAGTGGTGGTATTGAATAATCCCCTAGCGTACTACTAACCATATTCTGTGTGTGCAAATCTAGGATGCTCTAGTAATCATTGTACCGATGATTCATTGCCTGCAACACAATTAGTTTAGTTAAACGAATTTTACTTCAAATTTGAACTGAATACGTTTACAAATTGAGCTCAAGTAACTCACAAGTAACCTAATTTACGTACAGTCTCAAATACAGATAAAATTAAATTTAGAATGTAATTGCATAAAATGAATATATATATATATATAAACAAATAGATGAATTAGCACAATAATTAAAAGTCAAAAATTCTACTTTATTTTTTTCATATCTTAATATTTATTGAACCTAAAAGGATCGTAACAAATATATAAACGTATAAGTATATTAATAGAAATTAATTTTGGTCTTAATTATATATTATATACATAATATACAATATATAGAGCTTATGAACCTATGAATGAGCCTAGCTCATGAATGTTAAAATAAATAAATGAAGGCTAGGCTTTTATAAGCTTATGAAAGCTACAAGGTGGTCTTTTAAATTGATTTTAATCTCACTTAACCAACCATGATCTCTTTTGTCAATTATGCACAATTCATGCAATTATAACAATAATAATAATAAAGAGATAAAAAAAAAAAGGAGAAAATCATGTCAGCATTTTGCATGAAGTTCGACTGCTTCCTAATCTTCATAGTCCACAAATTGTTTCACTCAAGGAGGACTTCATACTCTTCATTTAATCAAACAATCTACCTCATAAGGAGGGCTTCAACAATTGCTTCATAATGAAGACTTCATAATACCTACCATAAGTAAGACTTCACATTGCCTCATAAACGAGACTTCACTCAATGCCTCAACACATGAAGACTTCACTAAAACACTTAATAAAATACAAACAAATATGTGAATTGTGCCTTGCAATATTTGCCAACTAAATTCACTATGACACAATTCACATTTTCAATCAAACTAACATAAATACAATTTGAGAGAGTATTTTGACATAATATCAACTATTAAGCTCCACTCTCTTACATAAAAACACCATAAACATTTTTATTTATAGGTGCACAAAATAAGTTAGTCGTTGCCCTCAAAATGTCCACCAATGATTGGATACTAGAAGCTCCAATGGCTATTTTACACGCACCGGTGAGCCAGTCCACAATTTGTACCTACGATTTTCCTTAATCTTCTCTATTCGAGAACCGTGCTTCATCTATTTGTACGGCAAGCCGATGCGCATCCCTTGTACACACTGAACTAAAAACACAAAAACAGATATGCACGGTAAAGCTCAAAACATATCACAAATAAGTTTTCCATATTAAAACAAGATTGTAAAAGATGTAATGCTTAATCAAAGGTTCCCAAGTTACACATAGTAAACAATTTATTAAATGCAACTTAACTCCCTTAGTTGAGCATTCGAAGTAAAAGCTCATTTTGTAAGATATGACACTTAAGTAAAGGACTTAAATCACACTCAATAAACAACTCATTTTTAGCATAAAACACACAAGCCTAGCATTTTTAAAAATCATAGAAACTTTTCTCTAAGATGTGGTCAAGCATTAAACCTTAGAGACCAAATTTGATACCAATTGTTTAAATAAAAAAAAAGGAAGGCTAGGCTTTTATATGCATGCAAAAGCTACAAGACGAGTTTCTAAACCGATTTTAATTTCACTTAACCAACCACTATCTTTTTTGCCAATTATGCCAAAATCATGCAATTATAACAATAATAATAAAGAGATAGGGGAAGGAGAAGATCATACCGATATTTAACATGGAGTTTAACCCGCCCCTTAGTTTCCATGATCTATAAATTGTGTCACTTAAGGAGGACTTCATAATGCTTACCATAAGTAGGACTTCACATTTGCCTCACAAACGAAGACTTCACTCTATAAACCCCTATATTTTATGCTAAGTTTTATGCTTAAACCCTATAACCGAAAGTTAACCGAAAACCGTAAAGTCAATAAGTCTATGAAACCCTTAGTGAACTAGATCTGGCAATCCCATGCTATAAACCATTAAACAATAATCCATCATAATATAGTGAAGCTTAAAAAGATTAGATTCATCAAAATTTATTTTGTCTTAGATTCAAACTGGAGTAGTTTTAAAAACTAGGGTTCGCACACGCGAAACAGTAAAAATATTTCAATGACACCATTAGAATAATAATAACATGAGGATTCCAAAAATATCAATTTTAGAATTTTTCGACAACTAAAAATATCAAATATAGCTCGTTTACGCGTATTTTCTTTACTACGAGTATTAAGTTATCATGTTTACTATTCAAGTTACTATTCATTAATATTCCTCTGTATCTACTTTTTTTTACTACTCATTCTTACACTCTACCATACCTATTTCTTACAATTTTCATTTCTTATAAAACTTTATTTACACCGTATTTACATATTATTACTTTTCATTACAAAAATACAAATTTAATAAATTTCTCTCTCCCTTTTGCATCAAAACTAGCACCCCTCTCTCCCCTATCTATCTTTTTTTTTCTTTTTCATTTTATTTAATTACCTCTAATTTTCCTTTATATTTATCTATAAATACCCAATCTCTCTCCATTTCTTTCACACGCTTCATTAACATATCAAAACTCTTTCAGATTCTCTCAATAAAATCCCTCTCCAAATTCTCTTCCTAACTCTCCCTTCTTTTCATAAAAACTATCATCCATATACAACAACTAATACCTCATTTCTTCTTCAACCAACAAATTACCTTAGGTAAAAATTCCTAAATCATCTTCATGTTCATGTTAACTAACATGATTATATTGTGTGTTTTCTAAACTCATGAGTATTACGGAAGCAATAATATGTTCATATCTTGTTTAACAATATTTAAGTGTTACTTTGTTGATGTTATTTTATTATGATTTATTATTGCTCATAATCTAACTTTTATATATTACTAAGTATATTTATGTATATATATTCTTAGAGCATATGAGCTCACTAACATAACTTTTATTTATGCTTTTACATTCCTTACAATTTATTTATTTCTTGCAATTTATTTATTTCATACAATTTCATTAAGACTAGTCTTTCTAGTCTTAGATTTGTTCTTATTAAATCAAAACAATTTTTCTTTTCTTTTCTTTTCTTTTATGGGACTATTCTATCTCTAATCCGGAAGCCTTGAAGCAATCTAAGACTTCCAATACTTGACTTTATTTATATGTTTGTATGCTTATTTAATTTCCTATATCTCTTATATTCTAATGAGTCATCTATCTCTATCTTCATATAACATAATTATATGATCACGTTCATGCATAATCATAGGGTTGTGCAAAAAAAACTGACCGAATCGTGAACCGAACGGACCGGACCGGACCGAACCGAAATTTCGGTTCTTTTTTGAAACGGTTCGGTTCGCGGTTCGGTTCATTGAAGAGCAAACGGTTTGCGGTTTGGTTTGGGACCATGAACCGAACCGTATGGTTCCAACCGAACCGAACCGTTTTATATATTAAAAAAATTAAACATATTATTTTTACTCTTAATTGTTTTATTAATGGTACATATCTATGTCACAAATTTAAAAAACAATTATTTTTTTAAAAAATTAATTGTTTTTAAAATTTTTTACTTGGATATGTGTTTTCATTAGAATAAAATTAGATTTTTCATAATATGTTTCAATTGTTATGTTATCTATAAGTAAGATAGATTTTAGAATTTAAACTCTTAGTTTGCACTATAAAAAAATTAATTGTTGTAAATTTTTTTTACTTAGATATGTGTTTTCATTAGAATAATTAGTTTTTTATAATATGTTTTAATTGTTATGTTATCTATAAGTAAGGTAGATTTTAGAATTTAAACTCTAGTATTCTAACTTCTGCATATTTCTTTTCCATTTGTCTTCTATTTAATCTAGTTCTATTATTTAGTTACTTATTGATTTATGTAATGGTAATATGTTAGTTGAAGCATACAACGAATTTATATTTTATGTTATATATTGGAGATAAAGTCTAGTATATCATTATAGTTCAGATAATTCAAAAAAATGAGACTAGTCATAGTTATAATTTATGATGGATGAAATCTTTTCCTTCCTATAAGTTTTACGTGTTTATTTGATAAATAAATAATTTTAAATATTATTGTTTATATTTGCATTAGTGATAAGAAATATGTAATTGAACTTTTTTGATAGAATATATTTTTTATTTTATGAAAAAACGGTTCGAATCACAAACCGAACCGTACTGGACCTTTTTTTTTTGTCGGTTCGAAAAAATACAAACCGAACCGTATAGTTAGGTTCAAATTTAAAAGAAAAACTGAATTGTAAATTATGGTGTGGTTCGGTTCGAGATGCAAACCGAATCGAACCGTACGGTGCACACCCATACATAATCATAATGTTGTTACCTAAATAAAAGGAGTTATTTTATATTGTAAAAATTAAATACTAAACTCTTTACAAAAATAACTTTGGCACTTAGGGAAAAGTTACCATTCAAAACTTAGAAATTATAATTCAACAATATCCTTATAAGAATTTAAATAAGTTTAACCTAGATTTTTAAGTGATGATAATATGTAAAATTTTTCCAAGGCATATTTAAGTAGTTCCTTTACTCTCTTTTTCAAAACACTAAAATAAATTTATTTTAATGTAGATAATTCTTTGTTATGCAAGTTTTTCTTAGAAACTTATTTAAAAGAACCCATACCAACACTCTAATAAATACTAAGAACTAGATAAATTTCTAAGTCAACTTAAAATTAACTCACTAGTTAAGAAAAAAACTTATAAAAGTAATATCATTAAACAATCTAAAGTAACAAGTTTTCAAAAATATAACAACTTATTTTTATAAAGTCTATGAAATAGGAAATGGTAGTTAAGATATAAAAAGTACTCATTTAATATAAACTAAAAATCTTAGTTTTCATTTCAATAATTTATAAAGGAAACTTATAGATTCCAATCTTTAAATTCCTAAAGGAGATTGTTTTACGAAAAATCATAATTGGACAATAGCACTTGAATCATGCATGTAATGTGAGTTTATATATTTGTAAAAAGGATTTTTCAACTATATAAATATCTATATGCTTACTATGGGATTTTTGGTTGATGAAAAGCTTAGAAAATTATATTTTTAAGGACTGGGAATTTTGTAACAATTTTGTACCGAACCATTTTATGACTCAAATGACCTTTTATGATAAAAATAACCTTATAAATAGATAGATATTTTCAAGTAGTTAGAAAACGATATATAATATGTGAAATTATGAGTTAAAATGAGCAAGTTATGTCAATTTTAAGTTGGAATTTTATTCCATCCGGTTTTTGACGAACTTAGTGAAATAGAATTAGCAAATTTAAGTAGAACTTTCATGAAATACTCATTTTGGGTATTTCTATTGTTTAGGTGATGTGGAGAACAAATTCCCTTATCCATACGACTATTACGACTAGAGAATTACCGCATGATAGTTGAGTGGGTTTGTTTCTTACATTTCGTACTTATGTATTTGTTTGTAGAATAGTGGCATTTAAATTAGGAAAATATAAAAAAAAAAGGAAAGTGCATGTGCTTTACATACATGGTTGAACTTATGTTAAGAATATTGATGTGAGAATTGTCTATAATCAAATGATTGAGTTAATATAGAATTGATATGTCTGCTAATTGTATGGTCACCTTTAAATTATCTAATGCCATGCTATGAGTACTAAATTAAATGAATTCATGCATAATACGAAGTAAGTCACATTGCATTCATTACTATACACTTGGTGAGACGAGAGCATAGTAGTAAGGTTAGCAAGGCTCGAAACTGTGCGTAATGATGAATGGTCGCCTGAATCACTTTAACGGCAAGTAATAGCCCGAATGAACTACATTTTAGCAGCTAGTAGTGGCTTGAATGAACTACAAAAATTTTATTTGTGAATAGCAGCCTATAGGACCTAGAACAACTAACCTTGAATGAATGGATGGCATAAATCCATTCAACATATGATTTCTAGTAAATCATGTGTGTTGTCTGCTTACGTGCTTATTGCATTTCAAACGCTTGGTTAATTAACTTGTTTGATTATTGGTTGTACGAGTAATTATTTGTGGAAATATTTTTCACTAAGTAAGTAAGCTTACACCCTTCTGGATATCTTTTACAGCACCCTTACCCATGGTTAAAACCTAGGGGATATTTCACTCAGGTACCATCTTTTGGATTCAGGAGTTTTTGGAAAGAAGTCAAGGATTAAGGGTAGACTTAGACTTCTAAGGAAAACTCCAGTGGATTTTCTTTTGAAAAATAGACTTTGATGAACTATATATATATTTTTATAGGGGAAATGCCCCTTAAATATTTGTAAGACTCCTTATATTATATTTGAAATGTTATGATTTTCATTCTTAATTGCTATTATACATATATTATTAAACAACTTGTTTCAAAGCGTGGTCCTCTATGATCATGAAGTTATGCCTTACATCTAGTATCGAAGCTTTTTGGATGATTAAGGTTGTCATACTTAAGCTTTAATATTGAGTGTGGTAGACTATCATGTTTAGGGTACCCTTTGGGGCATGATACACTCAATGCCTCAATACATAAGAACTTTACTAAAACACTCAATAATATAAAAATACAAACAAATATGTGAATTGTGCCTAACAATATTTTCCAACTAAACTCACTATGATACGATTCACATCTTCAATCAAACTAACACAAATACAATTTGAGAGAACATTTTGATATGACATCAACCTATTAAGCTCCACTCCCTTACACATAAATACTTCTATTTATAGGTGTACAAAATAAGTTACCTGTTGCCCTCGAAAAGCCCACCAATGATCGGATGTTAGAAGCTTCAACGACTATTTTACACGCATTAGTGAGCCAATCTAAATCCTAATGATGAGCCGGTCCACAATTCGCGTGCGGGGTTTTCCCTTCTATCCCCTTTGTTCGAGAACCGTGCTTCGTCTATTTATACTAGCGAGTCAGTGCATATCCCCAATACACACTGTACCAAAAATACAAAACAAAACACAAAAATAAATATGCGCAATAAAACTCAAAACATATCACATACAATTTTTGCTTATTAAATGTGACTTAATTAAATTGTGGAGTATTTATGCATTACATTTTCTCATTAAAACAAAACTGTAACCTCCACATGGTTTAACAATGAACCTATAGTACAATTGAAGTTTGATTCATTTAGATAAATGAGCTTTATGTTAAACTTTGTTTAATTTGTTTACTAATCGAGTATAAGTAAAGCCATGTTTTGAAACAAGCCGAGGTTAAGTCATTCATGAGTAACTTAAATCCTTTGTAACCTTGTCAATTAACTTCATTTAGATAACTAATTGCAAAAACAAGTAAAAAGTCTAGGTTTAATTATAAAAATTGATAAAGTTTAAGCATCAACTAGGGGTGAGCGGGTACATGGTGGGTAGGGTATGAAGGGTCTGTTTGGATTGTCTATTTCTCATCTGTATCTGTATCTAAATTTTAAGTCTAAAGGTGTTTGATTTGTAGTTATATTTTATCTATATTTGGTTTATTTAATGTTTTTATGAGAACTGTCGTATGTTTTTAATCTATATGTATTTCTTAACAGACAATTCGTTAGAAAAAGTTTGAAAAAAGTGTCTATCATCTGCCATTTGCCAAATGCTAAATGGAGCTAAAATATTACTTATATCATACTCTGTAAGGTACGAGGTACTAAATTTCGTACTCATATCCTATCTTGTGACACCTTGTACCCACTCTATACCCTATACCCTGTAAAACTTGTAAGGTATAGGGATCCTGTGGAACCTACAATTTTTTCTATGAAATCTCATTTTTTTTTTTCATTCTTTTAAAACTACAATTTTATAGTCTTTAATATGGATTTATGTAATATGTAATACTATCTTATTTTCACATATTTAATATAAAGTTATAAACAACATGTGTAAATAAATTTAAAAAGTAATTTGTTAATATTATAAGTTCTATAACATACAAAATCTATTTATAAGTGACAATTGAAACTTGTAATAAATACCTTTGGATCTTATTTATTTAATCTTAAACAAAATTATAAAACTTACATCAAATTTCAAAACTAAACTCTTTAGAGATTTTTTTTAATATTAATTTGTTACAACCTGGCAACTAAATAACAAAAGATAAAGATATTTTCTAGATAAATATAAAGATTTTATAATCATAACAAAAGTAGTTAAAAATAGTTAAAATTAGACATACATGCATAGAATGTAATAGATTGTCATAGAATAGGGTTGTAACTACATAAGTATAAATAAGTGAAAGTAAAAGGGGAAGGCATGCAAAACCCTAAATCAACTGAGTCTTACTCTAGAGAATAGGCTCTCTCGAAATAGCATGTAGCTGTAAGAAACACATACCATTAGAGAAGAGGAGAGTTAGCATAGAAGAAAAGAGAGAAAAGTTAGAGTTCCGATACTTGAGGAAGTGAGAGGCAGAAGTGAGATAGGGTAAAGAAGTAAGGTAGAGACGTTGGTGAGTAGGGCTTAACAATTTAGTGGGCCGGATGTTATCATTTGGTGCTCTTATCCTTCTTGGAGTAGATTCATGGTTTCATACCATTGTTGAAGTAGCATTTGAGGATTCTTGAAGCATGAAAGTTGGCTCTTGATCTTGATGGCACCTAAAACAAGAAATATGAATTTGGAAGAAAATATAGAGAAATTGCAGGCTACAATCACGCAAGAAATGGACAGAAAGTTAACAATTTCAATGGATGAGGTGAAGCAGACTATAAGTAGTAACTTATCGGCAATGGGGAATCAAAATCCAACGGTAGCATCACGATAATCAAATGGCGGGGAGTCATCGTTTTCTAAGGATGCCAATTCATATTCAATCCTTAAAGGCGTTAAACTAGAGATTCCCAAGATTAATGGAGACGATGTGATTGGGTAGCTATTAAAAAACGAAAAGTTTTTCAATTTTCATAAAGTACCTATGGAAGACCGCATCATCGTAGCTTCATTTACAATGGAAGACAATGCATTAGAGTAGTACTAGTGGTTATTGAAGAATCACAAGGTTACTACTTAGGATGCTTGTAAGAAAGCAATTGAAGAGAGATTTGGACCATCATTATATGAAGATGTCCAAGGTCAGTTGTCAAAGTTGCTGCAAACATCATCTGTGGAAGAGTACCAAACTAAATTCGAAGCTCTACCTGATAAAGTGTTTAGATTATTGAATAGCTTCTTGATTATTTGTTTCATATTGAGTCTTAAACCCCATTTGAAACTTGAATTACAAATTACAAGACCACAAGGCATGATGCTAACCATCAATTTAGCAAAACTACAGGAAGCCAAGAGCAATGATTAGCATCAATCGAGATATACTCAAAATTTCCAGTCAAATTCCTTTTCTAAACCATCTTCATCAACCTTGCAATTTTCGAAACCTAAAACAGTTGACTAACCAAATTCTTTTTCAAAACTAGAAACTAAAACACTTGACCAAAACCGAACCTCATTTCCTATCATGAAACTATCACAAGAGTAGATGGCAACAAGGTGGGAATAAGGATTGTGTAACAATTGCGATGAAAAGCACAATAGAAATCATAAGTGTAAAGCAAAATTTTTGTTAATGCTTGTAAATCATGATGATTGCATTGAGAAATAGAATGCAAAAATGGAATATACAATTGAGGATTCTAAGTATATGGTGTTTGATGTTTCATTGAATAGTGATAGTAAAGTCAACATAAGTTTACATGCATTATCAAGTTTTTCACACCTAAAACTTTAAGGTTTACAGGCATGATTAATAGTAAATCAATTTCAATATTATTAGATAATGGAAGTATACACAACTTCTTACAATCAAGAGTAGCTAAGTTTTTGAACTTACCAATAATTGCATCGAATGGATTTGTAGCCATGACTGGGGATGGAACAAAATTATGGTGTACAGGATAGTGCGACAATATACCTCTCATAATACAAGGTTATAAATTTCAGATGCATTTTCATATTCTGCCGATACAAGGGGCTGACGTTATGTTGGGCATCTAATGGATGTAGAGTTTGGGACTAATCACGGTTGATTATACTGCAATGATTATGCAATTCAGTAGGAAGGGTCAACAGGTGTCTCATATGGTGATTCAGCGATTGTTCAACTAATATCACATCATCAATTACGACGTTTGATTAGAACAGATGCTATAGCATCTTTCTATCAATTGATGGCTCGGACCAATAATTCCACAGTGAGTATCACCAACAATGACGCTTTTGCAAGCGTTTTGGGCAAATTTTCTGCGGTATTTGAGACACCTACATCATTACCATCATACAAGAGTATTTAACATCAGATCCACTTGAATCCAGGTACTGTTCCTCTTAATGTTAAGCCCTATCATTATCTACATTTTAAAAAAAAAATGAGATAGAAAAACAATAGATATGTTGGAACAAGGAATTATAAGGAATAGTGTCAGCCCATTTTCTAGTCCAGTTTTGTTGGTTAAAAAGAAAGATGAATCATGGAGATTCTTTATAGAGTATAAGGCATTAAACAATGTTATTGTCAAGGATCAATTTCCAATTCCCCTACTGGATGAGCTGATAGATGAATTGCATGGAGCAATGATTTTTTTCTAAATTAGATATAAGATTTGGTTATCACCAGATTAGAATGTTGGAGAATGATATTAAGAAAATAGCCTTTCGTATTCATGAAGGCCACAATGAATTCTTACTGATGCCCTTCGGATTAACAAATGCTCCAATTACTTTTCAGGCCATTATGAATGGGTTGTTCAAGCCATTTTTAAGGAAGTTTATTATCGTATTTTTTTTATAATATATTGATATATAGTAGATCAGAGGAGCAACATCATGAAAACTTAGCTATTGTCTTACGCATTTTGTTGGAGAGTAATTAAAAAAACAAAATCTAAGTGTTCATTTGCCAGCAAAAGATTGAATATTTAAGCCATATACTAGGATGGAATGGGGTGCAACTAGATCCATAAAAAATATTGGCTATTAAGGATTGGCCTAAACCTAAGATGGTCAAGGAATTAAGAGGTTTTTTGGGCTTGTCGGGATATTACCGTCGTTTTATACTAGGATATGCTTCAATTGCATATCCGTTGACTAATATGTTACAGAAGGACTATTTGAGTGGACTACACAGTCTTTAGAGGCTTTTAAGAGATGGAAATCAGCATTATGTTTAACCCTTATTTTTAGACTTGCAAACTTTTTGTGTCTATTTATTGTGGAAACATATGCTTTAAGCCATGGAAAAGGTACAGTGTTGTTACAACACAATCAACTAGTGGCATTTTTCAGTAAGAAAATCAGTGCATTTGCGAAAGGATTCTACTTATGTCAGAGAATTGTATGCGATAGTAGAAGCTGTAAAGAAATGGAGACAATATCTTTTGGACCATCATTTTACGATCATAATAGATCATAAAAAATCTCAAGGAGAAATTGAATCAAGTCATTCAAACTCTAGAACAATAAAAATATTTATCCAAATTAATTGGCTATGACTATACGATCACTTATAAACCAAGTCATGAAAATATTATTGCAGATGCATTATCACGACAAGGGATTGATTAAGCAGAGTATTTTGGCATTTCAACCCCTTATTTGAAATTTATTGAGGATTTAAAACAAGAATATCAAGTTTTGGTTACCTTCTAGCAGATGTCTGATTTAAACCAAGGGAAAACTATGAAATATTCACTATATTAGAGAAATGGCCTTCTATACTATGGGTACGATTGTTTTTGGTGCCTCAGTTTAAACTCATTTCTGTGTTGTTATGTGAATTCCATAGTTCTCCTATTGGTGGTCATTTTGGTGTACTAAAAACCTATAAAAGGTTACATCATCTTTCTTCTGGAAGGGAATGAAACGCACTGTAGAAGAATTTATCCAACAATGTGTCATTTGTCTACAGGTCAAATATATGATCAAGGAACCAGCTAGGTTACGACAACCATTATCTATTCCTGAACAAGTTTAGAAAGACATTAGTATGGATTTTATTACATCCCTTCCAACTTCAAATGGGTTTTCAATAATATTGGTAGTCATGGACAGACTTTCCAAATATTGCCATTTGGGTACACTTGATCAACACTTTACAGCAACTAAGGTTGCACAGTTGTTTTTAACTATGGTGGTGAAATTACACGGCTTTCTAAAAACCATAGTTTCAGATAGAGATCCGATTTTCATAAGTAAATTTTGGAAGGAATTGTTTAAGCTCAGTGGGACTCAATTACATATGTCAAGTGCTTATCATCCACAATCAGATGGTTAGACAGAAGTGTTGAATCGAGTGATTTAACAATATTTGATAAGTTTTGTAATGGACTTTCTGAATCAATAGGTAAAATATTTACCATGGGCGAAATATTCCTACAATACATCTTTTCATTGAAGAGCACAGGCAACACCATTTCATGTTGCTTATGGTAGAGTACCTCCAAATTTACTAGATTATTTTCGAGGAGACTCTAAGCTGGAAGCATTGGATTATGTGATAGAAATGAGTTTTTGAAAGCATTACAGTCCAGCTTATTAGAGGCACAGAATCGTATGAAAGTAGTAGCAGATGTTCATAGAAGAGATATTGCATTCAAAGAGGGTGATTCAGTCTTTGTGAGACTGCAACCCTATAAGTAGTTATTAGTTTCACAATGGTATCTTAAGTTGAGTAAGAGATACTATGGACCATTTTATATAGTACAATAAATTGGTGAGGTAGCTTATGAACCGGAGTTACCAGACACAGCTAAAATTCACAATGTTTTTCATATGTCAACTTTGAAGTTAGCTCAAGGTGTCTCAATTCCTCCTTTGGAATTACCAGATCAAGCCGTAGGTAATCATCCTCTCTTACAACCATTGTCTATTTTGGGATCTAGAGTGATTACAAGATAAGGTTAGGTTGTGCAACAAGTTTTGATTCAGTGGTTAAGGATATTGCTCGGGAATACTACTTGGGAAGATTATGAAGAGTTTCAGCGTCTTTATCCTTATTACAACTTAAGACAAGATTGTTTTCAAAGACAGAGAAAAATGTTACAACCCAGCAACTAAATAATAGAAGACAAAGATATTTCCCAGATAAATACAAAGATTTTATAGTAATATAACAAAAGTAGTTAAAAAATAGTTAAAGTAGACATACATGCAGCGAATGTAACAGATTCTAATAGAATAGGGTTGTAACTATATAAAGTGAAAGTAAAAGGGGAAGGCATTCAGAACCCCAAATCAACTGAGTCTTAGTCTGGAGAGTAGGCTCTCTCGAAATAGCCTATACCTACAAGAAACATATGCAATCAGAGAAGAGGAGAGTTAGCGTAGAAGAGAAGAGAGAAAAAGTTAAGGTTTCGATACTTGAGGAAGTGAGAGGTGGTAGTGAGATATGGTAAAGACATTGGTGAGCTGGGCTTAACAATTTAGTGGGTTGAGTGTTATCATAATTGGTGTTACAATATAAACATCTCTATATAATTGGGAGTTCAAGTATATACATATAACCATAGTTCTTCTAAAATAAAGATAACAAGTCATTCTAAAATAAAATAGTATAAATCCTTCTATAATAAAACTTTCTAAATATAGTCTACAAACAATAATCTTAAATATAAGTGGTTACAAAATAAAAAAGAAAATGAAACATTATCATACAATATTTAATAGGAAAGATACATGATACCTTGAAATCTATACCATCTACAGTATAGTATAGATTCTAGCATAGGTACAGGGTATGAAGATCGATATCCGTACCCTATCCTATAAGAGTAGATTTAAAAAAATTTGTACCCATACCATACCTTGTAACTCTTAATTCCCACTTGGTCGAGCAAGATATAGGTAGATACCCTGCATGGTAGGGTTACCAACTCACTCTTAACATCGAGCTAGATTCTGTTTATTTAAGAGGTATAGCTATCCATTCCCTTCTCATTCTATATAAACTTGCTATTATAGTGTTTAGTTAATAAATTGCTATTATATAAAATAATGAATAGCAATTTATGTCACTCACACATGTATTGCCATTTATTTTCAATATTTGTCATAAATACTCTTATCTTAAGAGGAATAGCTATTCATTCTCTTCACATTCTATGTAAAGTTGATATTATGGTGTTTAATTAATAAATTACTATTATGCAAAATAATGAATATCAATTTATGTCTCCTCACACATGAATTGTCATTGAATGATTTATTTTCAATATTTATCATAAATACTCTTATTATAAAGTATCAATTATATAAATATCATCTCTCATAATAAAGATAATGTATATTATAAATATTTGACTTTTATCTTAATAATTACTTATTTTATTTTTTTATACTAAGTAAATATTGTAATACAAATTATACTAATATTATATTTCTATTGAATTGGAACTTCATTCTCTCAATTTCTATAAGACAAGTAGGAATGCAACCGGGACGGGTTTGGGATTAATAAAACCCGAACCCTAACCCAATACCCAATAGGATTCCCAAAACTCATCCTAAACCCTATAAATTTTTGTCCATGAACCCAAAACCCGCTAGACAAACCCTATAGGGTATCCGAACCCGAACCCGAAACCCCATATAAAATTAGAATCATTATATAATAAAATATTTAAAAACGTCATTATAAATGATTTGTTTATCTTTTTCTATTTCCGATCCATTCCCACTTCATAGGCCAAGAAAAAAATTCTTATCATTACTCATGCAATCTTCTTTATAAAATCCCAATCATTTTCATGAGAAGAAAATCATTGAATGAAACAGTGCGGCAACGGGAGTGAAAGGCTTGAATTTGACGAAAGTGAGCTAAGACCAAGACTGAAAGTGGAGACCATAGAGTATTAGTCTACTGTCCTAGGTTTTTTACTTTTTCTAAATGATTTAATAAAAAAGAAAAAAATAGTTTTACAATTAATGGAGCACAACTAATTAATTTCAGAGATTGAGGCTAAACATAATATATATGTATTTATATATTTAAACGGGTTCGGGTTTCCCAACAGGTTTTATGCTTGTCCCAAAACTCTATAAGGTTTTATTATTGATCTCAAAACCTATCCCAAACTCTATAGATATTATCCTATAAGATATTTATCGGGTTGAACGGTTGGGTACCCTCTAAAAACCTGCCCGCTTACATCCCTAAAGATAAGTTGCATGAGGTGTTAAAGTTTTTTTTTTTTAATTTTCATATTATTTTTATCAAAGAAATTAAAAACACCCATCTGTTTCTTCTTTTTACTTTCTTTCACCATCAACAACAAAAAAATTAGGGTTTTTTTTCCCTTCTACCCGATTAGAGAGACAGAGATAGAGAGAGGGTGTGTGTGGTCGGCTGTGGTGGGCTATACGAATTATATTCCCCAGTCCCTACAAGATTCAATTCAATCCCCAATTCCAAAACCCTAAATTCCAATTCCCCACATATCCAATTGTCTCTCTTCTCTCTCTCTTTTCAAGTTCAGATCTGCTCCTTGTGGTTAATTTCATCTCTCTCTCTCTCTCTCTTTTGGATATGGGAAGAGGGAAGTTCAAGGGAAAGCCCACCGGCCGCCGCCAATTCTCCAGTCCGGAAGAACTCCGTAAGCTTCTTCTTCTTGTTTTTTTTTTTCCTCTTTCAAAAATTTCATCATTTAATTTTTCAAAAGTTCTTTAGTCGTTATTGAATCTGTTTGATGTTATTGATGTTGGAGTAGTTTGTACCTTGATTAGTAATCTGTGGAGGAAATTCAAGGAATATGAAAATGATTGAGAGAAAAAAGATTTTGAATTGAATTGTATATGGAGTGATCGAGTATGTTAATTTTGTTCGGTGATGTAATTACGGCTAGGTGTAATTAATATTATTTTGATTTGAATAAAAATCATCTATTTCAGTTAAATCGAGTCCAAAGGGGCTTAAAAGGAGTGAAGCTTGAGTTTGGAGTTGAACCCGAGCTCAAGCACAATTCTCTACTATCTCAACTCGACTCGAGTACAGCTAATTATGGCTGTGCCTGTGCCCGTGTTGACATTGAGAAAGAGATCGCATGATTGAGTGTTTACTAAGAATGTGGTCATGAAAATTATAAGAAACAGGAAGAGGAAATGGTTGCTTGAGAAAGAAAAGACGCGAAGTGTGCAATCATTCTTGAAAATGTAAGAAAAATTTGTTCTTTCGCACTTAAGATGTGCTTATGGGCCATTGATCAGTTATTAGTGGATCTGAAATAGTGAGGCAGGTCATGGAGTGAAGTAATCATGGGTTTGTCAAAAACTGAGGGTCGATTCTCCAGTACACCGAAATCAATGTTTATGGGAACCCTGACATGGTTTTTTCCCCCTGGGATTTTGCAAGGAACGGTGGACGCCAAGTGTCCTGCCATTTTTAGATTCCCTAGCTAACAATTGAAACCCACTGTTTGCCATGATTTTAAGTGTATCTGATGAAGTTCCAAAAGTGGGTATTTTCATTGACTGTCTGACTGTCTATTGGAAAGTTAGGAATCGGCATATTATGCTAATTTCATAGTAAACAATTTATATGCTTTGTTCCAAGCATGTTTTGAGGATGTCTTTGATCTATTTGGATGGTAATGGTGTTGTGAGGAGAATTGCACCTTTGGTTCATTTGGGCTTTGGGTGACAATAGGAGGAGTAATCATCTACTTGGTTATTCATCTTCATTGCACGGCAATTGTCTTTTTGTTGATAATTTCTATGTTAACTTTGTTTTATTTCTTGGACTATTCTGCTTTGAAATATCTGAATACAAGTGATTCATGATGGGTGAGTGTAGTGTGTGAAAGATTGCCTGACAATTTGTCTCGCTGTTGTTGAAATGGTTGCAGTTGCTGGTACTTCCACTCGCCCTCGCACTTTCAAAAAGGTTTCTCTCCTTCTTCTCTCTCTCTCTCACTCAATGCGCACACACAGGATGGCACACCGCGCATGAGTGTAATTACAGCAGAAAGCATGATTTTTTTAGTCTCGCCTGATGCTTTTGCTCAAAGGAGAATAATATGTTTCTCGTGTTGATAGGAGGAGGCTGAGCATGTGGAGGAAGAATCTGAGGAAGAATCTGAGGAAGAATCTGAGGAAGAATCTGGTGAAGAATCTGATGTGGGTATCTCATTCTTTATTCATCCTTTTCATTAATACCAATTGTTAAGAAAAGGCTGACCTTTTCAATATATTCTTTCAGACAAAGCAGAAAGGTACTCAAGGTATTATTGAGACAGACAATCCAAACGTGGTGAAGGCAAAGAACTTGAAGGCGAAAAATGCTGATGTAAGGCCCTTTTTGCCCCCCCTTTTTTGATTTCTGTTTAGTTATGTAAATGCAGTATTTAAATTATGTTAATCTTTTCTTAGGTTGGGAAAACGACTGAGCTTTCTAGGCGAGAAAGGTATGTTGCTCACTTTTATTTGAGCTCTTGTAAGCAAACTTAGCTCAAAGCTTGATTAAGTGATCTGTGCTTGTCCTTGAAAATAATGGTCTTTACTCTTGAAATAATGTTATAGGGAGGAGATAGAGAAACAGAGGGCTCATGAACGTTATATGAGGCTGCAGGAACAAGGAAAAACAGAGCAAGCTAGGAAAGATTTAGGTAAGCAGGTTTTTTCTTAATCAGAACGAAGATATTGATCGTGTGTTCGTGTGTGTGTGCGTGTGTGTATTTAAGTGAGTAAAATTGATGTTGGAGGCTCCTAAAGTATTCTTTAATGGCTGTTTGGGAAAGGCGAATTCTCATTTACAGGGTTATCGGTGTCAAAGCCCACATTTATTAGTCTAAGGGGTTATTGCACTTATTGCATAATTAAGGGTGTCATATTGTGATTAACCCCTTAAATCTTTATATCGTTGGTGATGTGTCTCCATAAAAGAGATGGGACATAGAAAAGGCATGCATGCATTGCCTGTGGGCCTTGCAAATCTTGCAATTATATCAAGACAATTAGTGGAAGGTTTGCACCCAAAATAAATAAATTAAGATCCTTCTCATCACCTAAATACCAAAAATCTCTCTCTATATATACACATATACAAGAAAAGCCACTGATAGATTTTTGTCAAGAGGATGATACGGCTGTTAATGATTTGTCGGATGCATCAAGTATGACATTGATGTTCAGAACATTGTCCTTTTTCTCATGCACATGCATGATTTTCTCGTGTGCGGGTGAGTGAGGTGACACATTTCACCTGCATGTGGGCATCCATGTGCCTATATGAGTGTGTATGCGACTTATGTGTATTTGTTCACACCCCTATAGGTGCGCAAGTGACTTGTACACACTCACTCCACTTTATATGATATGCTTTACGCTTTGGAAATTCAGCCAACCTGTTAAAATATCTAAGTGTTAAATTTTAGGGTTAAATTACAAAAACATAATCCATGTTTTGAGCAATATGTACACACATGACCTATCTTATCTTTTTTAACAATTAGGTAACTTGAGCTTTATAAAAAAGTGTCAATATTATTAATTACTATTGGAGGCAATGTGTTTGTGTCTTATTGGTTAAAAAAATTAATATAATAAAAAATAATACTAAATAAAATATTAGTTTGTTTTTTTAAATTAGAAATTTGAAAAAAAAAAAGTAGAATTAATTTTTATGACCAATAAAATATTGACATGTGTTATTCTAAAATTATTAAATAATATTAAAACTTTTGAATGAAACTTGGATCACCTAATTGTCAAAAAAGATAACGCAGGTTATGTGTTTGCAAATTGATCAAAACATAAGTCATGTTTTTGTAAGTAATCCTAAATTTTATGCCAACTGATATGTTTTGTAGCAAGTAAGTTAAGGATTTGTCTTTTAGTAATAATATGAGGGAGGGATCATCAGGTATCTAAATATCTGCCAAATCCTCCTTTCTGAGATTCCACTGATTTTTTTTGAAGAATTCTTCTGTATTATAGTCTACTCATTTATTTCTCGCCAATTTTCTGTGGACTGTTTGTGGCGAACTTAATAACTTTGAATTTGAACAGTTAAATCAGCTTTCTCAATCTTGCATCTTCATATCTCCGTTCAGCCAAATTTTAAACTCACTGATTATTGTTTACGTTGTATGATGCAGAACGCTTGGCCCTTATTCGCCAACAAAGGGAAGAAGCTGCTAAAAAACGAGAGGAAGAGAAAGCTGGTAGTTTATCTTAAACTGCTATATGTTTTTCAGGTTTTCTCGTTCTCGACTTGTTGCTGATTTGTCTCTCTCCCTTTTGTCTTTTCCGCAGCCAAAGAGCACAAGAAAGCTGAAGCTAGGAAATAGCCTCCTTGGGATGGTGCATCTATGAGCATCCTTTTGTGCACATGAAAAATAGTTGTCCACTGCATATTCTCTTGCTAAAGCAAGATATACTTTTTGTTATTGACAACTGCCCAAACAATTGGTTTTTCTCAGCAGTAATTTGACACTATTTGTGGGTTTGTGCCTAGCTTCTGTTATTCAAAAGAAAATGTAACATTATGTTAACGTCATTTATCACAGGAAAGATTACTCGTTTCGAGGCTTTTTAGGATGCCATATCGCTACATACACGAAAATTTGCTCAATGCTTGTCAACTAAATTGCTCTGGACCATAATGTGGCCCTTGGCTGGCTTAGTAACACCTTTACTTGCCATGTTCTCCTTATCCATGCAGCAAATTCTTGCTTGTGCCAGAGCCAGACACCCAAATGTAATGATACGATGGGGTACTGAGAGGAATAGTGGTGATCTGTTTGGTGATCGAAATGAACAGGCACGGTTTTGGTGCCTGTTTGTTTTAATATTTTTCTTGATCTGTTTCAGTTTTCAACTTTCTGTTCAAGTATATGATTTGATTTGTTTTCTTGTAGTTTCGAGTTTTGGGGAATTTGTTACTACTAATGTTAGCGGAACCATTTTCCCTATTTAATGAGAATACGCGTTGCTGAAGGGTCCTTGGATCATATAGAAGAGGCGCAGCTAAAAGCTGCAGGTCTTATGTTGCCTTTTGTTAGATTTAGCATGTTTCTCTGCTGTAAATGCAGATTGTAGCTGATGAAAAAACCAATAGGATGGATGACGCTTTTGCATTCAAGGAAATTTGCAAAGTCACAGAGAAGTAAAAAGGAGTGCTTGGAATAAACACTTCAAGACCAAAATCCTTCTGATTGAATAGAAAGAAACAGAAAGCACTAAGAAATTGTATCTTTACATGAATAATCCCATTTTTCTTTTGTTCTGGTTAGCAAAAGCATGAAGAACCCAATTGCCAGTACTTATACACTGGTGGATGAACATTATGACTCCGTCTAACTTGTCCAGGAATTTGCATTTTTCTCTCACCCAACACAAATTCAGCTGTGGTCTTAATCAAACCCTCATGAAGAACAGCAGCCGGCTTTATTGACGGCCGAGACGTCGTCCTTGCCAACATTGATGGTCCTTCCTTTTGGCAAGGTGGTCGGATCATCACCTACGTCAAGAGCTTTCCTGCTCACAATGCGATAGATTTGAGTCAATACTTCGGTGAAGGCGTTCTCGACGTTCAGTGCCTCTAGTGCTGATGTTTCCATGAAGAAAGTATTCTCTCGCTCCGCAAAGGACTTGGCATCTTCCGTTGAAACCGCCCGAAGGTGGCGCAGGTCTGCCTTGTTACCAACTAGCATTATGACAATGTTGACATCGGTGTGATCCCGGAGTTCCTTGAGCCATCTTTCCATGTTCTCGAAGGTAACATGGCGGGTGATATCGTAGACTAGCAATGCGCCAACAGCACCACGGTAATATGCACTTGTAATTGCACGATACCTATTAAGAGATAAAAACTATGAAACGAATGAAAGAGATTCCTTGAAAGATGTTAAACTATATAGTTTATTATATTTGAATAATTTTGACAATATTGCGAAAGATGCATTCTAAGGTTCCATATTTCATGGAAATTGGAAGTCCGCCACCTAATTTATAAGGATAATATTAATGGGTGTTCCTTGAACACTAACTCATTGATATCTTCAAGATAAGAAAAATTTATCCCATTTATTCATTATTTCATGAAAGGTAATGACATAAAAAAAGATGAATAGTTACTTTTCTAAATCTGTTAATTAGTCTTTTGAGAGAATGCATTAGTTAATCATCAGCTTTTACGTCATTGAGTTTCATAGTAACCGAGTTTTATCAAAAAATAAACAAAAAATTGTGGATTTTGTAGAATCATACATATAATCCACCAAATATGACCTAAATATGATCAAGATTCAAAGGCTATGGCATAATAGTGTGACTACATTCAATGTAGGCCTAGAATAATGCCATGAAGAAGAACCTTGACAAAATTGATTGTACCACAGTAATGGTAAAAAAAGCATATACATATGAATGAATAGAGCAACCTTAGTGAGAAACCAATGTATTTAGGAAAAGCTAGGTAAATCGATAAAAGAAAGCCAATTGTAATTTTAATAACTTCATTACTCGGTTATTCATCATTGGATGCATAGCTATCTCAGAATTGTGAAATTCTAATTCCTAAATGAACCATATTCCTCATTATCAATTGACCACAATGGGAATATCATCAAAATGCAAGAGCATGGAGAGGAGAGGTAAATGCACTATACCTTTCTTGGCCAGCAGTATCCCAAATCTGTGCCTTGACAACCTTATCATCTACATGTATACAACGTGTTGCAAACTCCACCCCAATGGTGGACTTCGATTCTTGACTAAACTCATTACGTGAAAATCTCGAAAGAAGGTTGGATTTTCCAACACCGGAGTCACCAATCAACACCACCTTGAACAAATAGTCATAATCATCATCTGCCCTATAGGTGCCCATTTGCAAAATATATGTGTTCCTATTGTTTTGTTGAATCCTATAAGTTTGGTGATTGTCAAATATTAGTGTTCTATTGTAAGGTTATGGTGTTTTGCAATGGTTATGGAATCAACTTGGGTTTGACAAGCGAAAAACAAAGAATATCTAGAAATAGTTAGTATGTTATAACCATTGATTTGATATGGTTCTAATTTGCTTAGAATAAGTAGGTTGTCATGGTTATAATTTGCTGATGGTGTAAAACAAAGCTATTTTTGGAAGCTTCTATGAAAAAAAAAAAAAAAAGTAAATTTCATTGATCACATCTCTAAACTATATAAAAAAAAAAAAAACGACATCCCTCTTTTCTATGATACAATGCTTTCTCCTCTAATTTTGTCTGCAACAATCCTGTAGCATTAATGATAGCACGTGATTATCACACCATCACCACGTTAGCATAAATGATTATCTTTAAATATTATAATTTATGTATATTAATAGGGCTAAAATAATAGAAATTAAAATAAATTTTTTAAAATATAAAAAGGAAATGTCAATTAAAAAATCCACTAACATGTAATATTTTTATTATTAAATAATCATATTAATAACGAGTAAATTAATTAAACATTTAAGTTTGACATGTTTAATAATTATGTCATGTTTTGTCCAGATCCATGAATTTGCCGTAAGTTGTGTAGTCTATATTTGTCCTAACATCCATAGATAAGATTCTTGCGATCCCTGGAACTTGGGGTTGTTAATGCATTGGTTGCTATTTATTGCTGGTATATATCACTCTAGCTTGTTTAATAGATCCATGTATAGCCATTGTTACACCCATCCATCTATGAAGTTTCTTACATTTGAATATAAATATATAACAAATTTAAATGTATAATCTATTATTATTTCATATATATGGATAAATACATATACCGTGTAAATCATTTAACTTAGGCAAATATTCTCTCATGGAGGAAGCCGATCACCATTATATTGGGAATCATTGTTATTTAAGATATAGTAATTTAAATTTTTTTTTTATCTTCTTTTTTCGATTTATAAAAATTAATTCATTTAATATATATGCATCATGTTTGTTGAATTTTTGTTTTCAAATAATCAACATCGTCTTTTTAAAAAAAAAAATCAGTTTGATTTTTATTATTTAGCAATTTTGATATATATTTATAATATTTAAATAAAATAATCAATAATATTGATGTGGTGATATTGTGGCAATGACTTGTTATTATTAATACTACATGAGCATTGACATGGGCGAAAATTGAGTGAATAGCGTTGCACTTTTAAAACGTGGGGTATTTTTTATATATATCTTATCTGTATCTGACATATAAGATTTATTTAAAAGTAAAAATTTTTTATTTCTATTTATATATGTATTTTAATAAATAATCTTATTAAAATAGATATAAAATCGATATCAAAATAATAAAACACATGCATCTTTTTTTTTTTTTATTTAGTTTGGTAGATGTGACTTACCTATAAAATTCACCTTAAATGTTTCTTATGGGAATAAAGCTGGTCTTCTTTATTGCAATATGCAAGCTGCTGTTATATAAATGGCCAGAAAAAAAAGCTACTGTTATGTTTATATAGGAGGTTTTTCTCCAAGTTGCAATGGGATGTGTGACGGGCCCTTCAAGTCGGCCAGGCTTTTAATTTTTCTTTGCCCTTCTTCAGTAGTCAGTACGGCCTTGTATTGGAGGAAGTTTTTTTAGGTGGGGTGCTGCGGCCTAACATGGGCGGCACATTAGGTCCGGTAAAAAGAAATGCACAATAGAAAACCTATGACAAGTAGAATGTACAAAGTATAATTTGAGTTCCTTATCATCATTTCTTATACTAAATACTTTTTTTTTTAATTTTTGTATCATTATAGTTAATTTTTTATAAAATCTGAGGTCCTTCATAATATTTTCTTTTTTTTTTCCTAACTTTTAGCAATAAACTAATTGAAAATAAATAAATAATATTAAGATATTAAATTGCACCATAATATATTCATTCAACTATTTTAATTATAATTCTTAGTAGTTTTTTTTTCTTTTTTTTTTCTTTTCTTAACTGCATAGACTTACGTTGTATTTGATTAATAGAAATGAAATTGATATTTTGCTTTTTACATCATGAAATAACTATTTATTTATTTAGTTTGTAAAAAATTCTATTATAAAATAGATAAGAAATTTATATCTTTTTTTTTTTAAACTATGGAAATAGCTATTCCTTATGAAAAACTTTTTTAAAAAAAATATCCTTAATTATAAAATAAATGAATTATTATTCTACTCTTATTTCATTCCGTGAAGTAAACGTGATGTTAATATCCTAAAAAAGCTAAGACACGAAAAAACAAACTCTTTGGTAATTTAGAAAACAAACTATACATCTTTTTTCTTATATTATGAGAAAAAAATTTTCATATCATAAGTAGTTATTTTTCTATAAATTATATAATCAGTCTCTAAAAACATGAAAATTCTTTTTTCTCGTGCTTGAAAAAAGTGCTGGAGCCCCTCAATTACGCATTTCAGTATGCAGGCAACACATGGCAAAGAAAATGACAACAAATTAAACCCTTCCATAATACAACCGATAACAACGTTGTAAAACAGTTTGTCTGACGCATATACATACGTACGCACACAGACTATGCTTCTAGATATTTCATGGGGTCAAACTCCTTTTCTCCGTTCAAAATCAAAGCACGTGTGGTTTCGTGTTTGGAAGAAGAAATATATATATATTATATATAATTAACATAATTGATCTATTAAAAAGCATAACGAAGCATACTATTTTTCTAACCTATATTTTAGGGGATTTGTATTAATCACTTAAATTGATATTCATTGATTCAAAAAGATTCTTTCGTTTATTTTTTTTAAATATAAAGGGGGACCAATTTCGATTTATCATTATTCATTACTTCATTACATAAAACAGTACCTAATTTTTAAATAGTACTACTATTTAAAAAAATAAATATATAAATGACAAAAGGAGTATTACTGCTGGTATTTAATAGTGTGAATTGGGAGATATTTAATTCGTTTCGGCTGGATACAATTACAATTAATCTTTTTCTCCATTAATCTTTTCGGTGTTTCTTTTTCAACTTGGTCTTCTAATTTTGTTTATAAGTCGTAGAAAAGTCTTAAGATAAGGTATCGAAGAGAATTTTCAATGGAAACTAAGAAAGAAAATTTTAGTTCATCATATTTTTCCACATTATGGACCCACCATCTTTGGAAAATATTTTCGATTGGAATCATCACTTCAGAACAAAAATTGTGTAGTCATTATAAGCATTCGAAATTATCATAATTGTAGACGACCTTGACTAGAAATGATATAATAATACAAATATGAGATCAAACTCGAAGTAAATTTAAACCATTTTTTTTTTTCAAATAATTTGAACTTAGATGAAGTTTAGAATTTTGAGTTTGAATTTAAGTCCAAACAGCTATCAATAAATTTAAATTTGGCTCGATTAAATTTGTGTAGACTTAATTTTAGGAAACAAGATCATGTTTTTTATTTAAAATCAAAACAATATTGATATGCAAACAATTCAAACCTAATTAGGTTTGTGACTTCCCCAGTGAAATTTCACCGCTTAATAAATTATTCAAAGAACATAATTAACTTCAATTAAATAAATTGAGTTTAAGTAAATATACCTGTTGTAATAATCACTTTATTCAATAGTTTCATAATCAAAACTTCCGTATAGAAAAGGTTGAAGGTTATATACATTATCCAGGTGTAGAAATAAAAATTAATCTCACATATTTGATTGAAAAGGTTAAAGAAATAGATGAGGAGTTTATTATATATATATATATATATATATCACTGACAAACTATATCAATCTACATCAAAATAATGTCAATCCCAACAACCCCAGGATAAATATGTTCAGAAACCTTGAAGGAAAAAAAAATAAATAAAACTGTGTTTTATGATATTATATTTTATTATTTAGAAGATTGGAGCGACAGCAAGCTAAGAAACGTTGATTCAAGAAGCATTGATAACATTTTTAATATCTTTTGTGTGGCTGCAAATCCTGAAATTACTTCTTGACATCAATCCTCGTTTTTTTAACATGGTAAATAAGTCATATTATTAAAAGCAAGAACACATCATCAAAAAGATCATATCATTGAAAATATTATTACGTGTGAATTACTAAACTAGTGGGTAATATTTTTGGAACAAGATGGTGGAAAAATAACTGGTGGGACAGCATATATATATATATATATATAGACATTGACTTGACTTGCAATTATACTGGATTTTTTGTAGTTACAGATTAAGAAAAAAAAAAAAAAACTTTGAGAGGTGGAAAGTACATGCAAATGAATTTTCGGTTTGGTTCAATATTTTATTTGAGTTAAACTAAATAATAAGATATAATAATTTTTTTTAATATGTCTAACCATATGGTTTAGTTTAGAATAATATCTATTAAATCAGAGATTTTTGTTTTGATTTGGCTCAATTTACAGACTAAGTATTAATTTATAATATAAGAGAAAAAAATTAAATAAATGATATTTTATATCATATTATAAATACTAAATTCTTAATAACATGTATTGGTATTATACAAAAAAAAAAAAAAGGTGATATTCATGCTATTAAGGATGCAAAGATAATTCATAAAACCCTAACGAAAAAAAAAAAGACAAGTCATAAAACTAACTAATCCGTTCACATGCATATCATTTTCACAAAATAATGTACCTAGTAAATTCTTATGAAATATACTTATATAACTTTTCTTTTTTTTATTTCACTTAATAATTGATCAATATTTTTCTTTCCGAAAAATAAATTTACATCCAAGACTACCTATATTAATTTTTGCTTATCAAATTTAGCTAAATCTTTGATAAAAGTATATAAATAAATAAATAAATAAATTTCAACAGTATCAAATCATTATCTTCATTATAATTATAATAATATATGAAAATAAAATTTCTTCAAACATAAAGTTTAAAACCAAAGCAAAAAAGGTATTAATAATATAGTTTTCTTGAATGTTAAACATTTAATGATCATCACATGCATATCACTAAAAGGAACAAGATAAATGTCCAATTCACTATCCAAACTTTATCAAAATGTGTAATTAAGCACCTAACTTTTCAAATAATCAATTTACTACCTAATTAAAGATTTTGTGCTCTTTATTGGTGCCTCCATGAATTTTCTTTAACTTCATGTATTCGGTCAAAGAAAGCATCCAATAACATATTGATATGCATGCATTTTCAGAATAAGCATAAGCGCTGACGTGTTATTGGACCACTTATATGACTAGAAATATGAAACCAACGAAATCAATGAAGATGTCAATAATAGCAACCATGAAAATTTAAACAAGTAATTGAGCTTTGATAAAGTTTAACAATGAATTCGACATTTACCCAAAATAATATAATTTATGTTATACCACTGAGGAAAGTCCATTGGAAAAAGCCTTTTACGTTAAACAAATGCCCCATGAATTCTTTTTTTCGATTATTCGATGCAACATTTTGGAGACCTTCCGTACAATGCCATCCTCTCTATGAGTCGATTCTATATATTTATATGTATGTATAAAAAAGACAAATTAGCTTCCGTTGGATGTCACTTTCTTGGCCACGCAATTGAAGGCAAACACCGTAATTCTTGTCTTTGTGGGATTGGCATTAGAATAAAGTTAACGGATGAATTGGGTACCTGTTAATAGGAAGATAAATGTGTTAGCGAGCAATTATAATTTAATTTGGTAATGGTTGACTTCGAGCCTCATCTAGGGTTATTTGAACAGGGTATTGAATTAAGATTGAGGATTATAGTATTTAATTCATTTAATTTACAAGCCTAATCTAGTATATGGTTAGCTTTAATGCTAGCAATTAAATCAAGTTTGAAAATAAATATTATTTTAATTAGATAAAAAATATGTTTAGATTAATCAGATTTAAATGAAGTTAATTGAGCCGACTCCCAACTTGTTGAGGATACTTCAAATTAAGTTCAAGTTCAAAAATTCTATAAACTTAATTAGACTTGAGTTAATCAAACTTGATCTGGGGTTAAGTATAGTATTGTATTGCTTGTCCATAACCTTTATCTTTTTCATGTATTTTTTCTTTTTTTATAAAATTAATAATCATATAAGATTTATTTTTGAAACGTTTCAAGTATCCCAAGTTGTCTATTTATTTACACATGCAATTATACAGTAGGAAAAGTCATGACTAACTTCTTAGGCAAACCCACCAACCAATCTATTATAGGAAGACAAAGTAAGACTTACTTCTTCACCCATATTCCTCCCACCTTCCTACAATAAACTATATGATAAAATGCTCCTACCCCACTTTTGACCATTATATCAAAAACCTAGTGATGTAGGAAAACTTGAACACACATAAATTTATAATCCAATCCTTCATCAACCCCCTCACAAAACCCTAAAATTCTATTCAAAAGTTTATACACAACATATAGAGAATTTGATTTTATCCTAGGATGTTTCCACCTTTCCAAATTGATCTACCCTTTAATGAAAATGACTCCCAAGACATGGTCATATACCAAGTCCTAAACGAGGCCATGTCTACAAACGGACCAATGCATCCCCAGAGAAGCCAAATTCCATCAAACATGATGCTCAACCCGTCGCGCAGCCTCGGTAAGAAGCATTACCGAGGCGTCAGGCGTCGTCCTTGGGGCAAATATGCGGCGGAGATACGTGATTCGAATCGACAAGGTGCTAGGATATGGCTAGGAACGTTTGAGACGGCAGAGCAGGCTGCTTTGGCATATGATAGGGCGGCTTTTCGGATGCGTGGTACTAAGGCGTTGCTTAATTTTCCACCTGAAATGGTGGCTGCTGCCGCAACACCAGCCGGCCAAAGTCACATCAACCTGAATTCAAGATCAAATAGGCATGACCCTAAGGTTCCAAGCATGAGTTTGGGAGTTTCAGATTCGAGCAATAACGTAAGTTCCTATAGTACAAACGAAGAATAATTCAAAAATTAACAGTATAGGGGATGTGACAAGAAGGAGATGGCTAAGATCACTTCGGATACAATCCTTTTTCTCTTATCAAAATCGTACACTAGAAATCGTTTGTATTTGTACTAAAACTCAATTTAGTATTTTTCATTTTAAACCAGTGATTTAAATATCGTTTATTTATGGTTTCTTATTATATATAATATATTATTATAATTCCTTTTTTTTAACCTTTACTGAAAAAAGAAAAGAAAAATTCTATCGAAAGACAAAAAAGGAAAAAACAAAAGTGAAGATTAATGTTCAATGGATGTAACTTGTTGGTTAATAATTGATCTTTATATGTGAATTTAAATATAAGTACGTTATTCTTAATATTATCACATTGTATCATTGCTTTTCCTTTTCCTCTCTTAATTATGTATGATTAGTTTGTTGGACTAAAAATTTATTCATAAAGAGTATATAATTTACTAATAAAGGTGCGATTTGATATAGAATTCCCTTGTCTAGTTATGGGAATTCTCAATTTGATAAAACTTTATTTTATAAAAGGCCTACCTCATTTACTAAAGTTTTTTATGTTTCTATAGCTAGTAATTTCTCCCATAAATTAGAAGATACCATGTGAATTTGAGTCCTCTGTATTTATGTTACTTTAGCTAATAGTTTCTCCCATAAATTAGAAGATAACATGTGAAAAGGGCTTACATGGTGCAAAATCATAAAAATAAAAGATTTAAATAATTGCCAATAGCATTATAGTCTAGTCCGAGATTCGAATTCCCCCTTCCCATTGTAATGAAAAAAAAAAAGATTTAAATAACTCACTTTAGAACATACAATTTAACTAAATCCTTCGAATGGAATGAACATGGAGAACAAACCTAAATAATTCACTAAATATACATAGAAGTTAGTTAAAATTTCACATAAATATAGTGTTTAATTACCATGTCCCAATAAATGGGATAGAAAGGTTTCAACACACAATTCAACATTGTTTATCATTACAATAGGAAAACTTAAAAAACTCTTGTACTCCTCTCTCTCTTCTTCTTCTTTTCCATAAATAATATATTTTATGACTAAATTGTCTTGTGATATTTGCACTTAGTGTAACACCCCAGATCTCAAGATCCAACAACCTGTCATGTGTGTACGATGAGAATAAACATGCTAAAAACAACTATTAATGATTATCAAATCTTCAACATCACACATGATCCCACAAATTCTTATTATTAAATGGATGTTACCTTTATAGCTAATTAAATTTTAACCTATCCAAACATATCAAATCTGTCCATTTAAAATCTTGAGAAATTTTAGCGTAAAGGTTGATCTCTCGTATACAATCAACAATATTAATTCTTTTATCTAACTAAAAAATATAAAGAGGAAAAAAAAAAAGCAAGCTGGAACCCAATAATTTATATCACAAACACATCTTGTGAAGTACAACTACAAGCACTCGAATACAAGCATCTGCATTTAAACTAATGCAACAAGTGACAATTTATTTTCTTTAATTTTAATTCTTGTAACCATCATAAGTATAACTTAATATCCCACCACACATATACATACGATGTGGGGTAATCTCTCTAACATCCATGAGTCTATAGGTCACCTAGATCTATCATAATCATTTCTAGTCCACTCAGAAACAATGTTATATAGAAATCATCAAGATTATCGTATTAGCATCACTGGTACTTCTAGTTCATTAACCACAGTCAAACACACATATAACAATCAAATCTTTATAACCATGCATTTAATTAGTTTGTTAGGTTGGATTTCTATACCAGAGAAGCATAAATAACAACTAAGATATACACATACCTAGAGTTATCATCTCATGTGGAAACCATAACTCACAAGTCCTAATACATGAATTTGTTGTCTTGAGTTGACGCTTCTAAAACATAATATTAGGAACATTTAACATCTTAAGAACTTCTCTACAATGCTTATTAATAATTAATACTCATCTCTCCCACTACCAGCACATGTACTAAACTTAATGTTTTATGTGAATTCAAGATAGATAACTTCAAACAATAACTCAATGAAGAAAACAATTTTAAGTTCATTAAATAAACATAAAAATTAAAAAAAAAACGTTGCATTGAAACAAGGATAAACCAGCTTAAGATTAACTTAGCCTTCATTAAGTGGACAGGCGAGTCAATTCCTAGGGGATGGGCTAGCTAATCTTGACACCCATTCCGTGGGTGGTTCTATATTGCACTACTGAACCTATATGACTCTAATACATGTGGAAAATTGATTTTTTAACAATTCTTTTGAAAACTTTAACACCACCTCCTTTTTCACTTCAAACTGAATCAGGCCTAATATTTCACATACAACACATTTTGGCATTGCCTAACATCAAATATTTACCAATAACACTATTCATTTAAATATTTGAAAGGAAAGTTTATTTGTAAAATCTTATTATTTGTTCTTGAACCTCCTTTTAAATGCCTAAAGCCACAACCATAAATTAATCCTAGTACATTGTAATGATTCATTAAACCATTAATCACTTATTACATCTTCTTAACATCTAAACCTTATCGGATAACAAAATTAAACGAAAAAGAACTCGCTACTCAACTCTCTATTTAGTACCATGTTTTAAAAAGCACCAAAACTTCATCCTTTAATATGTTGCTTCAATTTAAAGTACAAGGAAAATGTTACAGAATCCTCATTGAAGAAAATCAGCATTGCACAGAGTACTTTCTATAGTTTCATGCAAAGAAACTATCAAGGAAGAATGTTATGTTTAAATCAAAGATAAAATGTTACTATGTCCTCATGCTATATTCTTCTTACTCTAATGCCATTCCTTGGGTTATTTCATCAAGAATACCACATATCTAACTAGATGGTTTACATGATGAATAATTGATGTATTGAAAGGTATTTATAAAATTTATCCTATAAATCGAAACAAGTTTGATAACACATATTGTCACAGTTGTTGTTAAGAGTGAGCGGATACAGAGCAGATAGAATATGAAACATTATCAATATAAGATACAAGTTAAATTTTGTTGTAGAACCTACCCTATACAATGTAGAATCTATAAAATTTTTATGAAATATTTATATCTTTCTTTTCATCTTAAATTTTAACTTTATAATAATATATCGGTTTCATGTTATATGAAAAAAGAGTAAAATACCTTACTACCACATATACGAAAAACAATTACCAAGATATATGTAAAAGAAAAATAATTACTAAAATCCCATTATAAAATTGTGTTTATAACACAAGATATTCAGTTTTACATGTATATGTATATCACTGTTATACAGGCAATACGGTGTTTGACTATATATACATCGTATTGCGTGTATGGCATGTGACATGCAATATGATGTTTAACTATCGTCTTCTCATCGCGATATATTCTCTAGTTAATATTGCATTTATTAATAGTAATATTAATATGTTCATATATCGTGTTAATAAATTATGATACATGTGCATATGATTGGCATGTGACTCGGAGTATTTAAATATCTCATTTTTCAAATGCGATATTAATGTTTTATTTTGGTAATTTTTTTAATTCAACCTAATATGAGCAATTATTTTTAATAAGTGTCTTAGGTAAGAAATTATTTCTATGAAAATTATTTTATATTGATATCCTCACTATAAATAAATTATGAAAAGATATCAAAAACCAATTTTTTTAATATCAATTTTACAATTTCTACGTGTCAATTGAAGTACCTTTACATCAAGAGGAAGAGTAACACCATCCATATAATAATGAATAGAGAACATTTGGAAAAAATATATATATTTTTATTCAAGTCCTTTACTAAATTATCTTAATTCATGTTTATCATTTCTATTGGAAAAAGATATAAAAAACAAAATTAAAGAGTAAAGGTAGAAAATGACATTTTACTTATGCTAGTCCAATTTGAAAATCACAATAGATTAGTTTTTAAATCTAGAAAATAAAAAGGGAAAGTAAAGTAAAAATGATAATTAATGATGATATGGAGGAAAGACCGGATGTAAGATAACATTTTATTTAGGGTTTTCCATAATAAGTGGGAATTGTCTCCTTTTATTCCAAAACATGTATAAAAAAAATGAGTACTTTTATTTATTAATATTATTTTATAATTTTTAATAGAGTATATATAAGCTACTTTGGAACTTACACCCTCCATAATAATCCATGTTTAATATTTCTATTGAAAAAAAAATGTGAAAACAAAATTAAAGAGTAAAGTTAGGAAATAGACTTTTTCTTATGCTACTCCAATTTGAAACTTACAATAGATTAGGTTTTATATTGGGAAAAGAAAAAGGAAAAGTAAAGTAAAAAGATAATTAATAATGATATTGAGGAGAGGTTGGATAAAAGATTTGCTAAGGTAACATTTTATTTAGGGTTTTCCATGATAAGTGGGATTTGACTCCTTTTATTCTAAAACGTGTATAGAAAAAAAAAACATGGGTATAATTATTTATTTTTTATTTATTAATATTATATTATAATTTATAATAAAGTATGCATAAGCTACTTTGGAACTTTTATCCTCTACATATTAGAGTATTGGTTTTAGAATAAGTACATGATGTAATGATTTCATATTTATATTTTATACCTTACCATGTGAGATTATACTTTTACTCTACCCAATGATCTTCAATATTCACCTAGAACTTATTAGGTTGAATAGGATATGGATAGTGGATATCTTATACAATAAGATTATCTGCTCCACCCATAGTTGTGCTAACAACAAGGCCTAGACATCAAATTTATACAAGAATTGGAATATTGATTATACATGAAGTATTCTTCTCATAATCTAAGCCTTAAAGAAGCAACTTTTGAGTTAGATATAGAAATCCCTAACTTAACTTGGTATCATAGGTCTATGGTAAATAGAATAGGAGGAATCGGTGTCGATTAGGGGTGCAAAAGAGTTGAGTCGAGCAGAGCTTTTATCCGCTCGAGCCTAATTCATTCAAATCTTTAATGAGTTTAAGTCGAGCCAAGCTCCTAACGAGCCTGAAATGTGCAAACTCGAGCCTGTTAAGAATTCTCAAAACCAAGCTGAGCTTATTAGATGTATTTAGCTAAACGAACCTAAACTCGACTCTTTTATGTATATAATTATAGATTTAAATATCTATATGATATTAGATTAATATAAATAATTATTTATAATATGATGCTAATATATTATATATTTAACAAGCTTGTTTGTGAGTTGGCTTACGAGCTTGAAGGCAAGCCTAAATTCGAGTTCAAGCTCGACTCATTTAGCTATACGAACCAAGCCAAGCCGGGCCTAAAATAAGCGAAGCTTTAGTAACTTGACTTGTTTGCACCCTCGATACCAATTCACAACTTCTTGTAAGTAGCTTGATGCATGTACTCAATAATAGAAGTAAGTACTATAAAAAATTTTATTATTTTTCAGAGGAAGGATATTAAAATTAGGGATAATGGTATTTGAACTTTGGTAAAATATATAAATAGATATTTGAATTTTAAAATTGATCAATTTAATACCTGAACTTTGAAATTAATTAATTTAGTATATAAAAAAATTTGAAAATAACCAATTTAATAACTAAAAGAAGTTGTTGAAGGTACTATTGACGTATACAAAAAGTTCTTACAGGTATTAAGTTGATCAAACTTAAAGTTTCAGATACTAAATTAATCAATGTCAAAGCTTAAGTACTTAATTACATATTTTATCAAAATTTAAATACCATTCGCAGCATTAATCCTTAAAATTACTACCTAACTTTTGTAATTTTTTTAATTCACACTTGAAGTTTCAAATTACAGAATATTACCAATTAAATTTTACTTACATAAAAAGTATACACATAAAGTTGAAAATTGGTAAATATCATACCAAATCAAATTTTTACTTGTTAAGCTTACTGCCCCTTCTTATTTGAAAACATGACATGACAAACACTTAATTATCCAAAAGTACAAACGGTTAAAATTAGTACAGTAGTATGAGTATTGACAAGTAAAAATTTTACGGCATATGATATTTATTAATTTTAAATTTATAAATATAAAATTAATATATATCTAAAATTTAGATTTAGGTTTTGTCATTCCGTGTTTATCATATGGCGATGTTATGTCTACTATCATCAATAATCACAATGTGAAAGTACAACATGGAACTCAAATCGAATTAGAATTCCATTTTCCTCCGTCATATTGTCACTGGATGCTTTTTTTTAAGCAATTATAACAGTGAGTTTATTTGAATTTTTTTACCATTAAATAGGTGAGGTAGAATGGCCTACCTAAATACTTATTATATGTTTGGCCAAAATAAATATTTATTATATATGTATAATTATTACATTCTATGCTGTATTATATGAAAGTAAGTTCCAAAAATTTAAAATCAAAAGCAGTTTTTTAATTCTTAATACCAATAAAAAATCAGAGTTCCATAAATTTAAGCACACAAAAAGGTTTCAGAGGCACTTTATAATGTTGTGAAGCGAAAAAAAAAAGTTAAAAAAAAAAGGAGAAAAGAAAAGAAAAGAGTGAGAGAAAAAGAAGTGCGCATCTACCACCTCGTATAAACCAGGATAATTTATTTTATTTTTAACAAGTTTAGTATAACATTATTTAAGGTAATTAAGAGAACGATACTAGTATACGATTATAATTTTATGATGAATAAAATCTCTCTCCACTATAAATTATATATATTTAAATAATTAATTAATTTCAAACATTATTATTTGTATTTGCATTAGTGATAAGAAATATATATTAAAACCTCTCCATAGAATGTGTTTCATTTAAGAATAAAAACAATTCAAACCACAAACCTAACCATTCTAAATTGTTATTTTCCAATTCAAAAAAATTAGGATCCAAACTATATGATTAGATTTGAAATTTAAAAAAAAATCCAAATTGCAATATTCGATTCAGTTTCTGAACCACAATGCACGCACCCAACTTAAAACTGGCATAATGGTTTTTATGTGCATGCCCAATGATGAATACACGATTGCACTAAGGTCGCCACAACAAGTTCAAGTACTCGAAGGTATGATCATACGAAGCCAAGCTAAGAAACTTCGAAATGAGTTCAATGGTTACTGCGGAAACTTCATAGAGGATCAAGCAAAGCATATTAAATCAATTGTGGAAGGAGAAATAAAGTTGTTCAACATTATGGGATGAAATGGTGAAGATTTGAGCAACTTTATTATATCGGATAGCAATGATAAATAGCAAGAATGAAAATCGACCCAAAGCTAGTAGCTTTGGATTCCAACACAGCCAACGCTGCCGGCCTTCTTCTTCAACACCTCCGGCCTTTAGTCGGCGTATAAAGTGTACATAATCGATTTTTTAAAGGCTACCCACTAAGTCACTCGCTTTTGTACTAAAGGCTGCCAACGTATTTATTTAGGCTACCAGCTTTGATTAGCCGACATATATGTTTTATTTTGTATCTTTTAGGTTTCCATTTTGGTTAATATATGAGACCTTTGTACTTGTTTGAAGAACATATCACTTTTGATTATTGAAATCTTTGAGATAAAATTCTTCTCTTTGAGTTCTTTTGAGAGCTTTTGAATTCTTTAAGAATTTGATATTCTTATTACGCTCTTAGTTATACTAAAGTTCTTAGTCGGTGTTTCCTACAGGATCGAGATCTCTATATCAAGATTCTTAGAATTACTCAACCAATGGGTCAATGTCCTTCTATCAATCCATACCAAAGTTCGTGGAATTCTCATATATGGGGTTACATTCAATTATATCTCTGATTCTTTTCTGGATATTTCATCGAATCAAGGTCCACATTCAATTTTTAGAGTCTGGCAAATTGCAAAATCTATGCCTAGCACGCATCATATTGGTATCAGAGTAAGGCTATCTAAGAATCACCCACTCAGTTCAATCTGAGGGTGGTAATTCAAAACCCTAACTCATATCGTTCATATCTGTTATTGATTCGAATCTTTTTTGTTAAGTTATTTGATCGATTGTTTTGTTTTTAGGGTTTGTGTTAAAAAAAAAAAAAAGAAGAGAAGAAAAAAAAAGAATATCAAAAAGAGAAAGAAAAAAAAAAAGAAGAAGAGGAAGAAGTGTTAAAAAAATTTGAAAGAATTGTTCTGTCAGAAAGAAAACCACAATTGGATTTGTGATCCATTTCTATTTTCTATTTCTTGAAGTATTTCGATCCTATTATATACTTACCAATAATTGAAGTATCCAAAGACCAATACAAGAAAGGAAATTTGTGAATTGAGATCACAAGCTCGATCAAAAACCATAAGAAGAAGGATCGAGAGGTAAGGTGGCAATTGTTTTTTTGAGTTTAAGTGACACACAAGAGTTGAGTGTCATATTTTGTGAGCAACACACAGGGAGTGTAGTGAGGTTTCTTTTCATTTTTATTATTATTTGTTTGGTTATCTCCTAACATCACAAGATGTCAAACACCTCAAAGAAGGAGGGGGAAGAGACTAGTGGCTCGAATGTTAGAGATGTTGCAGGGATTGACGGTGCAAATGGACTACCTTGAACTATAATATCCTAAAATTTCTTTAAGGCAATCACTGCTATGTGTAATATCCTAAGTATTACATGTACAGGCTTCCTCAAAAAGGTATGTTTATTATGAACATTTGCTATTTGAATTTCAATTATGAAATCTTGTAATTAGATTCTCAAAACAACTGGATTTAAAACTTACAAAAAAACTTTACAAAGACATTTCACAATCTACTCTCATAGTAGATTAACATTTTTAAAAAAACAACATCATATACTACTCACTCTTAAGTAGTTAAAGCTTTAAAACAAACACATATCATCGGGTATCTCCTATACCTTTTAATGATGGAAAACAAAGCTTAAAAACTTCTTTTACAATATATGGGCTTCATCAAGCCCATTAAAAGAATATTACAACTTAAAATATAAATCTTGTCCTTTATACAAAACAAAACAAAATAAAATAAAATACACAGCCCTAACCCACGTCACTAATCCAACATCGCCTAAAACCCAAGCCAAACATCACCATCATCAACATATCAACAACAATAACTTCATCATCATCATCCAACATCAACATATCACCATCATCCTTAACACAATACCTGGAAAAAGAACAACAACAACAATAATGAGCGGAAGCCCAATATACAGTAATACAAACACATGCGGAATGACACATAAGCCTAGTTAGATGTAATGTAAAAAACAGCAAGTTATTATCTTTCATTTAAAGTAAATCAAGCATCACAAGAGCACTCACACTTTGGAACAAGCCATTAGGAATCTGGGGGTCTAAATAACGACATGACACTTAGGAGATTGATATAGGCAGCCCAAATACCTTTATCTCCTAGATGATATAACTGATAAAAAATAGAAACCTCATCTAGGGTTCACAGTCATTACACACTCTATCCATCTCAGTCCATAATATAAAAAGACTCAACTGGTCTCATAAATGTGAGTCTCAATATATTACTTATCACCGATTAAGATAGAGGTTACACCGATATCGTTTGCCCCATCGACTACCTCTCCAGCCACCTACAAATGTCATTACATCATGATGGGGATGACCTAAGCGCCTAAACTACCATATCCGCTCGACAAGGTTGCCGCTCCCAAATCGAATTCAACAGCATAAGAACAACCATCACTCATCAATTATTAAGTCGAGTTTGAATTTTAATTCATTTTTAGGATGCCTACTCTAACAATAACCACACAAATTACTACGTAACTTTCATATGATATCCAAATGAAGACTCGGATGGTGTTTCAGAATCCATCTCGAAAGATAAATCAAGTATCCATGTCTGCATATTCAAGAATTAAACTCATATAAGAAATTATACTCATTATCTACTTATATCAAACTTTTATTAAAACCTTATTTGATCAAAAACTAAATAAGAACCCCGCTATGGTTGTGAAGATCGTCCCGCCAAAATACGGATAATTCTCCTTTGTTTGTCAAAATATCTCTTTTCACTTTGATTATAGTATTTTGTTACAAAAGCATCAACAAAGCATTCATATACAAAAACATTCATTTCCTAAGCAAACACACATTTGAAACAACGTATTCCCCATATAATTCTTGGTTTATCCTAACATATCATTTTAATTTAATTATTAGCTGTTAAACCCATTTTAACTTAATTCTAACTAAATTGATTAAAGTTAATCAACTAATCTAATCACTAAGTCACTTGGATTAAACTTAATAAATCTAATTCATTTTATCTTACCAAAGACTATTTTGGCAAGTTAAACTAAGATTAATTAACTAAGTTCATTTTATATTTAAGATTCATATTAACTTAAGTTTATGTTAACTTAATCTTATCCAAGTTGATTAAACTTAATCTTAGTCAAGTTGAACCTAGGTTTATTAGTTAAGTTCATTTTATACTTAATCACATACATTTAACAAGCAAACACAAGTTTTTCACTTTGTTTGGAAAATGCAGTAGCTAGAATCAATCAAAATTTATGCCTTGATAATTTTAGAATTTGCAAAAACTTAAAATATGAAAGTTATATATCACTTTTTAATCTTTCCATAGCATTTTGAATCATCTCAATCCGAGTTCAGATGAAAAAGTTATGGTCAATTTATATAATAGTATTACTGTAGAGGAATATACACGACCCATGTACATCAGTAGTATATTTAGAGTTTTGCTACTATGAAGTCATGAGTCGATATACATGAACCATGTACACCAGAAGTATATATACAGTTTTGTTACTACGAATTCACGAGTAGATATATACAACCCATGTACATCAGTAATGTACTTTGTTTCTCTTGTCACGAAAATCCTTTACTTCTTTTACATCATTTTATCAATTTTTACACAATATACTTCTATAATAACATCATGAAAACAACATATAACTTATATCCATAACTTCTAACACTTTTATGCTCAATCCACTTCATCAAAACATCTCCAAACACTTCATCAAACCCTTTCTCCAACATGCATAAACAACTAAATTTTTAGTTCATGCTTCAAATCTCCTTTGATGGCAAGTTTTATCATAAAGCCAACTCATATCTCACATCAATTCATCAACATCATGCATAAACAACGAATAAATCAAGGTAAAACAACTAACTCTCTTGTTTTAAGAAAAGCTCAAACTTCCAAAACTCCATTGCTACCACTTTTCTTTAGCTCTTAATACTATTTATCCATGATCTTCATCTTTGGTCTTATTTCCGATCTTCATTTTCTTCTAAGGTCTTGTTGGATTTGAGATTTAAGATTTTGGGTTTTGAAGAAGAAGGGCAAGAAACGTAAGAATGAAAGAGAAAAAAATAGAAAAGAAAAAGAAGAAGAAGGAAGGAATGAGAAGGCGCCAAGAGAAAGAGGAAAAAGTAATAAAAGGGATAAGAACAAAAATAATTATGGATATTTATGGATAAAGATTTTGATTTAAACTTCTCAGATCATTATCTTAAATATCAAAACCGATTAGAAAATACAGGTTAGAAATTTATAACTTGATATAAAAACACAATTGAAAAGTTTAATTTATGAAAATCGGATATCTACTTTGGGTTTTGGTCTAAAACTGATATTTTTAAGCAAGTAATTGATTTTAAAAATTTATAAAGACTTTAAAAAATGAAAGTCAACTTAAGCTTAAGGGTTCAGGAGTTTTAAAAATATTTAAGAAATTTATTTTGAAATTTAGGAATTGAAATTGAAGAAAAAGGAGTCTCAATGAAAGATTTGAAGAAAATGAAAAGTTTAATTCATAAAAAAAAAAGTCATTGAGACATATGGAGGATTTAAAAGAATATTTTAATCTCAATTTAATCTATTTACTAATTTAATTGTATCAAATTGTCTATTCCTTTCTCTATTATTTACTTATTTTATTTTATTTTTCTAAATTACCTAACCACGTTTAAAATTAAATATTTATTATATTATTCAATTAAATCATTTCTAACTTAACTAAGTGAGGGTTTGGGGTATTTCATGAACAGCAGAAATCAAAGGGAGAGCCAAATTCTAATGATGAATAGGATTACAAGATGCCTCCTAAGGCCAGAGGCAAGATCGGTTCACAAAAGAGTGCTAGTCGAGGAGTTAAGAAAATTGATAATAACTTGAATTCTATAAGATTCAAGATTCCTCCTTTTCGGGGCTGAAGTGACCCAGATGCCTATCCGGAATAGAAGTGCAAAATTAAGTTGATTTTTGCTTAATACAATTATTCGGAGGAGAAAAAAGGTCAAATTGGCTGTTGTGGAATTCAGTGGATATGCCAGCATATGGTGGAATCAACTTAATATTAATAGGAGAAATAAGTTGGAGGAGCCAATTAACACATAGAAAGAATTGAAACAGATCATGCGAAAAGGTTTATTCCTTCACATTACTATAAGTAACTATACCGTCAATTATAAGAGCTAACTCAAGGAAGTAGGAGCGTAGAAGAATATTATATGAAATGGAGACTCTCATGATGAAGATTGATGTAAAGGAGGATGATGAAGCCACTATGGCAAAATTTTTTAATGGGCTGAATAGTAACATTGCAAACAAGGTAGAATTGCGGCATTATATGAAGCTGGAAGAAATGTATCAGATGGCATTGAAATTCAAGACCCAACTCAAGAGAAAAGGAAAATATATTTATGAAGGTACTTCTTCTGCCTCATGGAAGAAGAACTGGAAGAAAGAGAATAAGGAGAACAAGAAAGGAAAATCAATTCAGTTATGCCAAAGGAGGAAATTCCTAATGAAACCCAAGGTAAGCAAAAATCTCAATCTCGTTTGAATAGATTATGTTGTTTCAGGTATAATGGTGTTGGATATATAGCTTCCTAGTGCGCTAATAAGAAATCTATGATTGCTTTGGATAATGATAAATATAAGACGGCTAGCGAAAGTAAAGAAGATGATGATGATATGTCTGAGTTAGAGGATGTTACTAATAATGAGGAGGTAGAAGCTTTAAACTTATGATTAGTTATTGGATGTACCTTAAGTACACAACAGGTGAATAAGGGCGAACTTGAACAGTAGAGGGAGAATATTTTCCATACTTGTGTGTAGTAAAAGAAAAGGTTTGGAGTTTAATTATTGATGGGGGTGGTTATGCCAATGTGGTGATTGCTAATATAGTGGAATTGCTTAAGCTGCCTACACTTAAACACCTTAGACTATATAAGCTACAATAATTGAATGATTCTAGAGAGGTGAAGGTGAATAAGCAGGTGAAGTTATTATTTTCTTTGGGAAACTACAAGGATGAGGTAATGTGTGATGTAATACCCATGAATGCATGTTATACTTTGTTTGGAAAACCATGGCAGTTCGATAGAAATTCTATTCATAAAGGGCGTTTAAATAGATTTATTGTGCAAAAGGATAATAAGACATTCCATTTGGAGCCTTGAACACCACAGCAAGTTCATAAAGACCAAAAGAAGTTGGAATAGGAAGATAAGATGCTAAGAGCCAGTGGGAAAAGAGAGAAAACAAGAGAGCTAATGAAGATGATGCACGAGTGATAAAGAGAAAAAACAAAGTGGCTAGTGAGACAAAAGCAAAGAGTGAGAAGAAAATGCAATTGAATTGTTTTGCCACTAAGAGTGAGATCAGGAGTGTTGTGAGTGAAAAAAAGCCCTTGATTGTACTTATGTACAAGGAGGCAATGATTTCTATTAACAATCTTAACCTTTCTCTTCTTGGTTCTATTACATCTCTTTTGCAGGAATATGAAGATCTATTTTCCAAAGAGATTCCTAGAGGGTTACCACTAATTAAAGGAATAGAGCATCTAATTGACTTCATACCTAGAGCTTCTATCCAAACTGACCTGCCTATAGGAGCAATCCTGAGAGACCAAGGAGATATAAAGGCTAGTTGAGGAATTATTGGCAAAAGGATTTGTTAGTAAGAGCATGAGCCCTTATGCTGTGCCAGTCTTACTTATGCCCAAGAAAGACGGAAACTAGAGAACATGTGTAGACTGCATAGCTGTCAACAAAATTACAGTAAAGTATCGTCATCCTATCCCTAGGTTAGATGATATGCTTGATGAACTACATGGTTCCTATCTATTTTCAAAAATTGATCTTAAAAGTAGTTATCATCATATTCGAATGAAAGAAGGGGATGAATAGAAAATTACTTTAAAACTAAATTTGAGCTTTATGAGTGATTAGTTATGCCATTTGGACTAACTAACGTGCCTAGTACGTTCATGAGGTTGATGAACCATGTTATGCATCCTTTTATAGGAAAATTTGTTGTTGTATATTTTGATGTTATTTTGATTTTCAGTAAAAATTTGGAGAAGCATATGATTTCATATGAAGAGTGTACTTTTTGTATTAAAACATGAGTACTTATATGTTAATATAAAGAAATGTTCTTTTTGTTTGGAAAAAGTAGTCTTTTTAGGCTTTGTTGTCAATGCTAGAGGCATAAAAGTAGATGAAGAAAAGATTAAGGCAATTAAAAATTGGCCTACACCTACATTTTGTAAAAGACTTTGGTACATTAACAGGGCCATTAATTGAGGTTATGAAGAAGTCTGTTGGCTTTAAATGGGAAAAGGCACAAGAAAAGGCTTTTAATTTACTTAAAGATAAATTATGTTCTGCATCTTTGTTGTCTTTGCCTGATTTTTCTAGGGCCTTCGAGATTGAATGTGACGCATCTGGCATTGGCATTGGAGCTGTATTGATGTATAAGGACAAGTCAATAGCCTACTTCAGTGAAAAGTTCACCGGAGCACCTTTGAGTTGCTTTACTTATGATAAGGAGCTTTATGTGCCAGTGAGAACTTTGGAGACTTGGCAACATTATTTGTAACCGAAGGAGTTTATGATATACACTGATCACGAATCATTAAAGCATTTGAAGGGGCAAGGAAAGCTGATGCGTGCTTGGTATGGATCTTGAATTTCCTAGACTCTAAGAATAAAAAATGCAAACTTTGACCCAGTGGAATATTCAAAAACAAATCTGAAACTCCATGAACCTTGGTATAAATTGATGGAATTGACCTTGACCCTATGGTTGAGTAATCCAAAAAACCTTGATATGGAGATCAAGACCCTATTAGACCAAGAACCTTGGCATAATCAAATAACTCAACAAGAAATCAAATTCTTGAAGAAATTCATAAGTTCTAAAAAGAACTCAAAGAGAAGGAATTCTCTCAATATTGATTTCAATCAAAATGTAATATGTTCTCAAAATGCAATATAGAGGAGATATATGATAATCTAAAGGAATTCCAAAAGGCATTAACTAAAGCACATTTCTCGTTCCAACATACGCAGTGAAATTAAAATCTATGCTGACGGCTTAGCAACCAGCCTTTAAATTTTCAGTTATGTCCATTGCCTACATCAAATAAAGGCCAGCAGCGTACTCTTCAACACCAGTGGTGTACATAGCGGGGCACAGTTCCAATGCTTGCTGGAAAGAAGGCCGACTGTGTTGTAATGTGTAGGCTAGCTATTTGCATATTAAACCCGGTAGCTTTAATAGTAAACTAACAACTTTGTAGTCCTACCTTGGCTTAGTTCATTTGTCTTGTTGCCCTCTTAATGGGAATCAATCTAGCCTGGTTCCAAAGCCAAATACCCAAACTAGACTAAAAGACTAAAGTTTGTTGATTCAATGAAAACATGAAACAAATGGAACTAGAGGATCAAAACTATCCCAACGCTGGCAGCTTAAACAAATGGCTTACATATATGAAGCTCACAAGATCACAAGCATAGAGAGGAGCCTAGACACCTCGGATGAGCCTCTACGCCGGCTCAAGGCCGGCAGTATTTACCTTCAACGCCGATAGCTTAGAACCCTAGGCCGGCGATGTACCTAGCCGGCTTATCTCCATAAATTAGGCTTTAATGAGTCTTTATTATTATTTTAAATTATTAGTCTTTAATTTCATATTTACTAGTCTTTATTGTCATTGGATTCCTTTCACATTAAGATAATTAGATACAGAAAGTCCTTTGTCTATCTTTTAGTCTTATTATCATATTTAGTAATTAGTCCTTTTGTCATTAATTAGGTCTTTTGGGGAACTATTATAAATACCCCTTTTTTGTACTAAAACTCATTAGCTTTTGGATATTTGACATTGTTATTGGAGATTTCTCTCTGTTTTACTCTTATCAATCCCTTGTGTGATTGTGGCGAGTTACCGTTCTTATCAATTCTTAATTGAATCATGGCGAAAAAATTGTTCTTATCAATAATTGTGATGGTGGCGAACAAACTGTTATTACTAGATTGTGGGTCATATCAATTTAGGAATAGCATAGTCAAGGTTGTCAAACTCGTGATTCTATATAAAATCACAGAGGTCATAGAATCGAAATGTAAAATCGAAATGTAGAAACATTCTTTACAAAATAACCTTGAAAAATTATAGAAATGCTTATAAAGGATGTAGAAAACATAAAACATATAATGGATGAAAAAAAAAAGAAAATTAATTTTTTTCATAATAACTCTTGATTTATGATATAATGTATTTAAAATAATTAATAAGTCAAAATTAATTTTTTTTCTTGTTTTTGTTTGAAATAATGATAAATTAAAGCAAAAAACAAATTTTTTAACTTATTAAATGCTAATTATATAAATGAAATGAATAACTTTCTTATAAATTTTATAATTTATAACTTAACTTGAGTGAATTCTATAAATGTAAACAGGTTTTTAGGGAAGAGGGAAAATGATAAAAAGTAGTAAAACCAAATAGAAATGACAATAAGAAAGATACATCATTATAATTCCTAATAGTTTTTGATCTTGTAAACATACATTTATTTTTATATTTAGCTCATTTGACTCAAATAGTAGAATCGATAAATTCGATTAAAATCGTAAGTTCTACCAAAATTACATGTAAATCGTTGAAATCGTAAGATTCTATCAAAAAAAGATTCTACCCATGAGCCAACTCGAAAGGCCCTCCTAAAATCGTAAACTCGTAGAATCCTATGGGTAAAATCGCGATTTTGACAACTATAAGCATAGCTCGAGTTGATTTCGATAAGTTATATCCGTGATCAACGTCAATCATATCTTTTAATTCCTTGCATCCAAATTATAGAAAACCATAAAAATATCACATTTTATTACATCAGAACAATTTCCCATTTGGGATCATTATGTCTAAGGTTTTAGGCATATCATCTTTTGGTATCAGAGCTCCGATTTCAACTGCGGACGATCAGCAAGCCAAAATTTCAATATTTACAATCAGTAAGTAAAAGTTTCAATCTTTATTATGTTTTGAATTATCTCGAGAATTTGGATCTATGAAGCATTATTAATTGAAATCTAGCTCGAATTGGGATTGTGTTGTGATTGCGATTGTATTTGTGATTTGGGAATTTCTGAATTGTGAGATGTAAAACAATAGTTAAATGCAATTTAGGAATGATGATAATATAGAAATATGAGTCACGCGTACACGGTGATGATCTGTAGAAGATCAACTACAAATTGCATACTATGATGCTAATCTTGCCAATCAGTAAGACACTTGCAAAAGTCAACCACCAGGTTAACCCACACAACCATCGCCATGATAAGCCAACATCACATCAGTCATAGTAAATGATGCTAGAGGAAAGAATAGGAGATGCTAGTTTTGATGAATTGATGACGATTGAAATTGGAATGCACAAGATGCTTAGGCCTGGACATATTGCATACCAATTCTAAATGCATTTGCCATAAAGCTTGTTAATGGGTTCCTGAAATTATATGAGATGAACATGAGAGCAAGATATCAATAAAAAAATTTTCAGTTGAAAAATTGGGGAAGAAGAAGATGAGGTCCATGAAGAATGTAAGGAGAATGATTTCATTGAAAAACTACTGATGAAAACGAGTATATGGTGTAGAAGTCAATCACAGTCTTTGTTTAAGGAAAATTCGATGAGATAAAAGACCTTAATTGCCTAATTTTCGCTCTTCCACTCACACCGTGCTACAAACCATTCTAGTCATATCAATCTTGTTCTTATTTGCCTATATTATTTCGATCCATTGCTGGATTGAGAAGCATCCATGAATATTGGAATCATCTTTTGTCTGTAAAGGAGCTTAAGATATATATTGATATTTATTGGAATATTATTGATGATTACATATATTGGAGGTAGAGCTGGAAATAGGTTAACGGGCCGGGCCAAATCGGCTCGCTTTTAAACAGGCCAGATTTTCTAGGCCCAGCCCGGTCCGCATTGGCCCATAGGTTAACCGGGCTAACTTGCTAGCCAAAATTTTTTTTTTTTTAATGTTAGTTTATGTGAAAATTAGAATACTTATATATTTTAAGGTTTAATATATATTAACAACTAATTTTATTGTTATTTTGATTACTTATATATAAAAATAAGTTTTTAAAATGATTTATTAAATATCATATTATGTTTAAATCAATAAATATATATTTTAAAAAATGTTATAATACTTGTGGTTCATATATCAATCTATTTTTTTCCATAACATACATAAATAATCACTAAAATGCTATATTATTCTTGTTTTTAAACTTCTCCTCTTGTTGTTATTGTTTTCTTTTTTCTTTTTCTTTTTTTTAGGTTTGGCTCGTGGGCCAACCCGTCCCAGCCCGCTTTAGCCCGTGGGTTAAACGAGTTGGACCAATTCGGCCCGCTTTTAAACTGGCCAAAAAATTTTAGCTGCAACCCGCTTTTTTAAGCGGGTTGGAGGATTGGCTTGTGGGCCATGACTCATATTTCCAGCTCTAATTGGAGGAATGTTGTGATTTGGTTTGGTAATGTTATGGAAAGAATAGTTTTATACAAGCAACAATCTGGTGAGTGTACTCATGACAAAAGGATTGTAGATGCATCAGTGAATCTTGAGAGCTTACCACATACTATTTGTTCTAGAATAGTAGGTGGTTTGGTGTTGATAATTTCGTCCCTTGTTGTTGTGGTGTAAGTTTCCTCTGTTTGGGATGGCTACTACATATATGGTAGATCTTTATGTCAATATGGGGGGAGAATTTATGTAAAGAAATTTATACATAAGATCCGAGATGGTATGTTGATTGGGAATTCCTATTGAAGGGAAGAATTGCAAATGAAGCATTGGAGAAAGAATCTGAGCCGAGCATTATTGGAACTTTTTACTTAATTATTATTGAGTTTTGCAGGTTTATTTTTTATCTAGGAGGATATATGTTTCCTCAAGATTTGAGGACAAATCTTCAACAGGCCAGAGAGAATGATGGGAATCAGTCTAGCCTAGTTCCAAAGCCAAATACCCAAACTAAACTAAAAGACCAAAGCTTGTTGATTCAATGGAAACATGAAACAAATGGAACTATAGGATCAAAACTATCCCAACGCGGGCAGCTTAAACAAACGACTTACATATATGAAGCTCACAAGATCACAGGCGTAGAGAGGAGCGTGGATGCCTCGGATGAACCTGAGCCGGCGGTATTTACCATCAACACTGGCGACTTGGAATCCTAGGCCGGCGGCATACCTGACTGACTTATCTCCATAAATTAGGCTTTAATGAGTCTTTATTATTATTTTAAATTATTAGTCTTTAATTTCATATTTATTAGTTTTTAATATCATTAGATTCCTTTCACATTAAGGTAATTTGATATAAAAAGTCCTTTGTCATATCTTTTAGTCTTATTATCATATTTAGTAATTAGTCATTTTGTCATTAATTAGATTTTTTGAAGAATTATTATAGATACCCCTTTTTTGTATTGAGATTCATTAGCTTTTGGATATTTGACATTATTATTGGAGATTTCTCTCTATTTTACTCTTATCAATCTCTTGTGTGATTGTAGCGAGTTACCGTTCTTATTAATTCTTAACTGAATTGTGGCGAACAAATTGTTCTTATCAATCATTGTGATTGTGGCGAACAAACCGTTATTACTATATTGTGGGTCATATCAATTTAGGAATAACGTAGTTCGAGTTGATTTCGGTGAGTCATATCCGCGATCAACGTCGATCATATCTTTTAATTCTTTGCATCTAAATTACAGAAAACCATAAAAATATCATCTTTTATTACATCAGAACAATTGCCCATTTAGGATCACTGTCTAAGGTTTAAGGCATATCACCTCTCCTTCTAAGTTGCATAAACAACTGATAAAGGTCATCATTTTCAGCTCCAAATCAATGTTGGTGAGCTTGGAGTGATCTTCAACAAACTTTTGCATTAAATCCTTAAAATTTTTCCCGAAGTTTCTTGGCTCTATTCCTTGTATTTATTCCTTCAGGAACTTTAATTTGTTGAGGCGAGCTTGGTGCAATTGTATCTTCATCAAAAGCTGAACAACAGATATGCCCATTAGATGGAGTTTATTGAGACTTTCCCCTATGTCATCTGCTACAAGCAAGGTAAAGAAAATGTGGTTGGTGATGCCTTATCGCGCAGTTATGTCATTCTTCCGACTCTTAATGCAATTGTTAAGTTTTGAACATATCAAAGAGTTATATTCTGGTGATCATGATTTTTATACTATTTATACTGCATATGAGGAGGGATCTTTTAACAAGTTTTATAGGCATCAAGACTTTTATTTGGAGAGGGAAGATTATGTATACCTCAATGTTCTATGAGGAAATTGCTTGTTAGAAAGTCTCATGGTGGAGGTATGATAGGGCATTTTGGTGTGACTAAAACTCTAAATATATCTACTGAATACTTTTATTGGCCTCACATGAGAAGGGATGTAGAGAGAATTTGTAGTCATTGTGTAACTTGCAAGAAGTCTAAATCTAGGGTGATGCCTCATGGTTTATATACCCCTTTACCTGTTCTCAGTGAACCTTGGAATGATATGTTTATGGATTTTGTTATAGGTTTGCCTAAGTCTAAGAGAGGTTATGATTCCATATTTGTAATTATGGATCGATTCTCAAAAATGGCACACTTTATTGCTTGTTATAAAACTAACAGTATATCTCATATTGCTAACTTGTTCCTTAAGGAAATTGTCAAGTTACATGGTGTTCCTAAAAGCATTATTAGTGATGGGGATGTCAAATTTTTTAGCCATTTCTAGCAATTTTTGTGGAGCCAATTGGGTACTAAGCTATTGTTTTCTACCATCTGTCATCCACAAACTAATGGACAAACTGAAGTAGTGAATAAGACAATGATAACCTTGTTACAAGCTATGATTCAAAAGAATTTAATGTCTTAGGAGGAATGTCTACCATTTATTAAGTTTGCATGTAATCACAATGTTCATTATGCTATAGGTTTTTCTACATTTGAGAATGTTTATGGTTTTAATCCACTAACAATTTTAGATTTATTGCGTTTGTCAGTTAATGAAAGAACTAGTTTAGATGGAAAGAAAAAGGAAAAAACTTAAAGAAATTGCATGAATAGGTGCGACAATGAATTAAAAAGAAGAATGAGTAATATGCTTAACAAGCAAACAAAAGCAGAAAGAAAGTCACATTTGAACCAGGTGATTGGGTTTGGGTGTACTTAAGGAAGGAGAGATTCCCATATCAAAAGAAATCAAAACTAGAACCTTGAGGAGATGGACCATTTTAAGTAGTTGAAAAGATCAACGACAATGCCTTTAAACTGGACTTGCCAAATGAGTACAATATGAGTGCTACATTTAATATTTCTGACTTAAGTCCATTTGATATAGGTGAAGCTAATTCGAAGACGAATCCTTTTGAGGAGAGAGGAAAAGATGAAGATGCGATTGCACCAAGCTCATCACAACAAGTTCAAGTACTCAGAGACATGATCACACAAAGCCAAGCTAAGAAACTTTAGAATGAGTTTAATGGTTACTACGAGAACTTCATGGAGGATCGAGCAAAGCACATTGAATCGACTACAAAAGGAGAAATAAAATTGTTCAATATTGTGGGATGAAATGGCAAAGATCTAAGCAACTTTATTACATCGGATGACAATAAGAAATAGTAGGAATGAAAGCCGACCCAAAGCTAGCAGCTTTGGATTCCAACACAGCCGATGCCGCCGGCTTTCTCCTTCAACACCGCGAACATATAGCTTTATGCTACTAGCCTTTTAGCCGGTGTACAAAGTGTATAGAATCAATTTTTTTAAGGCCACCGGCATAGTTATTTAGCCCACTAGCTTTGATTGGTCGATAGATATGTTTTATTTTATGTCTTTTAGGTTTCCATTTTGGTTAATATATGAGACCTTTATATTTGTTTGAAGAACCGATCACTTTTGATTATTGAAATCTTTGAGAGAAAAATCTTCTCTTTGAGTTCTTTTGATAGCTTGTGAATTCTTCAAGAGTTTGATATTCTTATTGCGTTCTTCATTATACTAAGATTCTTGGTCAGTATTTCCTACAAGTTTGAGATCTCTTTATCAAGGTTCTTAGGATTACTCGACCAATGGGTCAAGGTTCTTTCATCAATTCACACCAAGGTTCATGGAAATTATAACTCTGATTCTTTTTTGGATATTTCATGGGTGAAGGTCCGTTCGATTCTTAAAGTCCGAGAAATTGCAAAATCCGTGCCTAGCATACATCATTGAAACCCAAAACATCACGTTCATTTCCTCTTAATAGAGTATACATTATCTTCCTTCATAAGTTTTGCTTTAACTCAATATAATAGTTGTGAGTTCCATCCATCAGTCCATATCATTCGATTATTAAAATCATTGTTGGGTTAATGTCACAAATGGTACATGAAGTTTGATAAAATTTACACATAGATACCTGAAGTTCGAAATTGATCAATTTAATACCTAAACATTAAACTTGATAGATTTAGTACTTGAAAGAACTTTTCGTTCACATTAACAGTACATCCATCAAGTTTCTTCAGGTACTAAATTGATCAATTTTAATATTTTTCATGTACTAAATTAATCAATTTCAAAGTTCATGTATTAAATTGAACATTTTCAAAAATCAGATACCTAATTGCATATTTTACTTAAGTCGATATAACATTTGTGACATTATCCCTTCTTCATTATGTTAATTGGGATAACGTAAGGAATGGTTCATGATCTTTGGTAAAATATACAATTAGTTACATGAACTTTAAATTTAGTACCTAAACTTCGAAATTTATCAATTTAGTACCTAAAAGAACTTGAGAGAGGTAATATTGGCATTCACGGAAAGTTTCTTCAGTATTAAATTGATCAATTTCAAAATTCAGATGTCTAATTGCATATTTTGTCAAAGTTCAAATATCATTTGTGACATTAATCCTATTAATTTATATAGCAATTTCAATACTCACGTCAACAAATCGATATAATTCTCATATTCTAAGAACGAAAAATTATATGATCCTGCCATTAATTTTGACGGAGTTGGTCTCCTCACCACCCAACCTTACACCATACCCAACCGTGATCGGATCACTAAAATAATTAATATTCCAATTATTATATTTATTTTAATAATTACATTTAAAGGCGTAACGGTCCCGTTGACGAGACTATAGGAACTCTCTTTTAAGAACATAATATTTTAATGGGTAACTAAAGATAAGTGAGAATGCAATTAAAATGCAGTCTCTTAATAACAAAGAAATTGTAATGGATTCATAATTTTATTTATCCAGGATAAAGGGGAAAATGAACTAAGAAGATATGCAACTAATAATAAAAATCGATTATCAAAAAATTGTAAATACCTAATGTTCAATATTCCAGTTTAAGAACAGAAAAATCCTGCTTACTATCATCCAATGATTCGTTCGTTGATTTATACTGAATGTTATGTCCATTTCTGTATACAGCGATATTTATAAGGTGAATGATGCTGTCGAGACATTAATTATTTTAAAAATTAATATATCTGAACTTTCACAAAATATACAATTAGATATTCAAATCTTTAAATTGATAAATTTAATATCTGAACTTTAAAATTTATTAATTTAGTAGTTGAAAGAACTTTTCCTGAACTTTGAAATTCATTAATTTAGTACTTAAACGAATTTTTCGTGCACACTAATGGTGTTTCCGTCAAATTCTTTCATATACTAAATTGATCAATTTCAAAATTATTTCAGTTACTAAATTGATGAATTTCAAAATTCAAAATTAAATAGATCAACTTGAAAGTTCAGGTATCTAATTGCATAATTTGACAAAGTTTAGGTACCATTTATGATATTAAATCTTATTTTATTTATTGTTATACCATGAATTTTTATGTATTCGTCATATTATTTATTTCAATATAAAAAGACAAAGCCAAAAAGCATTACACGATGGAAAAATAGTGCTCTAAAAATGGGTAATTATATTACACTGAAAAAATCTTTAAATCTAGTACCGAAGGCTTTTGTTTAAGTTATGCGACTTTGTAGAATATTACAAATCTAGATGAATCATCATGTGTGGAAAGAGTACACATACATGCTTCGCATTTTCTAATTATTCTTAGCCAGACATAATATGCTTTTACTTCTTAAACATGATTACGTAAAACTAATCAGAAAATATGGAAGAATCTTTTCTCTTGATATTTATAGCAAGAATGAGTCTTGTACTCATCGGTAAATTAGAACTTGGATTCCATTTAGAATTTTTAAAACCCTAATTTAAATTAAATTTAATTAAGTTTAGAATTTAACTCGAAGTGGCCCTCAAAAGGTTTCCGCTTGACTTATTGGAGCTTATTTAGGCTTAATCTCTCTCTCTCTCTCTCTCTCTCTCTCTATATATATATATATATAATGATATCGATATACAAGATTAAACACAGTCAACAAAGACTTTAATTTGAATCAAATCCAAGGAGCCTCATGAGTTGATCAAACTGGATATTATGAAACAAAAGCCCCAACTCACTAAGTTACTTAAGTAATTTAAAGTTGAGCTTGACTAAGCTATGTTAGAATCAAACTTGAGTAAATAATAAGCTAAATTATTCTAGCATCTTACTATGATGATCTGAAACTCCTTATATCGAGGTATTATCTACTTTAGTATAATATTGCATTTAGTAAATATAGTATAAGTACGATATTAAAACTTGATATAGCGATTAACAATCACGATTTGTATATAAATTTTTTTATCTCGTTTTCTAGACATAATTTAGTAACTGTATATTGGTAATTAATTTCATCAAACTTGTATATTATTACTTTTTTTTTTTTTCTTTTTTTTTTTTTTTGGTCTAGAAACAATAGACACATATTAGACCCAGTGGTTCTTTAAGTGGTTTTAGGATATAGTAGATTCTTCTAAGGTTTGTTCTTAAGGAAGACGGGTTTTTATAGGATATTTGACTTATACAATCCACTTAAAATCTTATAGAATAAACCCCTATAGAGTTTTAGGAGTGATTTAAGTATTGTTTTGAAATCTTAGATATAGCTAAATGGAAAAGCCTGATTACTATTGACAACAACATCATTTATTTCACTCACATTTACTCATTTTTATTCTTTTGTCATACAGTATGTTATTTTGTGTGTAATAAGGAAAAGAAAATGACCTAATATACATATATACACACATCACCCACTATATACATTTGAACTTGGAAGAGAATGCAAATTACTAATGTGGTTGCAAATTCCATAATACATGTGGCAATATGTTTAATTATTTTATTAAAAAAGAGAGGTTTTTTACTGAGTTTTGTGATACCTTATAGGAGTCGAGGAAAGTTTGGATCTTACATAACCAATCTCAAACTCACTCCGGTTATATCTTAATTTGTTCTTATAAGAAATGGTGATTTGTGTGTGTATAAGCAAATTTGATGCTTGATTACAAACTATTTATTCAAACGCTACACCTCTACCAAACAAACCTTTTTTTTTTATGATAAATTTGATATAATAAATATAATTATTCCTACCATATTATAAATTTGAACTTCTATATTAATTTTTGTGGTGTTAACTTGAATATCTGCCAAGGCAAAGAAGTCATGGATTTGAATCTTATGCATTCATTTTAACCTTATTTGATTTAGTCATTCACTTATTTGACCTCTGTTAATGCGATGAAATATTTCTTTGGAAATTAAGGAAATCAAAACTTTCTTTTGGTTGAAAAAGGAATTTAGCTTGTCGAATAGCATTTGGCATCCTTCTTTTTGGCTGAAGGGAAGGAATTGGTAGACAATTTTGTCATTGAAATTATGATCCGATTCTTTGAACCTCCTTTTAGTAGTATCACATTGTTCTTGTTATTAATTACGTAGTTTCTGCTGAGACTAACTTGATAGCTTCATCAAATGAATGACATAGGATGTTATCAGAACCATATTTTACGTCTATTTCGATTGTTTGTTTTTCACCTATATCTGTATCAAAATGATGTATAAATATGTCCGATTTATATTTATATTTTTATCTTTATTTAATCCATTTGATCTTTTAATGTGAACTGGCAACTATTTTTTATTCATATCTATTTCTTAAAATATAATTTAATAGAAAAAAAATTGAAACAAATATCTGTATCAATAATCTATCCACAAAACAAACAGACCCTTTAATGTCCCCCAAATAGTGGCTTCTTAGTGTTCTGCCGATCACAAGTAGGGGTCAGCATGAGGCTGCACGGTGGCTCATTCTGTGGTTTTATGAGACGGGGCATGGCGATGGGGGACGATAGAACTCGAGAGAGTTTGTTCTATGAAATGATAGGTGAGGGAGATTTTTATTCTCAAATGGCCTTTCATTTTTTCTTTTTTTCAAAATTTAAAGATCTGATGATCAATTATACACCACCTGTTAAAATGTTACTACTCGAATGGCAAACCATAAACAATCCCAGACATTAAAAAGTAGATAAAGAAGATCGGTTTTGACCAATTATTCATTGCTCATTACACTTTGAAGATACTATAGATTGAATTTGAAAGAACCTTAAAATTGGGAGATACCGATAGACATTCTCAACAATTGCTTGTTAAATTTAAGATGATTCTATAAGTTGCAGGGAAAACATGCAAATGGATATATCAAACCTAAGAATGCAATCAACCGTTACACTTTGATTACTTTTGAAAAACATAAACTAGGACTCATCATGTCCCTAGCATCGGTTGAGCTATTGCCACAGGGCTAGTCTGATACCTCCAGTCCCTTCTTACTGTTGCTCCTCAGCATGGGATCAGTGCTTAAGATGCATCTACAATGGAGCAGATTCGGGGACACAAAAAAGATTGTGGTGCTTGGCACACTGAGAACAGGCATGTGGTATTACTGCTAACGTTGAAAACATCAGTTTCTTGACATGCTACCACTTAAGAACCTTGAATTGAGGCAATTATCAAACTACAGTTGTTAGACACCTTAATCATCTACATGGGATATCTCTGCATTCTCATTCATCAAACTCTACATTTGATTTGACTCCATACTTCACAACAGCCAATATGTATTGGTCAGCAGAGGCTTAGCCCCCTCACCTCCATCCAATTCAACGTCCAGTGCAAGCAATAACTCAAGTCGTTGTTACAATACACCTCGCTCCACTCCATCACCAGCCCCTTGAACTCAAGAAAGAAGACTCGCTACATTTTAAAGATGAAGTGTGTAGAATCACAGTTTCCTGAATTTCCTTGTTGCTTTTATTTTCGTCTCCCAAACTCATTGCAAGGAGATGCCAGTATCCCAAAACCTTCAAAGTTATTCATTCATGAGTTCTTTCACTTAGAACCGTGTGTTTTTCCCCCTAATGATCATAAAAATGCAAAGTTAACCGATTCACCACTAAAATTAATCCGATGTGCCCTCCAATTTTTCTACTTTTAGCCTCTATTATGACTATATCTTTTTCTGGTGTTCTTATTTCATGATAACTGATATCACAAAATGCAATTATGTTGATTTATCATTCCATGAACTCAAAGGAATAATTATATAATAGAAAATAGCTTATAGATGCAACTTCCTAGCATTAAAAAGTAAATGAAGATCCAAATTCAAAAAGCAATACCCCAGAAAATCAAATCGTATTGATAATCCATAAATTTTTCTTTCAATCACTGGAATATTTGGTACATGCATTACAGCTACAACACAAAAATGATTGTATATGCAACATTTATCTATATAATAAGAGGTTGAAATAGAATATCTATTATATGTAAGAAATAAACATAAGGATAATATGCCATATGTCTTATGGGCAACTGATACTGCAGATTGAGAAATGAAGTGTGCAGCGTTACCTTTAAAGAATATCAGAAAATTTCTGTTCAAACTTCACGTGAGAACACGGCCATATTTACTCAATGCATAAAAATTCTCATATCAGGGATGTGAGCAGCACAGAATCAGTTCCAGACCCGTGAATTCCAATAAAGATAAGAAGTCTGGTCCAATATCCAACACAGTGCTCCCTTCAACCTGCAAAATAAATAAATGAATGATTCAACAAATAAAATTGCTAAGTTATGCTGGTTTTGAGGTTAAGGTTAAGGATAGGCTGACCTCCACTCTCACAGAAGCTACTTACTGGAAAATAGCTCTCACGGCTTTGATTCTTGGTCCTCAAATTCATTTGAGTCATGAAACAGGTGCAGAAAACCTATTAAATCAGATTTGATGTGGTTTATTTATTTCTCTGTCCTACCAAAAACAAAAGCAGTACTACTTTAGTCAAATATTGCCCCCCTCTCGTTTTGTAAAACACATAGGCCAGTTCCCGCTCCCTTCCTTCCCCATGCAAACTTTATGCCAGAACATGGCCATTAAAGCTCCTTTTGTGACCTCAAAATCCTCAAATAAGCTGGTTTTCTTATAAAACTGATTACTATTCTCACATTCTGAAAAACTGGAATTCCCAGAAGTTTAGAATCATCCTGATGTATTGATCTCTCAGCACACAAAAACATAAAAATGCATAATAATGGAACAAAAGCAAGAATAACAACAGTCCGGCATACATGGAAGGCTTAAAATTATGTAATGCACATTAACAAACTTTGGTTTACAAATTTTTGAACCAACCAAAAGTCCCTTCTATTAAATTTCCTAAGCACTTAAATGATTAATAACTGTAAACTTTTGTTTTTTTGTTTAAATCATTACATCGCCCTGAACTTCATAAAACGCTCTTATTTGCTTCCTTGTCCATGTCTGCATCCGAAGTGGACTCCATGGAGGTAGCCTCTGTATTCTCAGCACTACCAACATTTGCCTCCTCATTCCCAGAAAGGGACTTAGTTTCATCTCCAATGGCATTTGGCGAATTATTCTCATCTCCCTTTTTCCCCAGCAACTTAGATGGAATCAGTGAAGCCACTGCTTCTCTTGCACTTCTCTTTGCTGCTTCAGCTGCTTCCAACTCTTTGGCCTTGGCTTCAGCCTTCAATCTTTCCTTCTCTGCCATTAGCTTACCCAAATCCTCCTCTCTCCCTTCTTTCCTCAATTGCTCTTTCACAAACTCCTGTAACTCCTCATTAAAGTCAATGGACTCATCATCCAACATTCCATCAACCATATTAAGCACCTCATCCAGCTTCCCGACATCACTAAGGACTTAATCATGAACTTGTAGCTCTCATCATCCATCTTCAGCTTCTTCACCATAAGATCATAAAATGATTTTGCTTCATCCACCTTTCCCACTTTGACCAATCCATCGACCAACTTATTATACACAGTCAAATTCGGCCTAAGACCTGTATCGATCATTTTCCTAAAGTATCCAGCTGCATCATCAGATCTATCAGCCTTGAAACAAGCGTCCATCAACAAAACATTAGTAACCTCATCGGGTTTCACATTTTTCTCACCCATTTCCACATAAAGTTCCTCTGCTTCCTGCAACAAGTCATTAGCGCATAATTGTTCAATCAGATTGTTATATGATAACACATCGGGAGCAGACCTATAGTTCTCAGCCTTCCTAAAAACTTCAATCGCCTCCTTAAACTTCTCCTCCGCACAATACCCATCAAGGATCACATTAAAGCTCCCTATATTCACTGACAATCGCCTTGGCGGGTTATGCTCCCCAAGCATCCTATCAAACAGCCTCAAAGCCTCATCAAATTTACCATTCTTACTCAATGCATCCAAAATCGAATTATAACCCACAGCACTCATTTTCACCTTCGAACCCGCCCCAACCGCCTCCTCATAACATTCCATAGCCTTCTCTAGCATTCCTTCAAAAAATACCCTTTCATCAATCCACCATACACAACACCGTCCTCAACAAAGCTCCCAATTTTCTCCTTCAGTTCATCATACAGTTTAAAGATCATGTCGGAGTCCTTATTCTTCGCACAACCCGACATCAAATAGTGATACACAGTAGGGTCAGCATCGAAACCTTTAGCCGGCATTTCCTCTTTCAACTCCAAAGCTCTATCTACCTTATTATTATCCACTAAACCTTTAATCAAAATCCTATAAGTGCTAATGGAAGGGTTTATCGGGGCATCATTGATGAACTGCTTATAGTGCTCCATTGCGGTATCGGGTCTACGACAGTCTAAATAAGTTTGGAACAGCAGATTATACGTGATCACATTGGGAGCCAACCCGGCTTGTGTAATGAACCGATGCAGGGACAAGAAATCCGAGTACTTCGATTGACGGATGAGCGCATTGAGCACCGCATTCGCAGTGTAGATAGTCGGGCGGCAATTGGAGTAAATCGAATGGCGCGTGAGGAGCGCTGCCTCCTCGAGGTCGTTCTCGCGGATAAGAGTCAGGATTTTATTGTGGAGATTGAGGCGGTTGCCGGAGAGAGCGCTTACAGGTTCGGGGAGCTTTGGGGAGTTAGGGTTTTGCGGGATTGCTGAAGGAGGTTTTGGGACGGTTGGAGGGGATTGCTGCGATCGGTTGAGGGAAGAGAGAGGTGGCTCGATGCGGAGGCGGCGCTTGCGGCGGCGTCGCTCAGCTGCTGCCTCCTCCGGCGTCGCGAAGGAGAGGTGGCGGGGAGAGATGATGGATGGAGGGACACGGAGGTGGTGAGGGTGGTGGAAAGTTGGGGTTCTGGCTAAGGTTCTGAGGTGAGTGAAGAAGGTGGGTTTGGAGAGAGACATTTTTGGAGAGGAGGGTAAATAGGGTTTGTGGATTTGGGATGAAATAGAGAGAGTGTGTGTGTAAGAGAAAGAAAGGTAGGGTTTTGGAAGAGGAAAGGGTTTTAGAGAAGAAGAAATAGAGGAGAATGGGTTAAAAGCTACGCTTGGGTTAGGATAAAATAAAACGGGGATAGGAATAGGGATGAGGATATGGTTAAACCTAGTCCTTACTGGACACTGGTTTGGTTTTTAAATACACCTTTGCTGTATTTAAAAATGCTCCATTGGATAATTAGAATTAATATAGAAAAACCAAGGTTAGGGGACTACTCTTATTTTATTATATGTTTATTTTTTAACACGAATGAAGCAAATTCGATTAATAATAATAATAGATATTTAACATATGGTTTATCAAATACTAGAAATCAAACTACTACATGTAGAGATGCAACCGAGGCAGACATCATAGAGTGTCCAACCCACCTGAACCGTTAAAAACCATATAGGATCGTAGGGCGGTTTATAGTATTCGGTCGGTTCAGGTCATTAAAAAAAATCTTATGGTAACTCGAACCCGTCATATTATAAACAATTTAAAAAATTGAGTTTGAAATTTTAAAAAATAAAACCCTACTAATTTTTGTCTTTAAGAATGGTTGTTAATAATTTTAACTTTATTTTATCTTTTTTTCTAATTTTTAATTTTATCTCTTAAAAAATTATTTTTATAATATTATTAATTTTTTGTTTTAACTAATAAAATAGCTCCCTCAATGAGCCTATGAATTAACGAGTATGTTATAATTAGCTTAGCTCGATTTAGACCATACTAAAGTCTAGCTGTCGGTCTACCACTCAATATTTTGTTGGAAGATGCAATTGAATTTAACTAAGAGTTGAAAAGAAGAAAAAAAAAATGAAATGAAATGAAGCAAGGCGGGTCGAGGTCAAAACCCTGTAGGGCGCGTTTGTGTATTGAATAGAAAACCTTATAGAGTCGCGGATCGAGTTTGGGAGAAACTATTAGGAAGCAGGTTTGGTTCGGGTCTTATGTGATCCGTCCCAAACTCGCATCGATTGCATCACTAACTATATGTTGCATTTGTTTTAATACATCAAACAAGTGAGGATATTAGTTAATAAAAAAATTATTCAAAAAATTACTTATGTAAGTAATTATTAAGTATATGGTAAATTAAAAGCTTTATGTGTAAGATAATTGAAAAATACCAAGCACAAATATTTGACTTTCTTCATACAGTATAGATCACATGTGTCCTTACCAAATTATGAATATATTGGATAATGTGTAGGTTCAGATGTAAGATGGGATCACCCATTAATAAAGAATCAAGAGAGAAAAGCAAGTCTTTTAAATCTTGAGTTAAGTATGTTTTAGTTGAAAAATTATTGTTATGAATATGTAAACAAGTAATTCGAATGATGTTGAAGCGATAGATGTGGATATGGAAGGGTAAAAAACACTTTTGGGTTGAGAATCGAAAGAAAATTTACAAGCTTGATATTACTGGACTAACATGATCTTTAGCACAATCCTATTTATCTCATGTTGAGCCCTTGATACCAACATGACCCCCCAGTACAAGGTCGTGTTCAGATCATGTTATACCAATGCTACCCTCGGTACAAGGTCATGTTGAAGTTATGTTCAAAACATGACCACTCAACAGTCATGTTCAAATTGTGTTCAATATAACATCTTCAAAACCTGTAAAAATCCTTTATAAAGCTCATAGAACTCATCCAATTGCTTTCTTTAAGATTAACTTACACTTTAAAACCTTGAAATTGAAATATTACTAAATTAAATACTAGTTTCTTATTTTAAATTAATATTTTATAATCTAATTTTTAAACTAAATATATAGAAGCATATTACACAAACTTGCAACCATCTTATATTAAATTCAAGGTATTTGATTAATAACTTTAATACCGTAATGTAGCTAAGGAACAATAGCTATAAGAAACGTGACCTATATATGAGTTTGGAAGCCTAAATGATTCTAAGTGTTTATGCATGTTGTAACTCAAGTTTAGAGAATGGTAGAGATTTGAGTTTAGGATCGTTTAGCATTTCAAGTATGCATGTAAACTACTTGTTGCTTGTGATAACTTAGAATAGCTAGCATTAAATTGAACTTAATTAATACTTGGCTGTAAATATGTTTGTTGCGTATGTGTGACTACTATTAACTATATGGAGACTACTCACACTATAGAACACGGCAACCTAATAATCTTTATGTGGTGCTTATCCTAAGTGGAGTTACACCTAAAAATGATGCCAATATAGGTGGTTCCAGCATCATAGTTATTGAAGAGTACTCAATATCCAATATGTGTGTATGTGGGTGAATCCACATAGTATCCTTATGTTGTTTACTCAACTTAATAAAAATATTTAAGTGTGTAACCGTTGTTAGTAGATAAGGAGTACTCATGCTACTAACATGACAATCGAATGATTCCTATATAGATTTTATACCGAGTGAAGTACCCATGCTACTAACATGACAACCAAATGATTCGTATATAGATTGTGTACCGAGTGAAGTTGCACCTAGAATTGATACTTGTAGAGGTGATTATGGCTTCGTAGATATTGTAGAGTACCTAATATCCAATATATATGTATGTATATATAAATATACATGTTATCCTTATGTTATTTGCTCAACTTAATAAAGATAACAAAGTATCAATTTTTGCATTAGTTTTACACTTACATGTGCATGTGTTGATGCTTAATCACACGCATGTGTATACTAGGCTTCAACTCATCTCTTCCTCTTTTTCAAGTGTAGGTGATGTTCCTATAATCTTTGATTTATCTAGCTATGATATTGTGGTTAACTATAGGGAGGGCAATAGCTAAAGAACTATCCTTCTAATGCGTAGTTTTTTACACTTTTTTTTTTTAAGAGATAGAGACTTTCAGTTGTATTATATTCTATGTAGTCCTTTTACTTATTATGCTACAATCGTTGGGTGTAAAGCTTGATGTTGGTTTGCTTAGTAGGTTTAATGGACTCTCTGAACCTTATATTAATTACATGATACTTTGATATATGTACATTACATAATGTACAATACAAATTTTAGAGTAGATGTAGAGAATGAAGATGTGGTATTTGTACGCTACTTATAGAATTAGGTTCTAGAAATAATTATATTGAAATTTACTATGTAACCTTCAATACAGTGTACAAAGTAAAATAGAGCTACTGTGAATATACATATTTTATATTTATTCTGTTTCCTTTTATTCCTTTATTTTGTTTCCTTTTATTCCTTTTATTTAAGCTTAGTTGTCCTTCCTTTATAATCTTTAGCTGAGCTGTCATTAGATATTAAGAAGGAAAATTAGTTTTGTTTCCTTTTTAGTTTTCTTAATAGGAGATATAAATAGTTTTCATCCTCTGTACATCAGCACAAGAGAAAAACCCTTTCGCAATACACATGGATCTTTGATAATCTCTCCGCATGTTCTTCAAGTTTTTAATCACAAATTCCTCATGGTGTCAAAGCTCCTAAGTCCATATCTTTACTCTTGATTACGCTATGTTTAAATATTATAAAGGAAGGATAGCTAAGCCTAAATAAAAGGAATAAAAGGAAACAAAATAAATATAAAATATGTATATTCACATTAAATTTAAACCCGATGGAAGCGTTGAATGATACAAAGCTAGATTAGTGGCAAAAGGATATATACAGATTGAAGGGATTGATTACCATGACACTTTTTCCCCAGTTGCGAAACTTGACACCATCCGAATATTGATTGATGTTGCCACAACATACAAATGGCCTTTGTTTCAAGTTGACATCAACAATGCCTTCTTGCATGGATCTATTGATGAAGAAATTTATATGTTGCCTCCATCAGGATATACTAAGGCTTTACTGATCAAGTTTGTCGTTTAAAACATTCCTTGTATGGGTTAAAACAAGCCTCTAGACAATGGAATGAAGAAATCTCAAAATTTTTACCTGATCATCAATTTACCCAGTCCAAAAGTGATTATTCACTTTTTACTCAACAAATAGATAAAGGGTTTATAGCCGCATTAGTATATGTGGATGATCTTTTGTTAACAGGAACTAATATTGCTATGATTGACGAATTAAAAACCCAGCTCCATCATGTCTTCACCATTAAAGATTTAGGTATTGCATGTTTCTTTTTGGGTCTGGAGCTATGTCAGACAAATCATGGTACTCTCATAACTTAGAGGAAATTTATCTTAGACATCATTTCTGATATTGGTTTAACAACAGCTAAACCTGCCAAGTTTCCTTTGCCTACTTGGCTAAAGCTAAAGGATCAAAATGATGATCTATTGACCGATCCATCTGTTTATAGATAGCTCATTGGAAAACTTTTATATCTGATAATTACCCGGCCATATATTAGTTTTGTAGTTCATAAACTCAGCAGATTCCTTGCCTCTCCTCACACTTATCATTATCAAGCTGCTATTCATGTGTTAAGATACCTCAAAGGATCTATTTCTCTTGGACTTTATTATCTTATTGAAAATTCTCTTAATCTCCTAGGGTATTGTTGTGTATTATATATATATATTTCAAAAGGAACAAGTCCCACATTCCTTAGATTTTACTCATTGTCCTTGTTTATAAACCTCATTCTCTTAGTGGGCTTGTAAAGAGTTGGTGGAAAGGCATGGGCTCGCGCGCACAAAGGCTAGACCAAGTTAGTGTAAATTCATCGATTTGCCCCCCCCCCTGCGCGTGTAGTTATATGTCTTTGCCCGGTTCAAAGGAATATTTTATTTTCGTGTATATTATTATTTTAAATAAAATTAATAATAATAATTAATTAAATCTTATCCGGATATGGGTCTTTTGAGCGTTTCAAATTTTAATTACCAATCGTTGTGTTTTTTCGGGTACTGTCAAACCAATCGTTGTGTTTTTTCGAACCGTTGTATCTTTTGATTTTGAAAAGACATCTCTTCAACGTACCCGTTAAAAATACAACTTCGTTTTATATATATTTATCTGTTTTAATATTTTTAACTAATTTTACTTTTCCTTTCCTGCCTTGTTCCTCGCTGGGTTATTCTTCTTCCCTGCTATTCCTGTGTCCTAGATTTTCTAGAGGACTTGTTGAATCCTGGGGGATACGCCATTCTTCATTAATATTGGCGAAATATCCTTAAGGACAGTGCCTAGCACGCCTCAAGTATTTTTCCCTTCTCATTTTTTCGGATTTTTCCAACAATCTTAAGGATATTTCCTTATGGCCTCTGATTCTACCCCTCCGCCTACTGCCGTCGCTACTGCATCAGTTCATGAAACTGCTTCAAATGGCCCTGTCCCTGTGTTGCCCACTGTTCCATTTGCCAAGCCATTTCCAGATATATCAAAGATCGAAATTTTTGATGGAGATAACTTTAAAAGATGGCAAGAACGTATATTCTCTGTTTTGGATATGCACGGTGTTGCGTATGCCCTTACAGATACTAAACCAGTTGATACCACATCCAAACAAATGGAACTATGGGTTCATGCGAACAAGGTATGCCGCCACACTATTATTAGTACCTTATCTAATGAGTTGTTCGATGTCTACTGTTCTTACAAGGATGCAAAAGATATTTGGGAATCTATGGTTGTCAAGTACACGGCTGAAGATGCAGGAAAACAGAAGTTTGTTATTGGAAAGTATTATAGGTGGGAGATGGTTGAGGACAAAGATATCAAAATGCAGATCAATGAGTACCACAAGTTGATAGAAGACCTCAAATCAGAAGGCATTAATTTGCAGGAGGAGTTCGTTGCTGGTTTGCTGATCGAGAAACTACCTCAATCATGGAGTGATTATAAACAACAACTTAAACATAAGCACAAGCAACTTTCCTTGCTGATCTCATCACCCACATCATCATCGAGAACACCAACAGAAAGGAATTCATGGCCGCCAAAGGAAAGGAGATTGCAAGTAAGGCGAATTTGGTGGATTACAAACCGCACAAGCCATATAAAAGGTATGAAAAGAAACATGATTACAAGCCCAGAGCTAGTAATCCCACTTTTAAGAAGCGAGGCAATTGCTTCGTATGTGGCAAACCTGGCCATCATGCACCTCAGTGCAGAAAGAGGATGGGAAGAAATGACAATCCTGCTAAACCAAAGGCAAATTTGGTTCAAGCAGATGATATTATCGCTGCAGTCATTTCTGTGAACATAGTAACCAGTGTGAAAGAATGGGTCATAGATTCTGGTGCTACTAGGCACATTTGTGCAAATAAGGATGCATTCGTGACCTATACAAAAGTTGATGAAGGAGAAGAGTCTGTGCATCTTGGTGATTCTCGAACTACCCAAGTTCTTGGGAAAGGAAAGGTTCTTCTCAAACTCACATCTGGAAAAACTTTGGCTCTGAACGAGGTGTTGCATGTTCCCGACATTAGAACCAATCTGATTTCAGTGGCATTGTTGGGAAAAGTGGGAGTGAAAGTGTCATTTGAGTCTGACAAAGTTGTAATGACAAAAAATAATGTTTTAGTTGGCAAGGGCTATTGTAGTCATGGTTTATTTGTACTCAATGTTTCTGAAGTTATGAATAAAAATGTTTCTTCTTCTGCTTACTTGATTGATTCTTGTGATTTATGGCATGGTAGATTAGGACATGTTAGTTTACCTTATATCAAGAAAATGCAATCCGTTGGATTAATTTCTAATATTAATTCTTTAAGTATGAGTAAATGTGAAATTTGTGCTGAATCTAAACAAGCTAAGAAAACATGTGCATCTGTCTTTAGAGAATCTGAATTACTAAGTTTAATTCACACTGATCTAGGTGATTTAAAGCAAACTATGACTAGAGGAGGTAAAAGATATTATGTAACTTTTATAGATGATTTTTCTAGATATACTAAAGTCTACTTGCTTAGAAATAAAGATGAGGCATTTGACATGTTTTTAATATACAAAGCAGAAGTAGAGAATCAATTAAACAAGAAAATTAAAAGAATTAGATCAGACAGAGGTGGTGAGTATATTTTACTAAATGAATATTGTGAAAAAGAAGGAATAATTCATGAAATAACTCCACCTTATTCTCCAGAATCTAATGGAGTAGCCGAAAGGAAAAATAGGACATTAAAAGAAATGATGAATTGTATGCTTGTAAGTTCTAATGCGCCTGAAAATCTTTGGGGTGAAGCTATATTAACTGCATGTCACTTACAAAATAGAATACCTTATAAGAAAACAGGGAAAACACCTTATGAACTTTGGAAAGGTTATTCTCCTAATTTGAAATATTTGAAAGTGTGGGGGTGTCTTGCTAAAGTTATGCTTCCTGATCCTAAGAAAAGAAAATTAGGTTCTAAAACTTCAGATTGTATGTTTATTGGTTATGCTGAACATAGTATAGCATATAGATTTCTTGTATTAAAAAGTGATGTGTTAGATTGCAATACAATTGTTGAGACAAAAAATGCAGAGTTTTTTGAACATGTGTTTCCTTTAAAATCAAAAATTATTCCTAATACATCATCTTCTGAAAATGTCTCTAGAAATATTTTGAAAATGATGATTTAAGAAGAAGTAAGAGACAAAGAAAAGAAAATTCTTTTGGAAATGATTTTTATACTTATCTTGTTGAAAATGATCCATTAACCTTCTCGGATGCAATTTCCTCGTGTGATGCACCTTTTTGGAAAGAAGCTATTAAAGTTGAAATTGATTCTATTTTACAAAATAAAACATGGGAATTGGTAGATTTACCTCCTGGAGCTAAACCTATTGGTTGTAAATGGATCTTTAAAAGGAAATTAAATCCTGATGGTTCAGTTGATAAGTTTAAAGCTAGATTAGTTGCTAAAGGATTTACTCAAAAGCAAAATATTGATATTTTGACACTTTTGCTCCTGTAACTAGAATTTCTTCTATTCGAGTTTTGATTGCCTTGGCTTCAATATATAAACTTGTTATTCATCAAATGGATGTAAAAACAGCCTTTCTAAATGGCGATTTAGAGGAAGAAATTTATATGGTACAACCTGAAGGTTGTGTTGTTCCAGGACAAGAAAATAAAGTTTGTAAACTTCTTAAATCATTGTATGGTTTAAAACAAGCTCCTAAACAATGGCATGAAAAATTTGATCAAGTTTTATTAAATGATGGATTCTCTACTGTTGAAGTTGATAAATGTGTTTACATAAAACTTATTAATAATGATTGTGTTATCATATGCCTATATGTAGATGATATGCTTATATTCGGTACCAGTCTTGATATAGTGCTTAAAACTAAATCTTTTCTTGCTTCCAAATTTGATATGAAAGATATGGGTGAAGCAAGTGTTATTTTGGGTGTTAAAATCATAAGGAAGAATGATAGTATTATGTTATCACAAGAACATTATGTTGAGAAACTTCTTAAGAAGTTTGGACACTTTGATGTCAATCCTGTGAGTACCCCTTACGATGCTAATACTCAATTAAAGAAAAATAGAGGTGATATTGTTGCTCAATCTGAGTATGCACAAATAATTGGAAGTCTGATGCATTTAATGAATTTCTCAAGACCTGACATAGCATATGCTGTGTGTAGATTGAGTAGGTATACACATAATCCCGGTTATGATCATTGGACTGCATTGGTCAGATTGATGAAATATCTAGAGGTACTATGAACTATGGTATTCTATATAGTGGATTTCCCGCTGTATTAGAAGGATACAGTGATGCCAACTGGATATCTGATTCAGATGAGACAAAATCCACTAGTGGTTATATATTCACCCTTGGAGGTGGAGCAATTTCATGGAAATCAGCCAAACAGACTATCATAGCTAAGTCTACTATGGAGTCAGAGTTTATTGCTCTGGAATTGGCTGGTAATGAGGCTGAGTGGTTAAGAAACTTCTTAGCAAATATTCCATTAGGTTTAAAACCTACACCATCTGTGTCTATGCACTGTGATTGTCAAGCGGCAATATCTATTGCCAAGAATAAGACCTTCAATGGAAAGAATAATAGACATATTCGTTTGAGACATGAAGTAGTGAAGCAGCTGCTGAAAGATGGAATTATATCAATAGATTATGTGAAGTCAGAAGTGAACTTGGCCGATCCTCTGACTAAACCTTTGGGGAGAAAATTAATAAATGAAACATCGAGGGGTATGGGACTAAAGCCATGTTGAATTATCAACAATGATGGTAACCCAACCTATGTGATTGGAGATCCCATGAAATAGGTTCATATGGGTAATAACAAGTCGTTGCTTGATCTGTGTAACACTAATAAATGATGTCCCTCCTATGATGTGCATAGTGCTAAACTGCAAAGAATGGGAGGTTGAGTAAAGCTCTTAATCAAATACCATATCCTTTTAAAGGTAGTGTATTCTGCAGTATACGCTTGATGGAATGACCTATATGAGTGTGAAGTGAGGCCGCTTCTATGAGATTGTGGCAAAATCTCTAAAGCACTCATGAATTACCAGGCACGCGCATGGCCTATTAGCGCAAAACCGCGATGAATAGCAGAAAAATGTGGAGTATGATGTGATTAATGAGAATTTTGGCTTACTATAAAATTCTTGGTTCATAGAAGCCTTAAGCTTCACCATTTATTTTGTAAGTTATATCTCATTTTTCTAGGTCTGGTTCATAGTCTTAAGGACACCAGATTCGAGGCATGATACTCATTTGAGAAAACCCAGCATTTCTTTTTATCTCGTTGTCTTTTATCCTTTTGAAATATGTGGGGGATTGTTGTGTATATATATATATTTCAAAAGGAACAAGTCCCACATTCCTTAGATTTTACTCATTGTCCTTGTTTATAAACCTCATTCTCTTAGTGGGCTTGTAAAGAGTTGGTGGAAAGGCATGGGCTCGCGCGCACAAAGGCTAGACCAAGTTAGTGTAAATTCATCGATTTGCCCCCCCCCCCTGCGCGTGTAGTTATATGTCTTTGCCCGGTTCAAAGGAATATTTTATTTTCGTGTATATTATTAATTTTAAATAAAATTAATAATAATAATTAATTAAATCTTATCCGGATATGGGTCTTTTGAGCGTTTCAAATTTTAATTACCAATCGTTGTGTTTTTTCGGGTACTGTCAAACCAATCGTTGTGTTTTTTCGAACCGTTGGATCTTTTGATTTTGAAAAGACATCTCTTCAACGTACCCGTTAAAAATACAACTTCGTTTTATATATATTTATCTGTTTTAATATTTTTAACTAATTTTACTTTTCCTTTCCTGCCTTGTTCCTCGCTGGGTTATTACTTCTTCCCTGCTATTCCTGTGTCCTAGATTTTCTAGAGGACTTGTTGAATCCTGGGGGATACGCCATTCTTCATTCATATTGGCGAAATATCCTTAAGGACAGTGCCTAGCACGCCTCAAGTATTTTTTCCCTTCTCATTTTTTCGGATTTTTCCAACAATTCTGACTCTGATTGGGGGGCATGTTCTATTGACAGGAAATGAGTTACTAGATATTGCATCATGCTTGGAAATTCTTTAGTTTCTTGGAAAACTAAAAAGCAATCCACAGTATCTACATCCTCGGCTGAAGTAGAACACAAAAGTTTAGCTACAACCACCAAAGAACTATTATGGATTTCCTATATTTTAAATGATCTTGGAGTGCCCATTTCTTTGCCAATCACTTTATGCTGTGATAAGAAATCAGCAGAACTCATTGCTACTAATTCATGCCTTCATAATCAAACCAAACACATTGATATTGATGTACACTTTAATAAATATCAAGTGAAGGCTAGTTTTCTCAAGATTCTTCATGTGCCCTCTCGCTTACAACTGGTAGATCTGTTAACCAAATGACTTGGAGAAGCTTCACGTCATTTTATTTGCTCCAAGTTGGGCTTAAGGGATGCTCCAACTTGAAGGGGGGATGTGAATATACATATTTTATATTTATTATGTTTCCTTTTATTCCTTTTATTTAGGCTTAGTTGTCCTTCCTTTATAATCTTTAGCTGAGCTATCATTAGATATTAAGAAGGAAAATTAGTTTTGTTTCCTTTGTAGTTTTCTTGGTAGGAGATATATATAGTTTTCATCCTCTATATATCAACACAAGAGAAAAACCCTTTTGCAATACACATGGGTCTTTGATAATCTCTCTACATATTCTTCAAGTTTTTAATCACAAATTCCTCAGCTACTCATTCACTCTTACCTTTTATAATGTTCATTACTTGTTAACATCACCAAAAATGTTCAATAACCTTTTGCACAATGTTGAGTGTGAATTTTATATGATTACATATGCATATAGCTCTCCTTTTTTTCATAATTAAAGTTTGGTTCAATGTCAAATTTATCCTTTGAACTACCGAATAGATATTGGTAAACCCTATGAACTTGTAATATGTGACTTCACATCCATATAATATTTTATAGCTACTGGTTTTTCCCTACCGGGGAGCTCATCCAAACCCCCACCAGCAAGCCAATAAAAGTTTTGCACCCTCGATCTCTTCTGACGACTGATAGCTCTTTTTCATTCTCGTCGGTATGCACCCTAACTCCTTCGATATGCTTTCTTATTTCGGTCATGTCTCTATGCAGACTCCAACTGAGATAATTTAAGATGCTATGGAAAGCTTAGTGAAAGCTCTACAACATTCATGTTTTAAGCTTTAAATGATTTCAAAAGGAATTAAGATCTAAAAAGTGTTTGAAACAACTTGCAACAACAAGTATAAATAAAAAAAAAAAAAAAACATAAACATTTATATGCACACGTAGCTCAAACATATCACAAATATGTTTTGCTTATTAAATGTAATTTAACTAAGTTGTGTAGCATTTGTGCAATGCATTTTCTTATCCAAACAAAACTGTAAGCTCTCTTGTTTCAACAAGCTTGGATTATATTATAAACATAGATCTATCCTAGAGTAGTTAAGTGTAAAATTTAATAAATAATTAGTGATATAAATTATTTCTGTAATGATTTTGAGCAAAGTTTTCAACAAATTATGACTAGAGTTTACATGAACCAAGCTGGTTGACAAACTATTCAAGCTCATCAATATTTACTCAAGTTCAATTCTAGAATAGCAGTTACAAGCACAAAGTCGAGCTACTAGAATAGTTTATCGATTCAAACTCAATTTTCCTATGTTTAGCTTGATTAACTCGCTAGCTCAAGTAGAATATAAATATTAATTGAATTCAAATCAAGTTTAGTTATTAATATTATTTTAAAAAATTGAGAATATATGTTTTAATAAACCAAGTCTAAACAAGATTAATCGAGTCAAGCTTAAGATTATATAGTATTATTTTAAGTGAAACTTGGGTTCAAATATCTTAAACTCAATTGAACTCAACTTTGAAATTTCAATTCGAGCTCAAACTCGAGCTCATCACTATAACATCTCAACTCGACTTGTTTGTAACCTTAATTATGACTATTCCATACCTTTCAATAACTTAAAATACTAGCATCAAACTACAATGGCACCACATTATTATCATCATACCAATATCATGATCACCATTATTGTGTTGTAATGAATATAATACACTATCACTAGCTATCATCAATGTTAGTGGTACTATGGTCACACTAGCATCTACAATGAGATAGTGCGAATTAGTGAGCGGTGATAAAATAAGAAACTATAGTTAAAATAAATATATGATAGCATAAATATCATAATATTAAAATCCTTAATTTTTAGTGTATGCCTATGTGTCATAAAAAGCATCATAATAGATATATCCTATAAGCATCATAATAGATATACCTTATATTTATATTATTTAAGCAGTTGAGGAGATTTTAGTGCCTTGATCTTATTTTCATTAAATACCCCCAATAATACTAGAAGAACATATCAAAACATACAAAATTAATCTTCTTCTTTTTAAACGATTTCTCCCTTCATCCAAGAAATCTCCACCATTTTGTTCTTTAATTTCTTCTTTTACTTTTATTGTTCATGTTTGTTTGCATCGCTCTCAGAAATTACAAATCATTATATTTGTTTCTCTTATTTGTGGTAAGCTTCTTATCTCTTTCTCCTTGGTGCATAAGCATTATCTCTTTTCTTTAACACTATCTTTGTTGTAGGAAATGTTAGTGTACAGACGTTGAATTAGTCGCCTTTCATTTTTACAACAATTACCTGTCCCTTAAACTCAAAATTTGTATTTTTTCAGAGAGTTGATTATTGATTTTTTTTTTATTGATTTGGAGAATATTACATATATATAATTTTTAAAAAAATTAAACAAAAACAAATTATGGAAAGAAAATTACAGGAATAATATTGCACCTTGGAGGTGCGATATAGAATTTGGATATATGTCGCATGTCCAACATGCAATACATGTAGCACACGTAAAATTATTCAAACATGTATTGTATATTGGTCATGCGACGCACATACAAAGCTATATCCAATGGCCAACATGTGATACAACCTATCTTAAACTTTCGAGCCAATAGGTTGTTTTATTGCATCTCAATGATGCGATACACGTGTAAAATAATGTATCTCATTCTCAAAATGAAATATAGCAATGGTAATTTAATATTTATTTTTGTACAATTTGTATTTGTGTGATTTTTTTGAAGAAATAGTAGACATGTGTTTCACCTTACTAATTTGAGACCACTGTTTGTATTTAATTTATGGGTTCTTTTCTAAGGTTTTATTACATGGTCATGGTAATTTTTTTTTTTTGTTATTAGATAAATGGTTATATTAAGTTTTTTATAATGATTATTGCTTATGTAATTGTATTTGGTTCTTCTGTGTCTTATATATTGGAGTACAAATACCGAAAATAATACCATCAACATTGTTAATGTGATAGCAGTTTATAGTATTGTATTCATTATAGTCATGGTAGTGATCATGATAATGGTATGATGACAATAATGTGGAGCCATGGCAATTTGAAGCTAGTATTTTAAGTTATTCAAACATATAATACCCCTCAAATATAGGTTATGGAACTCTAATCATAGAGGCGCTTTTTTGGTGTGATGGCTTAGAGTTTGTCAGAACTCCAAAGTTAAGCGTGCTCTGAGTAGAGCAATCCCAGGATGGGTGACCCCTTAGGAAGCACTGGCACTAAAAGGACAAAACCGTGCGACGTATGACTAAAGTGGACAATACCTTGGTGGGTAAAGTTTCAAGTCGTGACACAGTGTCTCTGGTGTCCTAGTTGTGCTTGAAGGTGCACTGAGAGGGCTAATATACTTGGCATCACGATTCTTACCCATTGTGGCCTAAGGCCACCCCCTCCGCTGCGGTGGAGTCTAGGGTGGTAGGTCGTGACAAATGGAATAAGAGCAGCGGTTTTAGACCTGTGTAACGAAACTGATGGAGACGTCTTCTATAAGTAGGGGAGTATACCCCTCAAATATAGGTTGTGGAACTTTAATTATAGAGGTACCTTTTCGATGTAATGGCTTGGAGTTTGTTAGAACTTCAAAGTTAAGCTTGCTATGGGAAGAGCAATCCCAGGATGGGTGACCCCTAGGAAGCACTAGCACCAAAAGGATAAAACTGTGTGGCGTGTGACCAAAGCGGATAATACCTTAGTGGGTAGAGTTCCGAATCATTACACAGTGCCTCTGGTGTCCATGTTGTACCTGAGGGTGCACTAGGAGGACCAGTGTACCTAGCATCACAATCCCTATCCATTATAGCCTAATGGCCTAGGGGCGTCCCCTCCACTGCAATGGAGCCTAGGGTGGTAGGTCGTGGCAAAACATATGGAACAGTCATAATTAGAGCTGCAAACGAGTGGAGTCAATACATTACAATGCTAAGCTTAAGTTTAAGCTCGAAATTCCAAAGCTTGAGCTTAACTGGAGTTCGATCAAGTTTAAGATTTTAAGCTTGAGTTTCAATCAAAGTAACACTATATAATCCTAAGCTTCGCTCAATTAAGCTTGTTTAAGCTCAATTTATTAAAAAAATATTTTTTTAACTTTTCAAAATAATATTAATAACTAAACTTGATTCAAATTTGATTAACATTTATATTTGACTAAAGCTCGATAGGGCTTGATTAAGCTTGCGAGTTAATTGAGCTAAATATAGGAAGTTAAAGTTTGATTTGATAAACTACTCAAATAGCTTCAATTCGAACTTGAATCGACTATTTTTTAATCGAATTCGAGTAAATATTGACAAGCTCGAATAGTTTGTGAATAGACTTGGTCCATTTAAACTCCCAATCATAATTTATTGAAAACTTTGTTCAAAATTATTATACAATTAATTTATATCTCCAATCATTTATTAAATTTAACACTTAACTACTTCAAGATAGATCTATGTTTACAATCTAATGCAAGCTTTTAGTAGAGATTTTAAAATGAAATGCATCGATTCGGCAACTTCATTGTCCTAACATTGCAGAGTTATAACAAAGTTTTATAATTTATTTGGATTGTTTGTATTCATTTATATTTAATTTTTATTTGTATTAGCTCTATATTGGATCAATATGATATATTATATATATGAATAATTAAATCTTTTTTTTCATTTATTCTTCGAAAACACTAAGATTCAAATGTATATCAAACTAAAGTCCAAGCAATATAAAATTGAGGAACTAAATAGAGTAAGAAAGCAATGATATTAGCATTGGCACACAAGAAACCTTTTTGTGTATAAAAAATTTAATTGAGTCATGTTCAAGCAACATGTATCTATCTTATGGTATTATATGATCATTAGAATGTGTAGCCTAATTGCGGTTAACAAAAATAAATTAAGGGGTTCATAATAATAATAATGGAGATGTTGTATATTTGCCTTCAAATAAAAATAAAGGATGCATGTTTCAAAATACAAAAATTAATTTTACATATTATATTTTATAGTATATGTAGAGTCCAAGTTTAAATATAAGATTAAGTGTGTCACATTATAACATGTGATGCATACATATTATGTATGTCTGCCAAAAGTATAAATTGAAATTGTATTTACGATATAACTAATGTAATGTAATGTATTTATCATAAGAAATTAACAATATAATTTAAAACAATTAATATAATTATGTATTGCATCATTTAGACACATACATTCTTTATTTGTACTAAAAAATAAATGCATTTACTCTACATAAGTATAAAATCAGTATCCATAATGAGGAAAATTTTATAATCTCGTCATTAATTTAAATGAAATCTATTCCATCATTATCAAATGACTCACACCATACCCAATCGTAATCAGATCACTAAAATAGTTACTATATTTATTTTAACAGTTAAATGATTAAATTAACGATCTCATTGACTGGATTATAGAAGCTTCTTACAATGAATATTATAAAAACATATACTAAGTAATTTGACATATGTTTGATCTTTGCTAAATTATCCTAGCTAGGTTATCACATACAAGACAATAGACTATCCAACAAGTCATCACCCATGTCCTCAACCTCAATAACATCAAAATCATCCCAGGATGTCTTTTCCCATGTCAGTCTTCTCTTCAATTCAGGTTGCTCATAATTTATTATCATTTGACCATCATATCCTCGTTCCCAACCACTTGACACTCTCTTTCGCGGAACCATGCAGTCATTATCAACATCCTTAATATGCACTACATGCTGTGAGTCATATTTAGCAGCCTTAACAACCTTTTCGATCGGAAAGTTGAGATATGTTTTAGGGCCTCTAATCCTTAAAGCAGCCTTGTCATATGCTAAAGCAGCTTCCTCAGCGGTATCAAATGTTCCAAGCCAAACCCTATTCCCTTTTCGCGATGAATCCCTAATCTCTGCTGCATATTTTCCCCATGGTCTTCTTCTAACACCTCGAAAGTGTCGTGCCACGAACTTTTTCTCCATAGTTTCTACAGCATTGGCACCTGGACCGGTCCTATCGATGCTCATTGTTATATCACTACTACTACTACTACTATTACTACCACCACCACCATTGCCACCACCATTATTAGATGGTTCGAGATCATTGTTTGGAAGGAATTTCGTGAGAATTTCCTCCCAAGCCTCAGCTCCCATTGACACCCATCTCCCTAGGCTAGGAAGCCTTTCCAAAATCTTCATATTCCCTTCATTCACGCCTAGATTAGGAAGTTCCTGCCATGGATTTGAGTCTTCCGTTTTCGATGTTACCCGGTTTTTTGTTCCATCTTCTCCAATGAAACTTGCCCATACATTCTCTAGAATTGTTTCGGATTCTGCACATTCCTTTTCCATCATGTTTAGGCACATATCTAAATTGTGTAATGTCAAAATATGAATTGGGAAGTATAATTTGGGACGCATGGACCATCTTAAATATGTTTGATCTGACTTGATTAAGAAGAGATATCTAGTAAACTTGATGTTCAATCCATTGACCAGCTAAATTCATGGATTGTGAAGGGTATATGGACGCAAAGGATGGGTGTTTTGGAATATTTCTGTTGGCAGTGTTTGACTTGTGTAGCCTTCTCTAATCATGCCAGGGGCCTAATCCGCTTACATAAATTAAGAGTTGCTTATTAGGCAAGTCATGATTAGGGAAATAGCTGGCTTAAATTGAGTAAACCACAAGTTTGGGTTGACTTCTGTGTCCTAATCATTTCAAGAAAAAAAGGATTTTTTGGTATCGATATGATATATGTATGATTAAGTGGTAAATAAATATAAATAATATATCTTTTTGGCCATTAAATATAAATAATATTTAAACACATGATAATGGTAATATATAATTTCAAAAAAAATTCTACCATTCAACTCTGTAAATGATATGTTACGTATATGATTAGTTTCATAACGTTAATATGTATATGTATAGAAAAGTACATCTATAGTCCTTAAATTTGCAAAAAACAAAATGCCATGTCATATAAATTGAATGAAAAAAATTAATAGACTTAACAAATGTCCATAATTGTCAACATATCCAAACGTTAAGGACTAAAACAAAAAAGAAAAAAGGTTTAGGACTTAAATAGAAAAAGTCAAAATATTAAAGACTAAAAACGTACATTTTTCTTTAATTTTTTAATATTTACGCTATAATAAATATTTTTTCCCTTTTTTCGATTAATTTTATCAAAGGCAAAGTGGTCTTATTTATAGAAATATAAAAACTCATGATTTAAGATTTGAAGGTCTTGAAAGGCAATTTCAAAGATGGAAAGGATTATACGCATATGAAGCAAATATAAAGAAGTATATTTGTAATTATTATTAAGAGTGGGGGGAGAAAGAAAGGAAGGAAGATTAAATGAAAATTAATATAATAATAAAATAATAAGAAAAAGCACCGCATTAAAGTCCAATCCTTGAGGTTTAAGTAAACATTGGCGCTCCAATTCAGCTTAAGAGACTTTGATTTTCTGACAAATAATAATATGGAACGTAACCGTGTGCACAATATAATATAAAGACATTCTTTCTTTGAGGCATCCTAGTTCGATGTATCCATGATAAGATAATTAACATAGGAAACTTGTGGAATTGGTGCAAGAAAATATCGTAATCAAGTACTTGCTTAAATTAAGGACAAAACATGAATAATTGCAAGGTTTGATTATGCTGAGTATGCCAATATATTGGGTTAATTAACTTAACTTTTAATAATACTAGAATGGGAGCTTTTATATTTCAATCGATGGATCGTTCAGTAAACTATTTAACTATTAAAATAAATATAATAATTAAAATATTAAATATTTTATCGGTTTGATTACAGAGTGAGTTATTAGATAATAACAGGACCGATCCCATCAAAATTAAGAGCAAAACCATAGAATTTCTCTGTTAGAATTTATTGATTTGCAAAGTCTTAGCAGTGAAGGGGAGATATTTTGAATTTGATTTATCTCATTGGACAACTGATGTTGACTTCAATGGGCTATGAGATCACTAACAAATTCTCAAAAGTTTTAATAAAAGAAAAATTGTACATCAAATGAAAACTTTGTTGTAAAACTTTATAATCTAATCAACGGGAAAATTGATATATCATATACTATTATTAATACCTATCTAGCCTACTAGGAAAGAGCTTTGTTAACCACCATGATGTATTCCATCAAAATGCCTATAATTTACAAGAAACCGAGGAGATACACAGAAATGGAAGATGTTTAATTCCTACTCTAAGTAGCTTGAAGACGTTGAATTTCTACTTAGCAGGGGAAACATAAATGGAGCCATTATTTGACGGGCCAATGGCCCCAAAATTTGTCTTTTGTTTATGACATTTTACCTTTGTACTTTAATTTAGTGGCATTGAATAATCTTCTTCTTTTTCTTTTTTCTTTTTTAACATCCATCCATAATTACCCATGAGGCTTTAAAAAACTATAAAGGAAACATTCTTGTTTCTCAGTGTCATTCTTGAAGAATTACAATTCAAATAGACTTCAAAGGGTAAAGAATGACCAAGAAATTTCATCAACTTGACAAATACATTATTGTAGCCATGCAATTGGAAATTAATTGCAAAGGCAACAAGCATTTTGTTCTTTTTTAACATTTGAGTTACAACTTCCAAATAAACTTTTTGTTTATATCTAAAGTATAAAAGAATTGAAAGACACAATAAACCGAAACGCTTTGTGATAGGAATTGTAATATATTCAGCCCAGCTCAATTAAAACCCTATGTAATTGCAATTAAGGCCCATTTTAATAATTGTCCAATACAATTGAGTTTTTTGTCAGATAAAGAAAACACTTTCCTTAGTACCTTAGATATCCATATTACGGCGGAACACATGAAGGAAACCCTAGTCTTCTACTTTACTTTTGTTGTTCCAGAGAAAAGAAACTCCATATACAAACCCTAAAGAAATTCAAAAGAACATTTCGATCAAAAGAACTCACACATATCACAAGATCTTGTTGACTCCAGAAAATCAATCAACTCTATTGCACAGATGTGTAAGTAATTAAGCCAAACTCTTGTTCGAAAATGGATTGATGCATGAACTCAATTCTCACGTGAAGTATGGTGACGATTCAAACAAGGAAATTAATCAAGAAAAAGAGTATAGAAAATAAATCCAACTCGAATACAAGTTGAGTTGGCTCGAATACAAGCCAAATCTACTCAAATACAAGTAGATTTTGGAATTATGGATGCAAAAAACCAATACATAATTTTGGGGATAAAATTTTTCTTCTTCCTTTTCATTAATAATTAATTGGTATATATACACAAAATATGATAGCACTCCTCTATGCCTAAAAGGAAAAAACTAGAATATAATCTTTGCTAATTCAGATGCATATTTTAAACTTTAACCAGTAGCATATATGTAATACATGAATGGAATATAATCTTGCTAATTCGAATGTCTATTTTAAACTTTGACCAATAGCAACCGATGACTTATTTAATTCTTCAGCCAACCCATGTGTTTTCCTTTCTTTTAATTTTCTGTTTTCTTTCTTCTTTTTCTTTTTCGTTATAATATTTCTAAATACTAAAACTAATTACAATATATAATTTCCACAAAATTTTCTCTATAGCATTCCCCAATCCTCTAAAAATCCTTGTCCTCAAGGACAAATTATAAGCTAGTCCTTTCTAACCCAAAACACAACTCAACCTCAACCATAAAAACTAAACAAAATCCTTCAATAATATCAATCCAAAATGGAATAATTAGTCCAACTGTAACCAAGAAATCCACCTCTTTCCCTCTTTTATCTAAAATTGAAATCTTCGCATTTATGAGACCCTTTTCGCAAGACACATATGCAAACAATTGTCTATTATCCTTTACTTTCAGAAAATAGCTGTAAAAATTCAACGCCTCTCATGGTTTGTATTCGAGAATTTATGTTCAACTCCCTTGATGCATAAGAAAGTAAGATTATTACCATATCCTTGGATATATCCAGTGACTTGTCTATTCAAAGTCCAAGATCCCCATTTTTCTATAATCTTGTAACCAACAACCATTGTCCATTCCTTGGTACCAGTAAATAGATCGCGCATATCATGGCCGCCATTATATATAAGTATCTGGTAGCCTTTGGAAGTAAGGTTTTTATGGAATGATCATGCTACCAGCATTTGCGATCATTCCTATGGGTTTACCAAGCTTTGCTCAACAACATGTAAGGCTGTCCTCAAGCTATCGTCATTCAGGCACAGGGTTACCACATTGTTTTCATTACAACCATGGTCCATGGAATGATGGTATGTCTTAACCATACTATAAATACTGGATCTGAGCACAACGAACATAGTCCTACCAACAGTTTTGCCCATAATCGGACCTCGTCCTCTCTTCATACGATCCAACATTATGATCACCAACTTCCTCAATAAGGTATTGAAGAGAATGGTCATGATAAGACCCATTTCGGACTAGATGATTATGCATTGTAGTTGTAGTATGGTAGATTTCATAAACCTAAGAAGAATTCGAAACTGGGGATCTAGGGATGAGAAGGGTAGCGACTTGCGAAGGAAAAACTAAGGAGAGAGAAGTTGATAACGTCGATCGATGCAGTGATGGCCGACAACATGTCAATGTGGGCCTTAATGGTATCCTTACCAATACTCTTACCTGAGTCGTCTCTAGTGAGGTAAATGACCCATCGGCTTGAGAATCCCACACATGCCGCTCATCATCATTGTGCCTAGTGGTAACCATGACTTTCTCAACAACAAGGTTCAAGGAGTAGAACCTGGCACCAAATTGACCAATTATGCTCACATTAGCACTAGCAACAAGTGCATCTATGAATTCCTTCGTACCAAATCTTGCAATTGTACCAAGGTTTTTCACCAAATCAGCTTCACTAATCTCAATACCACTATTAATTTGCTGTTCATTTTTCCTCTTAATCCAAGCCTTTGTTTTCTTTTTCCACCTTTTATTTCTATTTTGAATTACTAGCTTTTATTCCTAATGTGTGCTGGATTTATCATTAGGTTGTTTTGTTGTTGAGTTGATGCTTAGAAAGTTGTTCAAGAGGTGTCTAAAAATGGCCATGTTAGGTTTGAAGCAGTGCGCATATGGGTTGGTACGAGTGTACTATGTTACGAATGGATTTATGCTCCTTTAGGTTTGTGTGGATTGCAAATCAAAATGATAGTGTAGCTTGTGTAGTGTTGTTTTGTGTCTGTGTGTGTTTACTGGAAATGGGTTGATGTCTGTTTGGTGTGTAGAGAGGTTAACAATGAATTGGTTGGGCTGGTTTATGGTGTTTTCTGGGTTAGTTTTGAGGAATTGTATGTTTTTTGGTGATTCAACCTATGCATGCAAAATTGGATTCTCTAATGGTGAAGGATTATTGGTATCATGGGTGCTGAGATTTGGGACAATGACATTGATGTAGGATGATTTTAGGTATGGGATTTTTGGTGTGTTTATGAGTTTAGTGTTAGATTCATGGCTGGGATCTTGCAAGATTGCAAGGTTAAATGCTAAATACAAATTAAGTGGTCTAAACATTATAATAGAGTGTCTAACTTCATGATTTAACCCACTTAAAAATAAGCTAATTTTATGAGATTCAGGTAATGTTTTATCAATAGAATTCTTAAAATCCTCTATATATTCATGAACTGTACCTGATTGTTGTAACTCCTTAACTTCAACCAGTTGTGACTGATCATGTGTTGTTGCTTTTAGATTACCTTCCCACTTCTGGAGCTCATCAACTAATTTACTCTGCTTTTCCATTGCTACTGGCTGCTACTGGAGCATTTTGGAAAAAAATTGAATTCGCTTTCATGCTTTTCAATATGTTCCTCAAACATGGTTGGAACAGTTTCCTTTAGGGGTTTAATTTCTCGGATGTCGGCCATTATCATTGCTGGCTCTAATACCAAATGAAGTGTGATGGCGATTCCAATAAGGAAATTAATCAATGAAAAGAGTATAGAAAATAAATCCAACTCAAATGCAAGTTGGGTTGGCTCGAATACAAGCCAAATCTACTCGAATACAGGCAGATTTTGGAATATTGGGGATAAATTTTTTCTTCTTCCTTTTCATTAATAATTGATTGGTATATATACACAAAATATGATAACACTCCCCTATGCCCAAAAAGAAAAAACTAGAAATATAATCTCTACTAATTTAGATGTCTATTTTAAACTTTGACCAATAGCATATGTGTAATACATGAATGGAATATAATCTCTGCTAATTCGGATGCCTATTTTAAACTTTGACCAATAGCATCCGTGGACTCATTTAATTCTTCAGTCAACCCATGTGTTTTCCTTTTTTTAAAATTTTTGGTTTTCTATTTTTTTTTCTTTTTGGTTATAATATTTCTAAATACTAAAACTAATTATAATATATAATTTTCACAAAATATTTACCCTATAACATCACGCAACTCAAATGTTCAGTAGGGTAATGTCTTCTAACTCCTTTGTCAATCTTCAACAGCAGTTTGGTATTATTCTTGAACTCAGATCTCTACATGGAATGAATGAGGATTTGATTAGGTTTTGAGTTTGCAAACTCCGTACAAATGAGTATGTACTAACTAAGAGTTTTTGTGTTTGTGCGTTTATGTTTGCGAGATAGAAACGAAATACTTACTAGTTTTCGAGTGCTAGTTGCTCCTAAACTCAAAACCGAGTTACAAGAACCAAGAAATGAATTCCCTCTTTTCCCACCGACTCCTTTTATATGTTGCTTGTTATCAAACTGCTGGTGTTTAATTCTATTATTTTACTTGATCTAGTTGCTATCTCTGTTATGGTTGTTAGCATTTAATTGTTTGTTGCTGCAGCAAATTCTCATTATGGTCAACTGGTATACTCTTCCAAATATATGGCTTCTTAATAGTCCTTTTGCATATGTATTGGTTGTATCACTTTGACTCAAGGGAATAAGCTATCACAAATCCACAATCATTTAGTTTCATATGAAAGAGTAATGTCAGATTTGAAAAATCCGTTGTAGTCTTGCTAATACTAAAACAAGAATAGATGACCTCATCGAAAGAGTATCCTTATTACACAATCATAGATGACAAAGATTGTCATTCTTAGAACTATAAAATACAAAAATTGATGCAATTCACTGAAAATAGAATTTTAGTTCAAGTCGGTCAATGTGAATATATAGCTCAAGCAATTGGCCCCAATCAAAACCGGGTTCCAAAAAAAATAAATAAATTTGACAATGAAATAAAGTTCTACTTATAGTGAGAACAGGGGAACAACCGGTGTTTTGTGCTGATGATTGCCTTTTCCACCTCTCACTTTGTTCGTGTAAAGTTTAAATACAAAAGAAACATTGACAGCTTTTCCTAAAAATAAGGATTTTAGTTGCACCGTCAACCACTAGCCTACTTCTACTTAAACATAACCAACAACTGATGACAAAGTCAGATAGGCATGACATATGGCATGATGCAGCCACCCTAGAAGCATAACACATGATTTAACACCTTCTCGTAATGAATACTTGGGACCCCTTGATGCCCATATTATTGCAACATCAAGACAAAGAATTGGCCCAACAGAATGGCGATTCTCTTCCTTTTTTCCCCCTCCTCGTTTCAATAAATGATTCAATGATAACTAAAAAGTGAGGAAAATACAATCGCTCAATCGAGCTAGGTTAACCCGACAAACACATCAAAATCTAGAAAAAACCACTGAAGTAGAATAACAACTAGATATCCATCCACAAGAGGATGGCATACAAAAGCATACAAAAAACTAAAAGGATGCAATCAGCTAGGAATGCCAATCACTTTCTCTTGTTGAATATAGCAGTTTTGGAGCTTGCTCACTTGAATGGCTGGAAGGATTCCAGCTTCATTGTCACTGGTCCATCATTATCAATTGCCCTTCAAAGCATATGAAAAGAACTATAAAAAGACAGCAAGAGAGAGAGAGGGAGGGAGGGAGGGAGCACCAATTATGATGTGATTGCTCCAAAGATACCATCTGCAATTAAGAGAGATAGAATATATAGAACAATAAACCAGAATGAAGCTATAGCCTTTAACACGATTGCATTTATGTAATACCACAGAAATTTCAAGTCCTTACAAGATCTGCAGCCAATTTATGACGTTTCCAGATGAGTAAACTATATCTTTGGACATGTTGTAGATACATAAAGCAAAGATTCAAAGAGAATAGCCAGAACAAAAGAAGGTGCCTCATACACAAATTAGAGCAGGTCTGGTTGTCCTTTTTCCGTCAAAAGAAGTAGTATCATCCCACCAACAAAAAGTGGATATGTCAGTGTTTCACATTTTTGAATCGAACACTTGAGTACAGCTCTAGTAGATCATGACAAAGAAGTGGAAGGGGGCAAACTCGCGATTCTTGTGCGTTGCAAATTGTGCAATGAAGGATTTTGAATCATAAGTTTGATTATGGTTGTTAATGTTTAAGAGGCTTGATGTATCATTCCCTTTCCATTGGATCCGTTCCTTATGACTTAGCATCAACTATACAGATACAAATTGATGAAGCAAGTATTAAATATGCTATCATCTCATGCATAAGGGAAAAAAAATATTGATTCCAACCAGAGAGATCAGTCGAGCAGTTTCCTCAGCCTTGTCAGTGCTTGCTAAACAATGAATATAACCACTGCTATGGACTAAGGTAGAATTACCTTGACCTTTCATCTAATAAAGCCATTCAGCTAAACTAAAAAAGCCAGAAGCAAAGTATTCACAAAATGGAAATAGCGTCATCAGCAGAGAACCGACTTTTTGTGAGGAAAAGTTCAATTGACACATCTGAACAAGTGACAATGTAACCCAGAAAAAGGAAACAATACCTTTAACTGAATCTGGGGTAATATGCTTTGCGAAATCTATCAACAACAGATTGGTATTTAAGGGAGCATTGCCACATTGAAATCTAGCTTCTTACCCTTCAAGAATCCATACAGTGTGAATTGACACACTGTAACAGCCACAAGAATAAAAAAGTAGGTGAGTGTGAGCTCTGGATGTAAAATATAAAATTTCACCCAGAGTTTAAAATTAATATCCAGCATAGTGAGAATAACATTAATACATGCATCAGTCTCTTGTTACCAAGCAAAAACTTTTCACCTCCTCGTGCACTTGTCCATATACCTATATTTATTTATCCTTTTAGATCACAAGCTACTTTGAAAAGATAAAAGTTGCCTTTTGGGTTTTGTCAGTTGAGTCCTAAAACTTCTGAAGGGTTCGCTTAATCCTAAACCTTATATTTCTGTCAATTGAATCTTAAACTTTTAAGAAGGGTATATTTAAGTCATAAAATGTTTTTGAAATGTGTTGATTGATTTATGAAACACACATTCTAGAAAATATATCAAAACATCATCAGTTATACTAATTTAGTATCTTTGCACCTTTTTAAAGGTTTATTATTCTATTGATAAAGGCTAAAAAGTTTTAGCACTTGATTGCCCCACTTTGAAAAGGGTTAGAACCGTATTGACAAAATGCAGAAATTTTAAAACGTCTCACAACCTTTTCTTCTATCAAATTACACAATGCTGAATATGATGAATATTTAATGCAGACCATACTTTTCCTTCTAATTCATACCTTACAGCAAGTTATCAACTTACCACCCAAGCTTGATAAACTAATGAAAACCAGCATAACACAAAGCAAGTAAAAATAAAACAACATAGCAAGAAAGCGGAAAGCTTTGTAAATATTTATTTACATGTAATCGACATTGAAATTGGTACTGGATCATGAATTCCAACAAAAACAAGAAGTCCTCGTCCAAACTCCAATACAGCTTCATCGTTGAGAGGGAAACAGCCCGGATCACTGGTTATGGCCACTGTGCCCTTCACTCTGCAAATTTAAATAGATAAATAAGCATTGCTATGGTACATTGGGTTTAAACTTTAAAGGTTAAGGGTTAAGGACAGGCTCACCTATCACTGGACAATAGCTCTTATGGGTGAAATTCCAAGTATCGAATCGCGTTTCTGAGTGGAGGAAAAAGAGCAGGACCTATCACATCAGATTTGATGTGGTCTATTCAATCTATTTGTCCAACCAAAAACAAGAGCTATACTATTTACTTGGATATTGCCTTTTTTTCATTAGATCCCATTTCTTTTGTAAAACACTGCAGGCCAATTCCTGCTTCCCTTCCCTGTTTAATCCAAAGAATATTGTTCGAAAGTTGACGCTACTAGGAATCATCCCACTATTGAACATCTCATGTATAAGTTGCAATGCATCTTCAGATCTTCCTACTCTGCAAAGGCGATTAATGAACATTGAATAAGTTTCAAAATCTGGAGATGGCCCATTCAATTGCATGCTACGAAAGACATTCCATGCATCATCAAACTTCTCCAAGTCCATATAACCCCGTACAAGTGCCGAATATGTGACAACTGTTGGTATACAGTCTTCTTTTTGCATTTTCTCTAGAATTTCTAAAGCCTTTTCTATCTGTCTCTCCTTGAAATAATGGACTATTAAGGATGTATAGACATGGGTAGTCGGAGATATGCCCCTCAGCTTCATATAACTGATTTTAGATAATGCCTCCTCTAGTTTTCCTCTTTTAAGTAATCCATGGACGATGCTACCATAGACATACACTTCTAGTTTTTCTTTCTCTAATTCAACCTCGTTCATCAATTTTAGAGCATCTTCCAACTTCCCTGCTCGACAGAGAGCTCTGATGTACAAGGAGTGACTGAGAGCAGTTGAAAAACCATGTTTATGCACGTCAGTACACAATTTAGCTTCTTGCAGCTTGTTAGCTTCACATAGACAATTAAGGTAAGCTTCAATTGACTCCTTATCAGGTATATACCCGGCATGAACCATCTCCTGGAATAATCTTATTGCATCATCTACCTTTCTACCCTTTTTTCCACAAAGGCATATTAGTAAAAATTTATAGGTATTTTCAGTTGGCTTAGAGTCACTGGATTTCATCTCCTTGAAGATGTTTAAAGCTCTCTCCGTTAATCCTGTCCTACCATATTGCATGATCATGATGGTCCAAGTATCTGATGTTATGGGGCAATTATTTCTTCTCATTTCAGAAAAAAGGCTTCTCATATGCTTGAAATTCTTTCCAGATCCTGCAATCTTTATGGCCATGTTGTAAGTTTCTGCAGTATGTCTATATCCATCCTGCTTTTTTAGCCAGTGAAAAAATTGTAGTGCAGCAGAAGCATGACTTTTGCAGTTATGGAGTATCTCTAAAACAAAGTCCGCTGTGAAATTTATAGGTCTGATAGCCAAAGTATCCTCAATTAAGTGCCAATCGGTAGATGACAATAACAGTTTGCTTATCTCCTTTACATTTTCTACAGTATGAACAGGAGTTGGCTCAGGCAAAAGACAACGGTTTCTCTCTCCATCTATTTTGCCGCCATCAAGTTCCTTTTTGAGCTCTACACTACTTGAAGTATCAAATTTGCTATGGATATCAAAACTAATCTTTTGTGAATCCTGCATCTGCTTCACTCTTTCAACATTTTCTAACTCACCCTTTTTCTTAAAATGAGAAATAATTCTCTTGAATACTTCATCACGGATAGATACTTTGGAAGTCTCCATCTCTTTCAGCACTTTGAAAATCTCATCCGTTCTTCCCACTTTGCAAAGCTCCTTAAGGAATACTGAATAAAACTTATGATTAGGCTTGATTCCCTTCCCCTTCATGGTCTCTACCATCTCCCATGCTTCAGATATATTGTTCTGGGAAACATGACCAGCAACCATAGCTGTCACTGCCACAATATCAGGTTGAATTCCTGTTTCCAACATCTCGTTAAACAAGTCTAACCCCTTATGATACTGACTTGACATGAAAAGTTTTTGCATCAACATAGTGTAGGTGTGAGCAGAAGGTAGACCACCGCTTCCTTTCATGCTGTGGAACATGTCAAGTGCCCCAGAAACATTATCTTTCCTCAAGTATCCAGCAATAATCACTTCATAAGTATTATTATCCACAACACCTGTTCTTTCCATTATCCGAACTATCTCTAAAGCGTCCTCAACCTGATCAGCCTTACAAAGCCCTTTGACCAAGCTCTTAAAATGTTTTAGCCCAATAGCTAAACCTTTATTTTTCATCTTGCGGATCAATTCTAAAGCTTCAGTAATTCTCCTAGAAATACAAAAACTATTCAGAACATGATAGTACACAGTATCCTCAGGAATTTGTGATCCACTGATCATGTCATTGGCAATGGATGCAACTACAGCAACATCCCCTGATGCTGCCAGGCATTTCAAAAGTATCCTGTAAAGATCCAATTCAATCGTCATGTCCTTATGCAACATCTCCTTGTAATACTCTAGTGCAATATCAGCTTTTCCTGCATCACAAAGCATTCGTATCATCGTCTTATAAGCAGCAGTATTCGGTTCAAAACCACATCTCTTCATCCTCTCAAAAGCATAGCAAGCTTTTCCAATCAATCCCGCCTTCCCATATTGGAAAGCAAGAATGGTCCACGTCTTAAAATCCTTTTCGCACAAGCTCCTCTCCATATCCTCCAACAACTTCTCCACCACCCCAAACTCCCTAGCTTCCCCAGCTACATACAACAATGTATTGTAAGTATTAGTCGAAACACTATATCCATCTCTTAACCTAACCCAACTAAAGAACCTAAAAGCCAAATGTGGCACTTTATAGCACCTCTTCAACACCTTCTCAACAACATCATCACCGAACCGAAAACCCAACTTCTCCAGCCTCTCCTCCATGGACAGTTCATCACTCTTCATCCTAACAATATTAGTTATTTCATTCACCAAAGGACTGACATCATCACTGCTGCTATCAAACTGCTCGCTTCTTCTAAATTTAAGATAACATTATCGGCCGCATTTTCACAAACAGGCGGTGCACAGGGGCTCAAGTTGGCAAATTTGACAGAACCCATCTCATGGGTTTGTTGTGAAATGGAAAACCCAGACGGGGTTTCGGGTTTGGGGTTTAGATTTTCGGATCCTAGAAGCTCTTTGATTGACTGAAACAGGGATGTGAAAGAAGCAGCAGCAGCAGTATTAGTTTCGGGAGGTTTTCTCAATTGGGGTTCTTGACGTGGTGAATTTTGTGTGGTTTTTGAATTGCTGGAATAGTGATTTATTAAATACCCTGTACTTCGTCGTAGGTATGTTGTATAAGAATCCAAAGACTGACATTTGATCGCAGCACACCTCATTTCCAGATCGTGTACCTCTTAGGCTCCAACTATAAGACCAGCTATTACTTATTGAGCCGTTTATATTTTTTATGTTATTCAAGGTTTTTTTTTTTTCTCCTTACACATATGTTAAAATGTCATTTCCGATGCTTAGTTCCATCACAACTAAAGATCTTCACTTAAAGCATGGAAATCTCTAATTGGAAGGGAGAAAAAAAAGATTAATCTAGATGAAATTTATACGGATTCAAAAGGAGTTGAGAGAGTTCAACTTCAATATATAACATAAGAAGAGGTGTGAATGTTTCCGGAGTGGATGTATTTTGAATACGAGTTTTGCTCTAAGCAAAATAATTGGAGCTAATGGTGCTGTCCTAATGAGAAAATAGTATGTTGAAACTAATAAAATAAGTTAAACCTTTCAAACTTATTAACGAAGCATGGTGACTCTTTTCTTTAAAATAATGACTTGAAATAGATTTGGATAATATAAAAAGAGGTTGGCTATATAACATTATGAGATATCTACGGATAAAGAGGGAAAGGTGTGAAAGGAAAAATTTAATATAAGTGAACAAGTAGAAAAATTGAACCAGTTATGGTGGAGAAGAATGAAAATCCTCTTAGAGTGTCTAAGGAGAAATAAGCTGACACACTTCATCAGAGTAAGAAAAAGAGCCCTATCTGAAGACTAAAATAATGAATTCTCCATTGGATTGAGGAGGAAGCTCCTCATCGGTCCCAAAGCCGACACATCAAAACTCCCTGTTCGATAACGCATCCCTTTGCACAAATGTTCCGAGAGCATATGCTAGTATGCTTTGAAATGAAGGCAAGATTGCTCCCAATATGGAGGCAGATGAGAATGTCGATGAGGATTGATCCGCCTCCTCTAGAAACCCTTGCTCAGCAACTAGGAGCCCACACTATTTTGTTCATGAAGTTGGAACTAGAGAACATTCACGCTCCATGGAAGAATGTGTTTTCATCAAGCTAGTGAACATGAACTTGGGGTTCAAAGCTATGGATTCAAAGCTAAAAAATCTATGGGAAGGCCTTAAAAGGTTTAAAATGGTCAGTGCAAGAATGGAGTACTATCTTGTAAACTGCGATGACCCTATTGACTCAAACGGGTCATCCAACATGAACCCTGGTTCATCAATGGTTGCAACCAACTATTAAGAAATGAGAACCTAATTTCCAGTCGTCTGTAAATGGTATTGAGTCTTCAACGTTCTAGATAAGAATCCAAGGTCTTCCTCTTGAATACTACTTCCCAGTTACTATGTGAAAGATAGGACAATCCATTGGCTCTATCTTGAAATATGATGCCTACACGTCAACCATAGACCGTGGAAAGTTTGTCTGTATATGCATTCAACTAAATCTCTCTGAACCTCTTATCCATATCGTAACCATTAAAAGGAAATTCTATAAAGTTCAATATGAAGGCCTAAACTGGGTTTGTCAGAAATGTGGTGAGTGAGGCACCGTAATGAAATTTGCAACACAAATGACCTAAATGCGAAAGATAGGAGCAATGAAATTTACACCTACGAGCAGAAACAAGCTCGATCGGGGGAGAGCTCCTCGAGCAAAATTACTATCCCTTGCCCGAGACCAGAGAAGCCAGACTAAGCGGAGGAAACCAGTCACAAAATAAGTTGGAGGGGAAGAAGAAAAACCTCCAGTCTGTACGGTGAGTCGACCTTAGTCAATAGAAGGAAAAAAAATCTTCTGAAAAGAGTACAGGTAGGACTACAAGAAAGAAAGAAGGCCATACTGATAAGACAAAGCGCAGTAATGGTAATAGTGAAAATCTGACTAATATGTGCTCTAGTCTGGTAAGAAAATAAAAAAAAAATCTTTTATCCCTCTTGATTAGTCTAACAAAACCTCTGTGCGTGAAGGGGTACACTCCAACCCTTGTGTTCTAATGTTAACCTGGACCTACCTTTTTTTATCTCCCCTTTTCGTATCTTGAACCTTAACCCACCCTGCCCCCTCGGTAAGATGCTCTTCCCAACCCCCTTTGACTCATATGATGTTGCTTCTTTCCTTTTTAACCTCCCATCCTCTAAGCCCATTCTTTTTTCTTCAACCCAACCTTCCACACACACTCGGAAGATAAAGAACCCTCTAAAAAAAGAACCCCTGCCCTAAACACTTATAGCATACCTCTACTAGACCATTGTCACTCTTCAGCTCATCAGTCACCAATCTCCAACGCCTCATCTCAACAGCAATTAGAGGATATGGGTTATCGAGACATATCGTTCAAAGCTTTAGTCCTAATAGAGATCATGGATAAGACCGAGCTATTCCAAAGCAACCATTAGAAAAGGATCTTAACTCTAAAATTCCAATGGACCTCACTAGGGGGCATAACCTTAGCCTCGCGAGGAGGCAGGATTAAAGCCCTAAACAAGGGAACTCTCGAAGAGGAGTTGTCCAACAGATGGACAGTAGACGGCATAACCTTTAGCATGTTGGAATAGACCATGAGGGAGCTCACCACCTTCGGGATAATGGAGGAGGCAACCCCAACGGTGATGAAATTGATTCCATTTCAACAACTAGTAGAACCAGGACATGCTAGACAATGGTTAATGCCCACTTAGGAAAAGAATACTCTGATGTTCCAAGCAGGTTTTCGCCCATGCACGATGTGGCTGGAGATTAATAGCCTACATCAGGATAATTCGGATTTCTTTTGACTCAGTTGTTCAATGCCTGACTCGCCTTTTATGGATACTCTCTCATCAACAAGTTTTGTTATTCCTCTAAAGGTCTTGCATGAAATGTTAAGGAGTGGACTCAACCAAAAGGAAGCAAATGATCCTGGAACTCATCTCAATTCATAACTGGATATTATGATTCTCATTGAAACTAGAATTAGCAAAGACAAAGCAAAGATCGTCAAACAAAACCTTCACTATTCGGAGATGATCTATGTCGAAGCTATGGTTTTAGTGGGGGCATCATGCTCCTGTGGAACCCGGATTATGTGCACCTGCAAGAAATAAACTTGGATGCTCAAGCAATCCATGTGTTTGCTAAGGTAAAGAACTCTAACTATATCATTTTTTTCATTGTTTGGTATTTATGCTAGTATTGATTGGAGTAGAAGGAAGATTCTATAGGAGAATCTTAAAATATTGTCGGACCATGTCGAAGGCCCATGGCTAATGACTAGGGACTTCAACGAAGTCTTGGTAGATATAAACAAATGAGAAGGATGTTGGATCAACCCAAATTGAGCAAATCAGTACTATAACTATATGAACACGTGTAAAATGAATGACATAGGTTTTGTAGGTCTTAAGTTCACTTGGTCAAACAAGCACAAGGACTTCACTGGGTTTATTCAATGCCGTCTGGATAAGACCTGGGCTAATGAAGAATGGAAAGCTCGCTTCCCTGAAACAAAATCGATACATTTGAACTCCTATTGATCAGATCACCTTCCTATTCTTGCCACTACTAACCTCTTCCCCTGACTCCAAGGTGGTACCATAAATAAGAGACCCTTCCAATTTCAGCCCACGTGGCTTGATCACCCAAATTTCAAGAGCTTCATTCAAGAGAACTTAACTCCTTCTCCTGTTCTTTTTTCCAGAGATTCCCCAACCTTTCACGTTTTAACCAAGGAAATGAAATAAAGAGGTTTTTGGGTTCATTCACACAAGAATAGCAGTATTCATTGCCCTACTGGAGGATATTCGATTCCAAATTCAAGAATACCCCTCTCAACTACTCCTGAGAAAAGAATAGGATATGGAAAAGAAGCTCTGTGATGTCCTAAATGCAAAAGAAAAGCTCTGGGCTGCAAAGGCCGAAGCGAAATGGATTATTCAGGGAGAAAGAAACACAAAATTCTTCCATAGCACTACTATATCTAGGAGATCTAGTCTGAAATCTTAGATATGTTCAATGATAGGGGAGCATGGATCAACAAAGAAGAGAAGCTAAAGTCAATGGTGAGGTGTTCTACAAAAATTTGTATACCACGGGAAAGCCCTTCAACATGGATAATATGATTACCTATGAAAATAGTGGACCAACACTCTTAAGCGAGCAATCAATCTTGCTTAGCCAATCGATCACCTCTAAGGAAATAAGGAAAGCCCTCTCTTGCATTGGAAATAACAAGTCCCCAGGTATTGTGGTTTCCATGCCATTTTCTACAAGCACTGCTAGGATATTGTTAGCCCTTTTGTTTATGAAAGAGTCAAACGAAAGTCTCAAGGTGGAGCTTATCTTGGAGGATCTCAACTGCACCTTCATCCCAAAGTTCCAAGGTGCTAACAAGTTAAAAGATCTTGGGCCCATAATGAAAATATACACTAGGAAAACTCAAGAGATGTGTGTGTGTGTGTGTGTGTGTGTGTGTGTGTGTGTTGGGTGGGTAGGGGTGAGGGGGTTGGAGAGGTGTTGTGAATTAAGTATTTTGCTAAAAACTCTAAGTTTAAAAATTTAAGGTAGCAGAATAAAAAAACTTAAATAAACTTGCAACGAATAAAAATATAGTAAATACAAAAAATTTAAAAAGAAGAAGCAAGACAAATATTTAATGTGGAGTTCGACCATTTGCCTACTCTCCATGGTCCACCAAGCTGACTCTTTCGAGGTCTTCACTACCACTATATTAATTTCAAAGAATTGGCTGAAGATGAACAATATTACACAACTTAGGAAATATATTTCTTCACTCTCTCTAAGTGCTTTTGTATGGATAGAAAATTAACAAAAACTTAGCACTAGAGTATTTTTCTCTCTCTTAATAAAATTACAAATTATGTATAAGAGAACAAAGAAATTTAAGACCACAGTCAATGAGCTCATAAGTATTATGGGTGTGCACGGTATAATTCGGTTCGATTTGCACCTTAAACCAAACCATATCATATTTTACGGTTCGCTTTTTTTTTTAAATTCGAACCTAATCATACGATTCGGTTTCATAATTTTTTTTTGAACTAAAAAAAGAACGTACGGTTTGCGATTCGAACCATTTTTATTCATATAATAAAAAACATATTCTATCAAAAAAACTTCAATCACATATTTCTTATCACTAATGCAAATATAAACAACAATATTTAAAATTAGCAATTTACCAAATAAACATGTAAAACCTATAGAGAGGAGGGATTTCATCCATTATAAAATTATAATCGTGACTAGTCTTTTTTTTAAAATTATTTTGAACTATAATGGTGTATTAGATTTTATCCCACTATAACACACACAATTTAATTTTTATATGCTTTTAACTAACATATTATCAATTATATAAATCAATAAGTAACTAAATAATAGAATTAGTAAGATAACGGGAACAAATTTTCATAAGTTAAAATACTATATGCTAAAATCTAAAATCTATCTTATTTATAACAACATAACAACTAAAATATAATATGACAAATCTAATTTTATTCTCATAAATGATGCATATTTAAATCACAAATTTAAAAAACAATTAATTTTTTAATGAAATGATTAAGAGTAAAAATAAAATGATTAATTTAAAAAAAAATTTAAACGGTTCGATTTGGTTTGGTTCGGTTTAGTTTAGGGTCTCGAATCGAACCGCGAACAGTTTGCTTTTCACCGAATCAAACCACGAATCGAACCATTTCAAAAAAGAACCAAAATTCCTGCTGGGTTCGATTCGGTGTGGTTCACGGTTTGATCGTTTTTTTTTTTGCACAACTCTAGTAAATATGTTTTATGTTTAAAAAAAAAATATCACTTTGGTCTTATGGACTATTTATATAAATAGGCTTTGAAATTCAAAAGTCTATTAACACAACGTCTACAATCTCCCATGCATTAAATTCACTCTAACGGCTCTTTTATGTCCATATCAGCTTTGCCGCACCTCAAATGCTTTGTTGCGCCTAAACTTGACCGACGATAGCCTTTTATACACACACCTATTCGAACCTTAATTTTGAACATGTCAAGCCCTAACTTTTGATACGCCGAGGCCTAAATTTGACCATCGATAATTACTTTGATATTTGCCTTGGTTTGGACGTGTTTAACTCTAAATCTTAATATATCAAGGCCTAAATTTGACCATTGACTTGACCCTTGACATGCAATTATGATGTGTTGAGCCCTAAACTTAACCCTTGACTTGATCCTTAACATGCTTCTGTTTGCCTTTAATATGCTCCTGCTTTGCTAAAAATTTACAGAAAAACTCTACAAACATGCACTAAACACACACACACGCACATGTATTTATATATATATATATTCATGGCTGATTAAGTATAGTTTACAACAAATAAATAGTTGATTGTGCATTAAATTGTCTCATCAAAATTCACATTAAATTTTAAAGTTCAACAATCTCCTCCGTCGGGGGGGGGGAGGTTGGGTGTCGCATCTCCCTTTTTTACGAAGACAGTTTATGCACAATTAACTCCTATTCAATGCAGCATACTTCCTCCCAATTAAGCATATAATTTCTAAGAAAATTTTTATTTTTCTAGTTTTCAAAATAGATTTTTGATGCTTAACTTTGCGAAAATGCAAACTACACTTAATATGTCAAATTCTCTCCTTATAAAAACATACTTCATGCATATGGTTAATTATGCACTCACTTCTCCTCCTCTGTACTCATAAAAAAACATATACACGACATATTTAATATATGCAAACAATGAGAGATGCACAAATATGCAACATAATCAACTTAAACAAATGTCTCACGACAGAGGACTTCACAGATGCTTACATCCATGTAAGACTTCACACACCACTTGCCTATGCCCACATAGGACTTCACCACACTTGCTTATACTCCAATAGGACTTCACCACATGCCTATACACAGATAGGACTTCACCACACTTGCCTATGCTCAGATAGGATTCCAGGACTTCACCACATGCCTATACACAGATAGGACCTCACCACACTTGCCTATGCTCAGATAGGATTCCACCACATTTGTCTATACACTGATAGACTTCACTACACTTGCTTACATCCAAGTAGGACTTCACTACAAATGCCTTAACACTTGAGGACTTCACACCATAATGCCTAAACACAGTAGGACTTCACCACATTTACTTCATCCCATGAGGACTTCGCTAAAATTCAAGCTCACACATAGCAGATATGCAAGCATAATTAGATCATTAATCTTCACAGTTATGCAGCAATCAAATCAGATTATCACATTTAGCACATAAATAGATCCAAAACAAGCACATACCAGATTTTTAGGCATATATCATATTTAGCAGCTTGTTCAGCCCAAAATTCTGTTCTATGTCAACTTAATTCAATAATACTTAGCACTCATCTTGCTTGATCATTCTTAATTCTCTTCTTAAAGTGCATAAACGATCTTCACTCGAGGTTTATTAAAAATATCAACGATCGAATTGTTTATATAAATAAATTCCAAGTTGATATATTTGTTTAGAACATGATCTCTAATAAAATGATGTATAATTTCGATATACTTGGTCCTTAAGTGTTTGATCGGACTTTTTGTCCAATTTATAGCACTTATATTATAACAAAGAATTGGAACATTTTCAAAAATTAAATCATAATCAAACAAAGTTTGTTTTATCCATAAAATTTATGCATAACTGCTAGCTGCGGTATATTCACCTTTAGTAATTGAGAGTGCAACCGAGTTTGCTTTTTAGAGTGCCAAGATATTAAAGAATTTCCAAGAAAATTACATGTGCCGCTTATGCTTTTCCTATCTACTTTGCACCCAACAAATTCATAATCAAAGCATCTAATAAGATTGAAAGAAGTAAATTTTAGATACCACAAGCCAATTTCAATCGTGCCTACAATATAACTGAAAATACATTTTACTGCACCAAGTGTGATTCTTTTGAGTAAAATTGAAATCGTGCAAGTACACATACAGATATAATGATGCCAGGTCTAGAAGCTGTCAAGTATAATAAACTATCTATCATGCCTCTATACATCTTTTCACAAACATTTTTACATTTTAACTTTTATCAAGTTTTAAACTCATGCTCATAGGAGTTGGTTTTGATTTGCAATTATTCATTTTGAACCTTTTTAATATAATCTCTTATATATTTAGCTTGATTCACAAAGGTTCCATTTCATTTTGTTTGATTAGAGACTAAGAAAATAACTGAGTTTCCCTATCATATTCATTTCAAATTCATTTTTCATGGACTCAACAAAATATTTTATAAGACTCATATTTGTAGCTCCAAACATAATGTTATCAACATAAATTTGAACAATTAATGTATCGGACTTTTGGTTTTTAATAAATAAAGTTGTATCGACTTTTCCTCTTGAAAAATCGTTGTTTAATGGGACTCTACTGAGTCTTTTGTACCAAGTTCTAGGAGCTTGCTTTAGTCCATAAAGAGTTTTGTTTAACTTAAAAACATGATTAGAAAATTCATTATTTTTAAAGCCCGGTGGTTGCTCTACATAGACTTCTTCTTTTATAAACCATATAAGAAAACACTTTTGACATCCTTTGAAAATGAGTGAAATTCTTAAAAGCTGTAAATGCGAAAAGCATTCGAATAGATTCTGGTCAAGCAACCAAATCAAATGTCTCATCAAACTCATTTTCTTCTTCTTGACTATAACCTTTAGTAAACCAGTTTAGCTTTATTTGTGGTTATTAAAGTAGACTCATCAGGTTTGTTTTTAAACACCCATTCGTTCCTATGATAGTTCTATTTTGAGGTATGGGAACCAAATTTTATACATCATTCATTGTGAACTAGTTTAATTCATTTTGCATTGCATTAATCCAAAATTCATCTTTTAAGGCTTCATCAACATTTTAGGACTCAAATTGAGATAAGCAAACCATATTGCTTAAATTCCTTAAAGAAGATCTTGTTTATAGATGATTAGAAGGTTCTCCAATCATTAGATCTTTAGGATGTAATTTAACATACTTCCATTTTTTAGGTAGAACATGATTTTCATATTCATATAAACAACATCCAATCTATGTTCTTTATCTTCTTTATTGTTATTTTCAAGAGAGATTCTATTTAAATCAACACATACTTCATCATCATTCAAACATGCATCAGTCAAAGAATCATAAAAAGAAACATGAATAGATTCTTCAATAGCTAATGTTATTTTGTTAAAAACTCTACGAGCTTTACTTATTGAAAAATATCATGAGAAAATTCCTTCATCACTTTTAGAGTCAAATCTAGCCAATTGTTCTTTGCTATTATTTAAAATATGACATTCTGTGCCAAAATGATGAAAATATGATATGTTAGGCCTTTTACCCTTTCAAAGCTCATAGTGGGTTTTTTTAAAATTGGCCTTATAAAAACTCAGCTTGAAATATAACATGTTCTATTCACAGCTTTAGCCCAAAAATATTTTGGTAACTTGTTTTCACATGGCATGATTCTAGCCATTTCAATTAATGTTTTGTCTTTCTTTTCGGTTACATCATTTTGTTGTGAAGTTATAGGAGCTGAAAATTTATGTTCAATACCAAAATTATTGCAAAAATCTTCCATTTCATAATTTTCAAACTCTCCCTCATGATCACTTTGAATTGTTATAATATTAAGATATTTTTTATTTCGACTTTCTTACAATATTTAAAAAAGACATGATTGGTTTTCGTTTTTAGATGTAAGGAAGAAAGTCCATGTGTATCTAGTGAAATCAACAACAATAATCAAGGTATATTTCTTTCCTCCTAAACTTAAGGTTTGGGTAGGACTAAATAAATCAATATGTAATAGTTCTAAAGGCCTAAACGTGGAGATAATATCTTTAGACTTAAAAAAAGTCTTAGTTTACTTTCCTTTTTGACATGCATGTCAGACCTTGCCCCTTTAAAATTTAACTTCGGTAAACCTTTGACAATATGCTTTTTAACAAGGTTTTAAATGATGTCTATGCTAGCATGTCCTACTTTTCCATGCCATGGCCAACTATTATCATTTTCAAAACATAGATGAGTGTCATTTGAAGATTTGAAATCATCTAAATTGATTTTATAAACAATTCCTTATCTATATCCTTCAAAACATGCTTGATTATTGTCGAGTCTATCAATAGAACACCTTTTAGTAGAAAAAAAGTTACTTTAAAACCATTATCACACAATTGACTAATACTCAACAAATTATATTTAAAAATTTCTACAAGCAAAACATTTTTAATACATAAAGCTTGATTGATAAGAATATTATCTTCTCCTATAATAGTTAACTTTCTATTGTCCCCAAAGGTAACACTCCCATGATCCTTCAAATCAAGTGATGTGAACTTGGACACGTCTCTTGTCATGTGTCTCGAGCAGCCACTGTCCAAGTACCATTTGTTACTGCTTGAGGATTTTTACAAAATAAATCATTATTTCTTTAGTACCCATTTGAATTTGGGTTCTTTTTTCTGTTATGGGGTACAAGAACTTCTCTTTTTGGAACCCAAACAAACCAGTTTTTACGATTCAAATTTACAGATTTTCTTATTGCACAATTGTGTGCAATATGATCAATTTTGCCGCAATAATTGTATGTCCATAAGTAGCTTTAACTAATATAGTTTTGTGGGACTTGCAATATTTTGTCTACTATAGCCAATTTCAAATTTATTTAAATCACACTTCTGACTCCCAAGAAGTGTGTTCAAATTTTTCTTTTCGTTTGTAAACTTGGCTATAGCAACCTTTGAATCATCTAATTGGTTTTCAAAGTTTTATTTTCATTTTCCAAAAATTCCAACTCTTTACTGATTTCATTACTATAGTTATCAGCACATGCAATGTTATTATCTTTTATGGTTTTGATTTTAATATATACCAATCATTTTCAATATTTAATTTCTCATTTACTTCTTTTAATTCACTTTATTTTTTTTTAATTTTTATATTTAATATTCATCTTTTCATTTTTCTATTTTCAGATTGTTTATCTCAATGTTTAGCCTTTATTATTAGACTCAACTTCTCCATGCCAGTCTGAAAAGTTTCCAATTGTTCTTTAACTTTTGTCATTAAATTCTTAAGAATGCTATTTTTCTTTTCAGCTTTCAACAATTTACGATATACTTTCTCATACACAACATGTAGTTCACTATAAGAAGGAGAACAAGGAGACGATACCTCATTGTCTAAGGCCATGAAACATACATTTCATCATCCGGTCTAAATTGTCATGCATGCATTTCTCTTCTCCTCCTTAGATCTCTTTTTAAGTAGTAGGTAATATTGCTGGATGTCTTGGTTTTTGACAGTTGTAGCATATGATCACATCCTTTCTCTCGTGCTTTGATGAGCTTCTATCATTCTCCATTTTTTATTGTTGGCCTCATGAATTTTCTGAGCTTCCTGGCCATCAAGACAAGACCTCACTTGATTCTTGTCTCGTGGCTTTCAGGATAATAGCTTTCTTGTTGCTCTCCACGCCTTATTTCTTGATAAGCTCATGGGTTTTGAGCACACCAAAAAGCTCTTCCTTACTTAAGGCATAGAGATCTTAAGCTTCCTCTATTGTTGTCCTTTTGGCTTCCTAATCTTTTGGAAGTGAGCTAAGAAGTTTAGAACTAATTTTCAAGTTAGTAAAGTTTTTCCCAAACACACTTAAAGGATTTATTATGTTAATAAATATGTTGTGTATCTCATTAATAGTTTCATTGGGAAGCATTTTAAAGTTTTCAAATTCGCCACATAAAAAGACTTATTTTAGTATCTTTGACTCTAGATGTTCCTTCATAAGTCTTTTCTAGCTCATCCCAAATTTATTTTGTAGAAGAACAAGTATAAATTCTATTAAAATCACCCTATATTTAATTATAATGTAAAATATTCATTGCAATTTCATTTATATCAAGCTTTTCCCAATCTTCTTATGAAAAATCTACTTATGATTTTCCTTATATTTGTAAAAAGTCCATTTTAATAACATTCCATATCAATCTATTTTGGGCTTTTAAAAATGTTTTCATCCTACTCTTCCAGTAGAGGTAATTACCATAATTCAGAAGTAGAGGTTTGTTTATAGCTTACCCCTCGAGAAATCTAGTTATTAGATGTCATGATCTTTAGCCTATTATGCGATTAAACACAGAAATAGTAGAACTGGTTTGATACCAATTAAAAATATACACTAGGAATACTCAAGGGAGAAAGAGAGAGAAAGCGAGAAATTGAGTATTTTGCCCAAAACTCTAATTTTAAAAGTTTGAAAATTTAAAGCAATAGAATAAAAAAACTTAAATAAATTTGTAGCGAATAAAAAGATTATAAATCCGAAAGCTTAAAGAGAAGAAATAAGATAAATATTTAACGTAGAGTTTAGCCCTTTGCTTACTCTCTATGGTACCAAATTACCTCTTTCGAGATCTTTACTACCACTATATTATTTTCAAAGAGTTAGCTTAAAATGACAACACCACACAACTCAGGAAATATAATATTTCTCACTCTCTCTAAGTGCCTTTGTATGGATAGCAAATTAATAAGAATTGAGCACTAGAGTATTTTTATCTCTCTTGATAAAATCACAAATTACGCTTAAGAGAAAGATAAATTTAAGATTGTAGTTAATGAGCTCGTAAGTATGTTTTATGTTAAAAAAAAACCTCACTTTGGTTTTTTGGACTTTGTATATAAATAGCCTTTGAAATTCAAAAGTCTGTTAGGCATAATGTCTATAATCTCCTATATATTAAATGCACTCAAACGGCTCTTTTTATCCATATTAGCTTCGGCGCGCTTCAAATGCTTCGTCACACCTCACTTGTCGTGCTTAAACTTAACCCGCAATAGCCTTTCATAGCGTGTCTCTTCGAGCCTCAATCTTGAACATGTCGAGCCCTAACTCTTGATATGTCGATGCCTAGATTTGACCCTCGCCAATTACTTTAATATTTTCCTTGTTTTTGGGATGTCAAGCCCTAAATCTTGATATGTTGAGGCTTAAATTTGACCTTTGACTTGACCTTAACATGCAATTCTGATGTGTTAAGCCATAAACTTGACCTTTAACATGCTCTTGTTTTGCCCTTGACATGCTCTATTTTGCTAAAAACTTGCAGAAAAACTCTACAAACATGCATAAACACACACACACACACACACATATATTCATGACTAATTAGGTATAGTCTACAATAAATAAATAGTTGATTATACATTAAACTATCTCATCAAAATTCACATTGAATTCTTAAGTTAACACATGAGCCTCTATACCACAGTTTATAAAATCCTAACAAAAATCATTGCAAACCGCCTCAGGCCTTTCCTGATGATCTCATAAGTCCAGAGCAAGTTAGTTTTCTACCAGGGAGGTCTGCTATGGAAAATCTCTGTGTTGTCCAATAAGTCCTCCATTCCATGAACAAAACGAAATGAGAGAAAAAATGGATAATGGTTAAGCTAGAACTAAGAAAGCCTATGACCACATGGAATAGGATTTTGTTAGGGCCGCATTAAAAATCCTTAATATACCGTAAAGCTATATCAATCTAATAGGAAACTGTCTAGCATTTGTCATGTATGAAAGTGCTTTTTAATGGTGCTTCTCTTGAACCTTCCTAGGCGAGCAAGGGCCTTTAACAAGGGGACCTTCTATCCCCTTATATCTTCATCATCTATATGGAGATCCTTAGCAGAGCCATTTACCATCGTAAGCAAAAAGCTAGTGGAAACCTCTCGTTTTGAGGGGAACAGGTGTGCACCTCGCTAATCTGATGTTTGCTAATGATATTGTGCTTTTATGGGGAAGCGACTTGACAAAATGCCCACGTCATGAAGAATGTTTTGACCCTCTTTAAGTAGTTCGCTGGGAAGAAGTTAAACTACAGCAAATCGGCTATAGCCTTCTCCCATAATGTGCCCTCTATTGAGAAGGAGAGCATAGTCAACAACTTCGGTATCAACCAATAAACTCTCTAAGGAAATACCTCGACATTCTCATCTAGCTTAATGGTCCATAAAAGCTCATGATATAGATTTCATCATCCAAAATATCAAAACCAAGCTTGTTGGTTGGAAGGTGAAGTTCTTGAGCTTATAAGGCAAACGCTTTGTCATCATAGCACAGGTTGAAGGCATATCCAACTATTATACCCTGCTGCTACCTCTACCTAGGAGAATAACAAACGAGATTGAAAAGCAATGCAAGAATTTTTTGTGGGGTTCATATGAGGAAAAGCGGCAGATCTATTGGGATGAGTGGAAAAACTTGAAGAAACAAAGAAAGGATGGAGGCCTTAGCATGATGGACATACATGCTTTGAATAAAAAGCTTGTCTTATTAAACTTGCTTGGAAAATCCGCACCGATCGGTTTAGATGGAAATTGATCTTCAATAACAAGTTAGATATTAGACCAAACGGAGAACCTCAAAAGAATGGATCATTCTTAAGAAAAGCCATCAGGAAAGCAAACCTTGTTCTTGAGTAAGAAAAATTCTATCTCTTAAGCACTGGCCAAGACATTTATTTCTAGAATGATAAATGTACAAAATGGGACCTATATCCAAATGGCTCTTCGGACCGCACACTTTTAGCCCACTTAATGTCTCCCAGAGAGAAGCTTGGTGCTTGATAGCAAATTGCAATGAAGAAATTATCCAATACCTTCTTGATTAGTCCGTGGTGAACAATCTTGGTAACATCTACCTTGGAAACTCAACCACTGATGAGATTAGAAAAACATGGTCCTTTGGCCAGCATCGGATCATGGAGGTAAGGGGCTTTTATTTCTACCTTAGAAACCAAACGAAGGAAAACACAAAAACTGGGATTGGATATGGAAACCTCCTTGTTACCAACAAATATAAAGCTTCATTTGGAAAGTTCTGCATAACGCCATCCCTACCAGATGCAACCTAGCATAGAAAGGATTACATCTGGACACAAGCTCCCCCCATGTAATGAAGAACAAGAAACCTCTGAATACCTATTCAAAGGATGCCGAGTTACTAAAATTTGGTGGAAAGATAGTAACCCATGCCCATCTTTCCTCTCTTCCTTCGACTTGGACCTCCATGAATGGATCTAATGGAACACCTCATGTCACGCGAAAAAGATTAAGCAGGGGAGTACTCATTGGCAATGTTTTTTCACCTTCTATATATGGGATATCTGGCTCTTGAGGAACAATAAAGCACAAGCCAAAGCCTTTGAATGGTGGGTATACCACAAAAAGCACCTACTAGTTCATGCATTTTCCCCGCCTTCTAACGGAGACTCCACACCTTCTTGAAGCTGGAGCAAATTCAATTGCGATGCAAGCTGCTCCACCAGCCTTAAACATGCCTCTATAGGAGGTGCTTGCTAGAGCCCTTTAAGCATTATAGTCATTGGCTTTTGTAGGAAAATTGCTTGGTCCTCCCCCCTTGAAGCTGAAATCTTAGCTATTTTAGAGGCGCTTAACATTAATTTCTGATAGGAACCTAACAAAAGTGGTTATTCAGTCAAATTCCTCGATTGTTGTTAACTTAATCAGCGAAAAGCCTTCTATCTTCTGCCTTTTTCACTAACTTGGTCTTTGCGTGTTGAGATAAAATGACAGCTCTGGACAGGGTCGAGCTCCAGTTCACCCACCAAGAATGCAACACTTAGCTGGTCTCATTGCTTGAGCAACTCTCCAAGCTGGGACTGGCCTGCTTAGATCCATAACATCTTTTTTACTGTTTCTTCCGTGCATGTTTTTGTTCTTTCTAGTTTTGTTATGTTTTTCTAGCAATGCTAATGAAGCACTAGAGTAATTTTGGCCTAGGGCCCTTTGGTTATGTACTCCTTTTCTCTCTGTTCATGTTATTGTCTAAATAATAGAAATAATATCAATGCTCACTTTTCAGCTCAATTTTAGTTGCATTGAGATGCCCATAAGATATTGCTTAATGTGTTTAAAGAGTGGATAGCTTTTAGTGACAAGTACATTTATGTGGGTAAAACTCAATTGGAAGAGTAGCCACCAAGAGGAAGATATTATTACTAGAGGCATAATTTATGCAGTAGATATGAAAAGAAATTGCTTAAGTCTTTGTAAGTATACCTTTTTTGGCATACACTAAATGTTACATCTAGGCATCTCAACAGTTCGAATATTAGGGGTGTAAGTATGTGTAAGGGTGAGAGGGAGCCTGTAAAACCTCAAAGTCATAGCGAGGATGACCTTAGTTGGAGTTAGAAACCAGCAAAACGAAGTTAAAAATATTTAGAATTAGGTAACAACAATAATTTGGCCTAATGAAAGGGGCATCATGGATTTAAGTGAGGAAAAAACAACAATTCAAGTGTTTAGGATTAAGTGAGAGAGTCTAACTAAGGTTACAAACAAGCTAAGTTCAAGCTTCGAAAAACTCCATTCGGTCCATTTGTAGCATAAAGTTCAATATGGGCATATAATATAACGAGAGTTCGCAATTGTGTAGTTTATTTTGGTTTGTGTGTACTTTGAAGGCAAATCTAACTTCTCATGAGCAAAGTAGTTAAGGACATCATTCCACTTTTCTTGTGAAGCCATAATAAGCTGGAGCTAGTGGCATAAGCTGAGTTTGTCAAACTTGTATGGAACCATGATAAAATCAAGATTATTTCACTTTTGGGAAGATGAGCTTGAAATAGACTTAGAAAGACAGAAACATAAGGTTAAGTAGTGGTAGGCGTAGTTTGGTTAACCAGTCTATAACCTAATTTTTAGAACCGAACTAAAGTAATAATTTTCAAAACCTTAAAACTAAACGATCCATTATTAGTGGTTAATCACTTTAACGATTAGCCTTTTTTTCGGTTAATATTTTCAATTTTTGATAATTTATGGTTAACAAAAAGTTGCAGTTAACCATATTTTTCATTAGTCAATAAAAAAGTTAAATCATTTTGTATTATAATTGCATTAAAAAATTATAAATAACAAGTCAAATATCTCAATAAAATTCAAAAATTACAACCCAATAAGTTAAATAACTATAAAACAAATAACAAATTAGGAATATAACTCTAATACAACATTAAACAAATTAAAACTTTATAATCTTCTCATTTTTTTTTCAAATTAAATACAACAACAATATAATAATTGAAACATAAATGTTTGGAATTATCGATTTTTTAATGGCTAAACGTTAGTTGTCGGTTTCTCATTGTTATAAATTGAAACTAAAAAAAAATATAAAAACCATAATCTTAAATAAAAATCGATGGATTTATTAACCATATTTTTGATTGGTTTTTAATTTCAGTTCAGTTTATCAGTTTTTTTCCCACCTCAAAGATTAGGTCGTTATCTAGAGTATGAATAAAAAGTAGTAATCTATTGGATATTTAGGTATTGCATGAACACTACTATTCTAGCCTAGACACTTATCTACTGTTCTACCTATAAAACTTTAAAGATATCACAAAGAATAAATATATATTTCTCAATCTCATTCATGAGGATTTACAATTCAAATATATTTCAAAGATTAAGGAATGGTAAAAAAAAAATTTCATCAACACGATAAATTCATTATGATAGCCACGCAATTGGAAATAAATTGAAAGGCAAGAATCTAAAGGCAAGATAAACTGAAATTTTTTAATTAAGTATTTAAGGCTTAAGCCCTTTACGGCCGTGATTCCGTTGTAGTCTAGTCGGTTAGGATATTCGGCTCTCACCCGAAAGACCCGGGTTCGATTCCCGGCAACGGAAATGAGGTCTCCTTTTTATTTTGTTTTTTTTTCAATTTTAATTTTTTTCCTTTTTCATCCCAATAAAATTATGGCGGGAAAATCGCATCCATAACCCTTCTCTGTCTCTGTCTCTGTCTCTGTCTCTCTCCCCCCTCCTCTTTAGTTACATCTCAAAATTAGGGTTTTTTTTATTCCAAAAATTGAGCCTAAAATCCGTTAACTATGCAGAGAGAAACGAAGAGAAGAAGAATAACAAGAGGATCAGGAATCGAGGAGAACACTCTTGCCATCTTAGATTCCTTCGGTTCCCAGGATTCTCAGTACTCCTGTGATGATCGTAAGTTTCTTAAATTTCGCAAATTTGTCTTGTTACAGTAACCAACTAAAGCGGGATTCTTTATTCTATTTATATTTAAGCACATGACTGTGGGATTGAATGAAACCCTAGGTATTGCTTTCCTCGAAGCTGTTCGTGCTGCTTCGATTGTTGCTGAAAATGGCACACCTCCTACTTGGTAAGCTACAAATGTCATTCTTATGTGCATGTATCCGTACACCGTGTGGCACTTAGGTAATAATTAAGCGGTGGCCCTCGTGTTTTGACATAGACTTATTCGTTGAGGTGGAGTTAATGTGATATTGAGATGTGCCTGTATTGTTCCGCTTGAGATTGTTGGAGCGAGTGGAAAAGAGAGAAGATAGGATGAGCTTGTGGATAGGGCAGGTAGCTAGTCGCAAGTAAGAAAGACATTTGAAGTTTTAAATTGCTAAATGTCATTTTCAATAGATTTTTTACTTGTTAGATTTGCTGCCTTTATCATAATAAGAAAAATATCGTGGCAACGATTAAGGATATACTGGGTCTGTTTGGATAGTCGGTTTTTCAGCTGTATTTTTATTTGTATCGAAATAATATATGTAAATATATCTGATTTATATTTATATTTTATCTATATTTAATCTATCTAATTTTTTATGAGAATTGCTAACTTTTTTTTTTACCGTATTTACTTTTTGATAAATAATTTATCAAAAAAAATTTAAAAACAATGTCTGTATCTGTCAGAAAAAGCTAACAAAACAGACCAGCAAGGGAAGTTTTTGTCTTTATTTCATTATTTATTTCAAGAAAGCACAAATTTTATTCATCGATACACATTAACATACAAGCAAGCTTGGAGAAATTTGGAAATCTTGTAACTATTTTTGATGAAAATTTTGCTAAGTTTACACGAGCAATCTTGAAGAAATTCAGAAGCTGGGGTGTGCCCATCCTCTATAATAATATCCCTTATTGTTTTGAGTAATGGCATGGGTCTAACTTGCTAGCAAGCAGATTAAAGCACTAGAAATTTTTTGTTTTTTCCAAAATTCAAAACTAGAATTGGACACGTTGGATCACATGGCTAGTGCATCTACTGTGCTTATATAATTGTTCATTTTGGTTTAGCTTACATGGACCTAGCTACAGATTCATTCCCTATCTGTGCTCTGTATTGGTGGTCTGAGCTTCATTGAGTATAGCTATTAGATTAATTCTTAAAAAGTGTTGTTATTGTCAGATTTTTACACTATCATGGATTAACATGAGTTTTTGGTTGTATCTTCATGGTTAAAGCAAAATGCATGAAGCAATTTTTCAGATTCTTAGGAGAGAATTCTCTAGAGCTAATCATGACAAGTTTCCAGCTTCTGAATGAGTTGGAAAAGGTAAATTTTTTCCTGTTTATATAATTCGCTTTCTACAGATGCTTTCTGAAGGTCTTATAAATGCATCCTTTTTGCCTCTGTCATATAAGTGCTTTCCTCGAGTATACTCATCAACTAGTGGTTCATCAAAGCCAGCAGATGGAGCCCAGCCTGAACTAATTGTGGTCAATGAGGTACCGATCCTTCTCATCTGTACTGCAACTCTGTCAAAAGCTCTCTTGCTCTCTTATCTTTTACTGGCTACTTCTTACTCATGGCTCTGCACGTTTCCAGAGTGTATATGCACATGCCTAAGGAATGACCTAATGATCATTTTTCCTGCAGCTCATATCCATATCTTCTCTCCTTTTCTCTGTACATTTCTTGTGAGTCTTTCTTGTTTGTTTGGTAATCCTTTTTGTACATTCAGGGTTGGGTTCCAGTTGCACTTGGTCCAGAAAGTGCTTCTGTGGGAACTGCATCAGGCAATGAAAATTCTAGAGGACAACTTGATCCAGCAGTGAGTTGAACTAGTTCATATATCTGCTTGCGGCAGTTTCTCTATATAGCACATTCTATCGCCAGTAGAATTCTGCCATTAGTTTCAACAAGTCAGTATCATGAGTGTGGCATTATTTGCTAACAGCTAGTATTACTTGCAGTCTATGTATTGCAACATGTTTTTGAACCATGCAAATTCTGCTTGAGAGAAAACAATCATCTCTTTCTCACTGAAGAATTATTTTATCACTTTTTTGAGTGAAAGCAAAAGTAAAAAAGGCACATGGTTAGAGTCACGTTTTGGATGAATGAAAAGAGCCAAATTGATTGAACTGGAGAGCAAATCTGCTCACAAAGCTCCGAGCATCAGCTCCTAACTCTCCCAATGAAAAGAATAAAATGGCTAGTTTGATCCCCTAAGTAGCTTGTCTCTTTTATAACCATATACTACCAGAATTTTGCCATATGGCTGCACTTTGTAGGACCATACCAAAAGGCTCTTAGGGCTTGGTTTGCTTTACTAGCACTAAAATTTAACTACGCTAAGTATATTTTTATGCTACTCGAAACGTTTGCCTTGTATAGAAACTTGAAAGCAGAGGGCCAGCATCTCAACTCCATTCCAGACTAATCTGGTTCACTTAGTCACCTTCGTATTTTCTTGTTCTATAATCGAATAATGATTTCTCTAGGCATTGATATAGTGGATAAAATTCTAGGTCCCAGTGAAAGTAGAAGTCATTTCTTTCCTTAAGTTTCTTCATATGTGTAATGGTCATTTCTTTGTTCATCTATTATTGGATACCATGGAATCATGTGAAATTACTCTTATTAAACATATTGGAGCATGCTTATGAACCGATGCCTGATTTTATATTTTAAGATATGAAGGAAATGGACTAATAATTGATATTCTGGCAATCATGGCAACTGAACCACAAGAGATTTGAATGATCCACAAAACCTTTGCCCCAAGCCTCTTAAATGGTGGTTGGTTCCTCATGATAATTAACACATCATGGCCACTCCATCAATGTTCTAGCTCCTGAATCATTCTTTCCTAGGATGATGTGCCCATATTGACCCAAAGTTCTAAGGCACGGGATTGCTTTATCTTCCATACAAATGAAAGCTAGTTTAACTTTCATTTTTGGTGAAAGTTCCCTTGAACTTCTAAATATTGTTTCACTTGAGCGATTCAACCCATAGGATCATCTCCAACAAAAGGTGGAAGATCCTCTTTTTTTTAATTGCCATGTGAACTTCTGTGGTGACTTGCCTGATGCTAGGTAAGCTACGTTGTCTTCACTTGATTTTCTTGAGTAGCGAAAGTTGCTGGTTTGATCAATCAGTTCTGATTGCTTCCCTTCTGTTCATGAATAGAGAAACTTCTCCATCATTAGTTTTAAATTGTCAATCATTCATTAATTTTTGAAGTAATTCTACTATTCACACTGATTTTCCTCTTTATCTCTTTTAACTTCCTCTGTTGATTCTGACAAGTTGTACCGATTGAGAACAACAGAAGTTGTTTTATAGATTGAATTGGGAAATTGAGTTTACACACTCTAATTGGACTAGTAGAACACACAGAGTAGAGCAAACTTGTTTCTAACACTTTGGAGCTTCAGCTCCCAACTCTCCTGACAAAAGGAATAGTATGGCTATCATGTCCACCAACTAGCTTGACTCTTTTATTCTCCCTATATTACTTGATCATTTGCCAGTTCTTTTATTTTTTATTTTTGTTTTTATGTTGGGTTGGGGCAAGGTTTTATATATATATAGGCTAAGGAAGATTTCTACAAGTTGTCTCACTATACAACGCTAATTGCTAACCAGAACAAGTATCTATCAGTAAATCCTACTCATCTTCTTTCCAAAGAAAGTATATCCATGCCCTTGCGGTAAATGTGGGCTGTGTAGTAACTATCAAAATGATGTGGGTTGCTGTCTTTGAAGATGCTTCCACCATTTGTTCACCTGTCTTTAGCCATAATCATCTATTGAATTAGATTTGCTTTTCATGTTCTCTTTTTGGTTTTGCTAATCATGATTTGGTCATATTAGCACTCTGTTTGCTTTTGTAGGGATTTAATGTCTGGTTGAGGACCTGACTCAATTGGTGAAGGAAATGAACTCTCGAGCACTAAATATCAAGGTTAGTTTGTCCTTTGCTTTTCTGCTTCTTCTTCCTTTTTTTCCTTTTCCTTTTTATTTTTTTCCCAGCTTACTTGTTTGTTACTTGCTTTGAGCTAAATGACATTGAAATGAATTTTATGGAGGCAAATTAATCAGACGACTGATGAAGATTGCAATAGTTCACTTAGCTCTCTACTTTTGCTTGTAGCATTTGAGAAACATGCTGTTGTTCCAATATCTTGTCAATGCTTTTGAAGGAGATTTTTTAGAACGAAGTAGCTTCTACAAAGGTGAATTAGTAAATCTTTTTTATTTTTTCTAGATTAAGTTTTTCTATCAGTCTGATTGATCAGTTGTGATGTGACAGAAAGTGAAGACTGGACGGTTCTAAGAGAGGCATTGCTAAGCTTGCTTCTGGTGTGCCTCTCATCTGCAAAACACATGTTCATTCTAAACTTTTTTTTTAAATTGCTAATTATCAGTATGCTAGTCTTCCATGGAAATGCCCCAGAATTCAGTCTCCATATTCCCACTGTTGAAGCAGGAATAACAAGAATATTCATTTCTAAATTCTGCTGATGGGGGGATATCATAAGGTTTAAAAATATCAATTCCTTTGCAGGCTTCCAGAAGAATTACCTTTAAGAGCTTGATGAAAGATTGTATATCTCTCCTGTGTGATCTTCATCAAATTCTTGGTAGTAATGTTAATAAATCGATTGATCAAGAAATTTCCATGACAAAATCCTCCAATGACTATCAGTTATCTTTGGTGACTGCTTCAAATGAAATAGTAGAGAATACATTCAAGTCTCTGCGGAAGTTTCTAGTAATGGTAATTGTATGTCTATTCATGTGATAGCTACATTATTTCTCTGTGAAGAGTGCTGATGGGGAGTTTTCTTTTAGATTATGGAACTTGATTTGTTGAGAAAGCAAGCTGACATGAAAGGCTGTATAACCAGAGCTGACGGTGTTAGGTATGAAAATTTACTTCTCAAGCGCTTACATTTTCCTTGATGGATTATTGTTCACTTGTTGGTGGCACATAAAGTAATTTGCTTTGATGCAGAACGCCCCTGATGGATATAATCTTTGATGAACTAACTTACAATGGGGAGGTTATAGCTCCGTTTTTTCAGGTAATAACTTGGTCTCTCTCTCTCTCACAGACACACACAGACACACTTGCACACATGCAAGAAAACCACACAATCACAAAATTAAATAACCAATTCATTTGGATAAAACTCACTTCTGCAATCAATTATAAGGGGTCACTCCTCACACCCTAAGGTTACCCTTGTCCTAATTGTCTTCCATGAACATCGTGGAATAAAGGACAGCCCCCTTGCTCATTATTAAGATAAGATACATGGCATCTTTTACCACAAGTCACTGAAATCAGTTAATTATTCTGCATTTTATTAATTAAATGTCATGGCGCCATGCATGAATAAGTATATGAATACCATAGCATAAATGTCATTTAGAAACCATTTGTGTTTTGTGAATTATGCTCTCTTATAAGAGAGTTAGAAAATGATAGTCAATTCATTATCTCCATGCTCTACAATTACATGTAACCTTGACAAAATGTCTTTGGTACCTCCAATGGACTTTGGGCCTTCGATAATGTGTGGGGCTTGCACTCGGAATCCTACACCCTCAGTAGTGAACCCCTGATGGGGCATCAATCAAAGGACATCATTTCTTGGTATCACTAAATTCTACAGGTCAAGGTAATGGAGATGCACTGTAAACTCAGATATACAGTCTCTTGGTGTTACCATGTGATGTGGACAGCCTTCAACAATGCGAGTCATTGTAGTTGTGTTGGGTTCAATAGTCGCCAGGTGACCAAAAAATATCAGGGGTTGTATATGTAGTTTCCCAACCCAATTTTGTTCGACCATTCTGGTTGTATCACAAATTATATTAACATACATCACTCACTGCATTTGATTTCTCTACCCCTTATGCATGGTTGAATTTTGTACAATATATTTTGAATAATATCCTATTGTGCTACAAGCATAAAGAAGTATGATTTTCATAGAGAATCACTCTCTTTATCATGTTTGTTAAATAGACGTGATTGCCAAGATTTTTCGTAAAGATCAAATGAGTTACCTAGGACATGACAAAAACTAGAATTTAGACATTGACAATATTTGAACAATGACACTTTTTGGATGGATTCCTTAAGTACCCATTTTTCCTGATTTGAGCTTCTGTATTTAAATGGTGATAACTACTTTGTGTCCAATATTTGTAATCTAGTAAAAAATGTTGTTACAGGATCGATTATGAATATCTTTTCGGGCTTGTTATAAAGAGAACCCAACGATCTCATGATTAGGGCTCTTTAAGAGAGCACCTCAAATCTCTTCAGATTGCAACTCTGAATTTTTTTCTGTAAAATAGGATTTGTCTTTTTCCATTGCATTTCTAGCGATTAAATGGGTAGCGTTATGTTATAACCGCTTTTCCTATTTTTGCTCTTATTTTGACACATATTATAACTGTACAATAACTTTCCTAAAGAAGCAAAACTGTCACATAACCTATCATATAGACAAATACTACTCTGCACTTTTAGCACTGCAATAACAACACAACACCAGTACAATTACAGACTGTACACACCATATAATGTAGACATAAATAAATAACCGTAACAAATGTCTACTTTCTTTTAACAACATAAAATATTAAATTTATTTCTATGAAAAATGTAGTATATACTGATCAGTTTCGGTGGCTTTTATTTAAGTGTCTGGGGTTCTTTTTTGGGTTTAGATTTTGCTTCTTTCAGTTTAAAATGTATTCTGTCAGTTTGCATGCTATTCAAACATAACCATTATATATTAGCAAGATAACATCCTATTTTCTAACATTTTCCAAGTTTGACGTAATATATTTTTAGGGAAGTATGCTTTTAAATAATACCTAAAGTATGAGAAATCAAAATGGAGCGGCTTTTACCAGCATCTTGCCACCCTATCTTGCCGGTGCAAGTGTATCTTTATTTCCTTTCCTCCAAGTCAATCCCTATCACGCACAACTCCATATATAGCTCCTTAGCTCCAAGTGCCTGTGATTGTGGTGGTGAATGTCGGGGTTGGAATAAAGTTTCCATGGTGGAATCAGGTTTCCAGATTAGGCTTCTATCTAAATGCAAGGGAGTGTGAGATTGTGGTTAGGCTATACTTTGTAGTATGGAGTATAAAAGGGGTTAGATTTTTGATGTAAATCGAGATGGAAATTATAGTATTGGTGGGGTTTACTTGTAAGTTTTCTTGCGTTTTCCTTTTGTCTAAACCTCTAAAATATTGTATGAAGATCTTTTATAGCCTTGTTGATGCGGGGCAATGCATAGGAATGAAATAGTTGACTTGCTTACATTTGATTTGCATGTAATTCTATAGGTGAGTTATCATTTCCATACTTTTTTGACTACCATTCACTTATTTGAATAGAACTTTCTTAAGAGATTTGATGCTTGCTTTTATTCCTTTTGTCATTGTGCATGTGTAGTTATTGGTTTAGTGTCCATTAAGGAGTTAATAAGGTTAGATCTTGTTACACGCACCACTTAAGAAATCATCCCTTTCAAATATGTCTATAAGCGACAAAAGAAGAAAGAGTGAAGATAGTTTGCTGGTTGTTTGTGTTAGGACCGTGTCAGCAGTATTTGTTAGTTATTTTAGTATTATTGTTGTATTTGTATTTCTGTTAAGTCTAGTGGTTTGTTGGTGATGTGATTATAGGTGTTGGTGTTTGAATTAGCCAAGTGGCATGTTATTGTCTTGTTTTGAATAGGGTGTGTTCAGTTGTATTGCTAGGAGAAAAATAGGAAAGGCAGTTATGTAACTGCCATGCTACATTTGTATTTAACAGAAAGGAATAAGGAAGAACAAGGCAGATTTGATTTTACCTAAAACTATCCTCTTATGAGATCGTTGGGTTCTCTCTAACAAGCCCATATTCCAGTTATCAAAATAGGTAGAAAAGGAAGAAACACTGATTGATCCTGTAACAATTTGGTATAAGAGCCAGACATGACAGAGGATATCAAATAATTACAACAACAATTTAAACCTTTCTCCAAATACATGAACGTGATAGGGCACAAGTTGAAGAAATATCCCAACAACTAGCGTCTTTGTCAAAGGATGTATCCAGTAAAAGGGCAAGAGAAGGAAGATGGAGCCTCCAGCGGTGATGACGGCCGTATAGAAGGTGGATAAGCCAACACGAGTGAAAATCCAAAAGGGATATGGATGCCCAGATCTGCAAGACTCGATTTCTTAAGTTTGATGGGATCGAGGATCCTATTGGCTGGTTAAATCAATGCGAACTATTTTAGGCATCAGAATACTTCCGAGAAGGACAAGATGGAATTGGTGGCAGTCCACATGGAAGGGGAAGCGCAATTGTGGTTGATGAAAGTGGAAAAAGACAAACCAGTGTACAATGGCACGAGTTTAAGGAATTACGTAATAATCAGTTTGGCCCACCCATGCGCATGAATCCTTTGGGTGAGTTGGCGCAGTGGAAGCATATTGTAGCCAATTTGTTCAACTTGCGGCCCAGGAACCCTCTCTCTCATCCGACCAGGAGGTAAAGTTGTTCTTGAGTGGTTTGAAGGAGAATATCTCTATTGACGTTGGACTTCAAAATCCAAAAGATTTGATGCAAGCAGTTAATTTGGCCCGGATTTTTGAACGAAGGAATCGGGCTTTGAGGGAAGAAATAGATACTTCCAGTAAGAAGCCCACGTTCGAAATTGCAGAAAAGAAACCACCTTATGTTCGTCGATTAAATTAGAAGGAAATGGAAGAAAGGAGGAAGAAGGGATTATGTTATAATTGTGACAAAAAATACACTGTCGGACATAAATGTAAAAGGATATTTTGGTTGGAGTCAATAGATGATGCTAATCCAAATGAAGAGGCACTAGACGTGGAAGAAGAAATTGGAGTGTCATTACATGCTGTGGTTGGAATAGGCAGGGCACACTATCAAATTGCGAGGAATTATCAATGGGCATGCAGTGTTGGTTTTAGTGGATTCCGGAAGTACCCACGGTTTTATTAACACAATAATAGTAGATAAACTGGCCTTACCTGTGACAAAAAAGGCGAATATGCGTGGTATGGTGGCTAATGGGGAACATATGTATAGTGGTGGAGTGTGTCGGGATGTTCCTTTAATTCTTGCTGACCATTAGTTTGAAGTAAACTTGTATACGTTGTCATTGGGTGGAATTGGAGTAGTATTGGGAGTAAATTGGTTGATGACACTTGGCAATATTAATTGGGATTTTGGTGCCATGCGTATGAAATTTCATCTTGATAACTTGCCGATTCTGCTGGAGGGAATTTCGGGAGATAGATCTACTCAAGTAATGGCTGCCATTAATGTGGTGGAGCAGCAAAATGAACTGCAAGTGTTGTTGGTGGAGTATGATTGCTTATTCCAACTGCCATCGGGTTTACCCCCATCTCGTGGCTATGACCACCACATTCACTAGCAACCAGGCACTTCCCTTGTGGTTGTGAGACCATGTCGATATCTGCACCAACAAAAAGATGAAATTGAGAGACAATGTGAAGAAACGTTGAGTGAAGGAATTATTCGCCCTAGTCAATCTCCTTACTCTTCTCCCGTGTTACTGGTTCTAAAGGCGGATAAGGCATGGCGTTTTTGTGTGGATTATCGGGCTTTGAATGACTGTACAGTGAAGGATAAGCTTACTATACCAATAATTGAAGAATTATTAGAAGAATTGCATGGAGCCCGATATTTTTCGAAGTTAGACCTTTGTTCCGAATACCATCAGGTTCGAATGTTTGAGGAGGATGTGGAGAAAACCACTTTTCGTACTCATCATGGGCATTTTGAGTTCCTTGTGATGCCTTTCGGCCTTACAAATGCCCCGTCAACATTTCAAGCTTTAATGAATGATGTTTTTTAAAGGGCTGCTGAGGAAGTTCGTGTTGGTTTTTTTTATATGACATCTTGATATATAGTAAAACATGGGTTGAACATATGCAACATCTTCATAAAGTGTTTGAAATACTCAAAACCCAACAGTTGTATCTCAAGAAGTCCAAGTGTATGTTTGCACAGCAGCAAGTAGCCTATCTAGGACATCTTATTTCCGAGCAGGGGGTAAAGGCTGATCCCGAGAAGGGGGCAGCAATGCAACAGTGGCCAAATCCCATGTTAGTTACTGCACTAAGAGGTTTCCTAGGCTTAACAGGTTATTACCGTCGATTTTTCGAGATTATGGAAAAATTGCGCAACCCCTCACTAACATGCTCCACAAAAATAATTTTAATTGGACTGTTGAAGCAGAAGCTGCCTTTAATAATTTGAAATCATCCATGACAGCCACTCCGGTGCTAGCTTTGCCAAACTTTTCTTTGGAATTTATTGTTGAGTGTGATGCCTCAGGTAGAGGAATAGGGGCTGTACTACAACAGCAAGGTCAGCCTATTTCATTCTTTAGCAGGCCATTTGCGCAGCAGCATCTCAAATTGGTGGCTTATGAAAGAGAGTTGATCGGGTTAGTTAAAGCTATTCGTCACTGGAGGGCTTATTTATGGGGGAAAAAATTTACTGTCAAGACTAAGCATTATAGTCTTAAATTTTTGTTGGAACAAAGAGTTACCACATCCCCAACAACATTGGATTTGCAAGTTGTTAGGATTTGATTTCACAATTGAATATCGGGCTGGTCGTGAGAACTTGGTTGCTGATGCACTTTCTCGTCGGATTGATGAAGCAAGTCTTTGCGCTCTCTCTACTCCCCAGCTGCATCTCTTCGATCTTATCAGAGAAGAAGTTCAGCACTCATCTACTATGCAGCGCATACAAGCACGAACACTGGACTGGACTGAAAGAATGGTCTGATATTTTTTCAGAATCGGGTCTATTTAGATGCTGATTCAAGCCTGTGTTCAACCATTATTGATGCTATTCATTCCATGAATCATGAGGGTTATCAGAAGACCTTGTGTAGAGGATCACGAGACTTCTTTTGGCAAGGTATGAAGCGTCAAGTTCAAGATTTTGTCAAATCTTGTTCTATCTGTCAAATGAACAAAGTGCAGCACCTTCTTCCAGTGGGTTTACTACAGCCCCTCCTGTTCCCATTCAGATATGGTCAGACATATCAATGGATTTTATAGAAGGCTTACCACAATCTCATGAGAAATCAGTGCTATTGGTAGTAGTGGATAGGTTCTCCAAATATGCACATTTTATCCCACTTAAGCATCCTTTCATTTCGGTAAAAAAAAAAAAAAAAAAAAAAGGCATCCTTTCACGGCTGTGTCAATAGCTGAACTATTTTTTGATAATATAGTTAAGCTACATGGTATGCCTGAGTCGATAGTAAGTGACCGTGATCCAACTTTTACAAGTACTTTTTGGAAAGAACTTTTCCACCTTAGTGGAACACGGTTAAATTTTTCTTCCGCTTATCATCCTCAAAGCGACGGTCAAACCGAAGTGGTTACTCATACCATTGAGATGTACTTGCGCTGTTTTACTGGTGGTCAACCAAAGCGATGGCTTGATTGGATTACTTGGGCAGAATATTGCTATAATACTAGTTTTCATACCACTTAAGGTGACCCCATTTGAGATTGTTTATGGAAGGGCTCCTCCAAAACTTCTTGACTACTGTTCTGGTCAAGCTCGCTTAGAAGTTGTGGAGACAGAACTCTTTGATAGAGATCGGATGTGGAATGAATTACAACTGAAATTGCTTCATGCGCAAGAGTGAATGAAGGAACAATATGATAGGAAACACCGTGAAGTACATTTTCATGAAGGGGATTGGGTACTCTTGAAATTACAACCCTATTGGCAAGTTTCAGTAGCACAAAGGCGGAATAAAAAACTTGCTCCTAAGTTCTATGGACCATTTTAGGTACAATCAAATATTGGTTCGGTTGCTTACCGTCTAAATTTACTGGTCAATATGAAAATCCATCCAGTGTTCCACGTGTCTCACTTAAAGAGATTTGAAGGAAGCAACACATCCCAACTTGTTCTACCTGTCGTGTATGAAGGATCTGTCATTCCCACTCCTCAAGCAGTGCTGGATGTTCACAAGACCTGTTATGTTCCCGAAGTGCTCATACATTGGCAAGGCTACTCACCACCTGTAGCTTCGTGGGAGGATGCACAACAACTTTCACAGCGTCATCCAGATTTTGTGCACGAGGTCATGCACTTTCTTAAAGGGAGAAGTAAATACCAAATTGTTATAGGATCGGTCAGTTTTTTCCTTTTGTACCTATTTTGATAACTGGAATATGGGCTCGTTAGAGAGAACCCAACGATCTCATAAGAGGATAGTTTTAGGGAAAATCAAATCCGTCTTGTTCTTCCTTATTCCTTTCTGTTAAATACAAATGTAGTATGACAGTTACATGTAGCATGGTGATTACATAATTGCCTTTTTCCTATTTTTCTCTCAGCAATACAACTGGACATACCCTATTCAAAACAAGATAATAACATGCCACTTGGCTTATTCATACACCAACACCTACAATCACATCACCAGCAAACCATTAGACTTAACAGAAATACAAATACAACAACAATATTAAAATAACTAACAAATACTGCTGACACAGTCTAACACCAACAACTAACAGCCTATCTTCACTCTTTCTTCTTGTCGCTTATAGACATATTTAAAAGGGATGATTTCTTGAGTGATACGTGTAACAGATCTTTTGGGGATATTATTGCTGCCACCATTTCCAAGCTTTAGGTGATATTGTGTAGAAATCAAAAGTTGACTTGTCCTTTTGTCTCTTTTGCATGCATTATAATCGGTGCGTTGGCAAGTGAAGAACTAATAAAGGTGACACTTGGCATATTTGCTCCCGCTGTATCTCCAATTTTAATAAGGAAATATTCTCTTATCTATCTTGATGCGGGGACACATGGGATATTGGTGTATAAATGTAAGGCTGGTGTATTTTCTTCCTAGTGGAAGAGGTCTTTGCTAATTTAGAGAGGCGAGTTCACTTTAGGAGTTGATTTGTTGGGAGTTAAGGTGATGGGCTGGATATGGCTTAGGGGTTCATGTGGGGGTGTTTTCATGCAGGGCTAGTGTGCATGGCTGATATAAGGGTGATAGCTTTGTTGTTTTAGGTCTTCCTGGTGTGCAACAGTGTGGTATGGTGATTTACCTCCAAAGAAAAATGTGATATGGTGAAACTAGTGTGTTTAACATTTTCATATTTGGATTGATGTATACTTAACAAAAAAATTATTCCAGTAAAGTTGTGTATCTAAGTATTTTACAGTTCTTCACTTTTGTCTCTTGTAGTGTTATTTTTGGTTTTCATTGTCTAAGGCTGTTGAAATTTTGATTTGATAAAATTGTTGTTTGTCCACTAGTTCTAGCGGTTTGTTTTCTAAATGTTCCAAGCTCCTTGTCAAACCAATGTCTTGGATATTTTTATATTTCTTATTAATAATATTGAACTTAATAATTAAAAAATTTAGGATTGTCAAATCCTTACCTGCAATCTTGGGTCTCTGTGATTGACTTGAACCTGATATGAAGCATCCATGGTAGAGTGGTGCAAACTCTTGATTATCTGAGTTTCCTTTGCAACGTATTTGTATGTTCTTCAGGTCTTCTGCGAACCTAAATGGAAGCTTGAACTTACAGTGCAATATCTATTGAAGTACATGGCCAAGGTCAGATGTAGTAAGTGAATGTGTATACATTAGAACAAGGAAATCAGTATTTTTAATTATCTGAGCCTTGTTATTTTGTATTAACTGATGGAAAATTACTACTCTCTATTGGATGTTTGCCATCTAAGTATGTGATCTCTATCCCCTACAGAAACCTTCTGTTCGAACACGGAAATCAAATGGACCTGAAGAAGAGGTAGCAACATTTGCAGGAGTTCTGAAATCTCTTTCTAACAACAATAGCTTAAAAAGCACTGTGAAAATGATCGGCATAGAAGTAGTTCAATTGCTTGTGTCACATGCTTTTCAAGTAAGCTCTCTGCTTATATATCAAACGTTTTCTCGGTTTGGGTAGGAGGCCTTGAGTTCCAAAAATATTACATGTCATTTTCTAGGCTCATCTGGCTCTGGCATCCGAATTTCATTTGGCTAATGGTGGTACAAATTCCAAGGATGTGAGAAGTGGCTCTTTGCAGGAAATAAGCGAGTGCATAATCTCTACTTTTGAAAGCTTAAGAAAAATATATGAGTAAGCATCTTTTCTTTCGAATAAAGTCCGTCATCTGTAACTCATCTTTTTGGATAATTGGTTAGATATCCAGAAAAATAAAAATATCTACACACTTTTTGAAAAAAAAAAAAAAAATCGTTAAGTAATTTGATTGTATTCTAAACAATTGCTTCATTCCATTTTTTTTTTTTTTTTTGTGTATAAATCATCCATGGAAAAGCACATCTTCACGCGTGCATTATGCTTATCTGTTAAGTCTGTTACTTTGACTTCTCCAGCAAGAAGGGAGAAGGACTCATTTTTATGAAGTAAATCAGAGCCCTAATCGATTTACTATTTAGCCTTACCATTTATTTCAATCTGGCTGATGAATAGATACAAGCCGATCCAAATCTACTATTAGATTTAGCATGATGACTCTCAAGTAGTTCAATTATACCATGTGCATCTTATAATGCTTTTCTTTGAATCTTTTTGAGCTCAGACCTGATTCCACTTGAGAAATAAGCAGATTTTTGTCAATTAGTTTTCTCTCATTGTTTTGATGCTCATCATTCTCTTTAAATAGGCACATGGAGATTTTGCCAATTGGGAAGGAAGCCTTATTTGCTGCAGCAAATATACTTTCAATGAAGTCATAGGGAATAAGAGCTGTTAATGTAAGTAGTCTCTATAGAGTTTTCGTTCTTCGATGTGATTTCTTCTTCTTCTTCTTCTTCTTGTGTTGCTACGAGTACCTATCTTGGTTTGCTTGGGTATTGAAGACATTTAAAGGGGTTCATGCACTTGTAACCTTACTTTGACTCCAGCCCGAAAAATAAAGCCTTACTTTAACAAGCTGATTACAGATTTTGATTTTTCTTTTATATTTCATACAAAAACAGTATTTCTTCTCCTTTCATACTAGCTCTTTCAGGCATTTAAATTTCCTTGTTACTATTCAGCGTTGAGCTGTTTTATCTATGCTACTCTTATTGAGCATGGATGCATGACGACTGCAATATCTAGTTCTTGCTGTAGCTTTTTGTAATCTCTCATTGCTATGTTTAGCATGTTTATGCATTTAATTTTAACATGAAAGACAGGTATGTTTCAGTCTCAAGGGAGGATTTCTTACTCGGTTTTCTACTGGGCATTAGAAGAAAACGGAAAAGCACCATGTGCGAAACTTCCATCAATGAATCTAAGGCCTTGAAAGCAAGAGGAAATTGTGCATATATGCATATATCTATATATATATGTATTTTGTTTTAGTTTATATGTTATGCGGGACAATGCCTTATCCTTCATGTAGGATATATTATAATAGTATTGTGTAGTCATTAGATGGGTATTTTCTAAATTTAGGCTACTAAGTCCTCGTCGTAACATTTTCAGCTATGTAATTAAATAGATCGTAGTGGCAAGTGGCAATAGAAACTGAAATTGTAATTGCTTGAAAATCAGTGATACGAACCACCAAAGTACCACTTATCATATGTCTATTATTCTTGCTTTGAAATACTATGAGTTTAACCAGAATGTTCAAACTATTTAAACTTTACTTACTCAAAATCAATTTAACAATTAAATGAACGAATGTTTGAGCTACTCCAGAACTTGTGTTTGTGAAAGCTAGTAGCAACCTTGAGGTGGAACGACTAAGTTCAAACATTCCCATTGTTATTTTTTTCCAAACTTGTGTTGAATTCAATTAAATTAAATTCCTAAAAATTTATATAATTTGTATATAGCAGTGAGTGGGGTCGAATCCATAGGAATTGATAAAACTTATTTGTATTAGAGGATTAGATGAAGAAAAGGGTTGGGTTGGGGTGGGGTTGGGGGTGGTTTGTGAAATCTGTGAAAACTAATTATATTATAAGTAAATAAATAAAATTCAAGATTTAATTCAATATCAGGATGTTCCTAACTAAAGGTATCATCACAGCTTAGTTCATAGAATTGAATATTGATGTAAAGATTTCTATTCTTTTTTTGGGGTAAATTGGTTATGGTTATTAACAAGCTTTAACAGTTTATCTCTCTTTATTTTTTTGATAATAAAAACACGCTCTTTGATTATTTTCCTTATTGATTAGACAATGCTAAACAAGCTCTTAGGGTTTAATTCATCAATAGTATGAATAACAAGAATTACCAATACAAGCCAACAAATCATAAGATAATTTATTTAGACTAGATTATATATTTTTATAACACAAATCAATTATCTATCTTATAATCAACCATGTTGTTGTGCCACATAGAATAGAACAATCAAACAATTATGGATTCAACGTTTTAAATGACAGTATATTATCTTGCTAACTGAATAAATGGGCCTTAATTTGTATCAATCAAACAAGATAACAAAATCAAAATGATAAGAAGATATATAAACACCTAAGATAAGGATTAAATCAATAACAAATTAGTTATATCTCACAATTCTTGTAGAACAAAACTTATAACAATCCTTTAGCTAGAAAATTAGGACTTAGTTACTCATCTCCATGAAACTCTCTTTTTTTAAGTGTTTTTCAAAATGTATCGAAATGAATAAATCAAATATGCCTATAACACATTCTTATACACTAAACATGAAATTTCATCCGTTAGAATAAAGGTCGGCAGTTTCATCTTGTACGCCGCCGACTTACATTGCCGGCGTTCATTATAAAATTAAATCTAAGATGAAAACGCTGCCAACTTTCTTGAAGAATTTGTCGGTGTTCATTATAAGCTAGTGTCTACATCAACGACGTAGGTTATAGATCTGCCGGCCTTCATTGTTTGATAAAAATTTATGAGAGCAAATCACCGGCGCTTTGTCATTTACCCTGCCGATGTAAGTTCAACGCTTGTATCTATGTCGGTGGTTTTGGTGCCAGCGTTAATGTTTTTGAAACTGTGGATGTTCAAGACTGGTGACCTTTCTTCCCAAATTGCCGGTGTACGTTGTTAAACATTAGATGCTGGTGATAATTTTTGATGAAAGCTCGCGGTGTAGTAAGCAGCTTTAAAGATTTTGCTATTGAGCATGGTCAAGGCTGGCACATAGACTCAGAATTGTTGGTAGTGTAGACTCAGAATTAACCGGCGTATAAGTCTATTTTGAACGTTGATTGAAATCTATTTCTAGGTTGGAAGCGTTGGCTTTATATTGATGAAGGCTGATGTTGCTTATAGTAAAGGCCGGTGGCTTTGATCCTATTTGGTCGGCCTATATTGTTCCACTTTTCTAAATTTGCATAAGTCTTCTTGGATTTGCTTGTATTTGCTTTATACTTCCTTAAAGACCTGAAATATCAATATAAACATGTTTAAGTACCAATTCTTCATGATTTCCATAAAATCAATAACAACATGATTCTTTGAATAAAAATTGAGTATAATGTGTCTTTATCAAATCCCCTACACTTGAACTTTTACTTGTCCTCAAGCAAATAAATCAAACCAGTGGAGAAATCTGTCATATATTGTACTGCTTTTCACTTTCACAATTTCAAGCATCTTTTTTAGATTATGACTTGCATTGTTAGTGCCTACCGCTCTAACCAGACTGGTTACATGTAATTAGATTATCATAATAAAAATTTAGTAGCTAATATAGAAAAAACAAACTTTAATCCCAATATTTAGCAAAAGAATCTTTTGTTCAAAAGTAAATAGTCAGTCCAGTAAGGAAAAATACTCACTTAAGCTTCATTGGACATTAGCAGACATATAGTCTGAGCAACATAGAATGAAAGCATGTGGTATCTACTATTTTCCTAGATTTTCTCCCTTTTTTTATAATTCTTATTTCACTTGGTACTTTAGCATTCATTTTCTTTTGATTCATACAAGCACACTTTTTTTTTTTTTTAAAGTTTAAGAATTGAACTTTTACTTTTCCTCCCTTCTTGTTATAGTAAGTTCATTGAGTCAACACATCCCGGGCTCATCACCTGATGACCAGGTTTTAAAGGGACCCTTGTAGACTCTTCATCACTCCAATATTCAAGTTCGGATACTCGTGAATTACCTGAGTTAGTGAAGTAAAGACTATATTTGTTTCTTTCTTTTCATTTAAATGCTATATCAAGATTAAGACTGTTTTATAAGGGATCACTAAGTAAAAGGTTTCATCTACCTTTTTCACTAAGTGTTGAAATGTTTTTTAAAAAGAACACAAAAGAGTATATACAAGCTAACTTTTTTTCTAAAAGTAGACCTATTTATTTTTCACATAAGGACATGACCTGCTCTCCAACTTCCAATTGTAAAACTAAATACAAGGTAAATTTGTTCATTAAATATTTTGCTATTTAATTTTAACTAAGTATTCTAATCACAAGAGTAGGTGAGTAAGACACTTAAGCAAGTCAAATTCATATTTGTACAGATGCCATTAACAATATTTAGCACAGTCTCTAGAGTTCATGAAATTTTTAAAAAATTTGGCCTGAAATTTACCATATATTACTTAAGGACAAATAATTCAAAGTGTGGGTACAATACAATTTCAGATGTCTTAGATATGCAAATAAATTCAACAATTCAGACATCATCAGACAGCTATACTCAACTTATTCCCTGCATCATATTATCCCTTCCTTCATACTTAGATCGAACAGTGTCCTCACTGTTCCTCATTCAGCTCAATGTAGGAAGGTGTAGACATATGGATTTTATTATAAAGGTTTTAAGCTTGATTTATTATGTGGATTTAACTCTCCAGGTTAAAGTGACAGGGCTTAGAGAGTTAGGCCTAATTACATTGGGATGATCATGGGAGAATTCACATGGAAGGCTTGGAGTAGGGCCCGTTGGAATTGGCCTGCCTAGTTCCAACCTTTCTCAAATTGGCTCACACACATTGCAAATGAATGCCTTATTGGGCCTGGGTCCACAAGGGAGCCCATATTCATATCCACAATGAGAGGGACTCATCCTAACTGTTGGTCGTTGGTCTTTGACGAACGACATCGACAGCTAGATTCTCTATAAATACTCTTAGTCCTTACCTCATTTAGGACAAGTGAAATCTTGGACAAACACCGTCGTGCTGTCGGATTTCCATATTTGTGAATCGATTACTTAACTCACTCAAGAACGCATACAATATTCATGGTATCTAGTGAGGTTGATGCTTTCTAGCTCCCTCACCTGTCACGTGTGTTAGAGCCTATTGAGACTGCCTACTCCTCCTCCTTACACGATTCTTTCCTGATCATCCTTGCACGTGTTGTTTTCTTAGATCACGTGTAGTGCGATAGTCATGCAGCACGCTCGTAATCGTTGCATCCAAAATCATACCTACACAAAAGGAAATAAAGACATAATGAACACAAGAGAATAAGAGAAAAGGGATACTGGTACTAGAGCTGTGCAAACGGGTTATGTGGGCCAACCTATCCCACCCCATCTCGTGTTAGCTCGTAGGTTATGCGGCTAGCCTACTTTGGCCTTCATTGCTATGCAGGCCAAAATTTTTAGCCCATCCCGCCCCATGCGGGTTAGTGGATTATGCGAGCTAGCTCGCGAACCTGCTTATATATATTTTTTATTAAAAAAATTATAAGAATTGAAATTGAAATTGAAATTGAAAATTTTAATATAAAATATATTTCTTTATATCTCACCAATTACCTACATATTAATCATAGATGATAGTTGTGTATGGAAAAATTATAAACTTCTATTTAAAATTATTTTTTTTTCAACATAAGAAAATTTATTTTAACCAATAGAAATTAGAATTCATTTCAATTTTTTTCTTTAGCGTGGGAACAAAAAATACATAATGAAAATTATCAATTGATATTGTGTTGCTTATTTTAAATAGAAGCATCTAAATATCTAATAAGTATAAAAGAAAAAGTATTGATAAAAGGACTAAGGATATAATAAACGTAAAAGTTGAAAGTTTAAAACATCACTCTCATAAAAATTACATAATCAACATTCAACAACTAAATAATAAAAAAAAATGAAGTGAAGAGGAAATAAAGAGGGTAATTTATTATGTTGTTTTTATAAGATATTATATATATATATATATATATGTATTTTTTATGTTTTTTAAGTGCGGGTTCGCGGGCCAACCTGACTCTTAACGGGTTGGCCCGCTTTAACCCGCAGGTTATGCGGGGGAGTCATTCTTAGCCTGCACACTAAATGAACTAAAATTTTTAGTCTAACTCGTATTTTTTTGCTGTTTATGCGGGTTGACCCGCATAACCTGCACCGCATGTACAACTCTAACTAGTACTTTCTTAGTTTAACATTTGAAGTGAATGGGGTTCCAATCCTTATAGCATAAGAGAGAGAGAAGTCTTTATATTATATTCACCATGTTAGCAACAAAGCAAAAGAGAAGAAAAAAAAACTATTTTTATTAAGCATGGGCTACCTCCCATGGAGCACTTTTCTTTAACGTCTTTGGCTAGACGTAGCTACTCTTGTCATGCCCTAACGAGTACCTTAAACGTAATAGTCCGCCGTACACAATATACTTAATAATGACTACCTTAGTCATTCGAATGCTTCCATATCGGTACAAGACGTATATTCACATCTAGAAGTTTTTAAAGGAAATCTAGTCTAGACTTCAAAACAGAGTTTCTCCAAAAGTTTCCCAAATAAAGATTCTACCCGGATTATCAAGATGGTCTCAGGTGCAAAATAACGATCCTGTAATATCAAAAGTCTATAGGGGTATAATCATTAGTTTAGTGAGATATTCCTTATGCAAAAGTACTTATAATCGGCATTCATCCAAGTTCATTAAACAAGCATATGAAATGCAACAACCATATGATCAAACAGTACATACGACTATCTGGTTTTGTATGTGTGATGGATTTATCCCTCCATCAGTGGTTAGGGAATGATTTGAACCCAAACGACCTCTTTAAAAGTTTACGCGCGTCTTGGGGTTCCAACGAACCGTATTACTAATCTCCGGGCTTTTCATACCCAAAGTGATCGATTCGGCTCCGCTACAACTTGAGGCCGTACTCCCCGAACGTCCTAAATCCTCAAGATGTAGCTATGCAGCTTATCTTTTTGATCCCATGCTGAGTAGTAGCAAAATTTTGAAACGATATTCTAAGTGATATGCATGAGCAATTCATTTATGGAGAATCAATTCCGACATTAATTTATTTAAAGCGATCGAATAATAATTGCACACATAGTAATACATACATAGAAACAATTATATCGATCACAGATCGGGTTCCAATATACTTATCGTTCATTGATCGCACATAACAATTCACATACATAAATTCCCATGATAACCCACATTCATATCAATTTTATCTTTTCCTAACATCTGGTACTCTAATCTACAAGCACATGCGTGAATACATAAACGTAAAGGAAACTCACTCGTCCATAGTGATCTTCTATGAGTCGACATAATCCTCGAGAAAGAGAGATCTTGGTCCTCGACACCTCAACAAAAAAAAAAAAAACCCAAAGTGAGTATTTCATGCAAGATCCACTCAAATTCTCTAATTCTATCTTATTGAATTCGTCAAAATTCGCAAGAATAGAAATTCCAATTTAAAATGGCCATAACTTGCTCATTTTAACTCGAAATTTCACATATTATATACTGATTTCTATCTACACGAAAAGATCTATCCATTTCTAAGGTTTTTTTTTTTTTTTATCACAAGAAGTCATTTGGGTCACAGAATAGTGACGTATAGAATTGTTGCGAAAATTTAAGATTTTAAAACTCAAGTTTTCAAACTTTTCTCCATTCAAGAATTCTTGTACAAAAATATAGATATTTGTATGGTTGAAAAATCTTTTGAATATATATATATAGACTCAAATTATATGCATAAATTTAGTGGTGTTGTCTCAACAATGATTTTTGAAAAACAATGTGTCTTAAAAATGAGAAAATGCTAAGACTTGAAAATTTCTTTTTAGTTTTATTGGGAATATTTATTAAATTATTATAAGTGAGTATTTCCTCCATTTCTTAATATTGAGAATAATTAAATTTTCAAAAAGTAATTTTAGTCTTGTTAAGATTCCTACAACTTTATTCTTAGTGGTTGAAAAATGTAGTTTTTCTAAATATTTCTTGGTTATGTGTTCTAAAGTTTTTCTAAAGTTAGATCCACTTTAAATAAATAATATCAATGATCTTATAGGTTATTTATTATTTTTGTTTCCTAAGTAAAGCTTATCCTTAGAAAGGTTATTCTTTGATAATTTTGTAAAACTTATCTAAACCTTAGTATGTTGATGAAAATTTTACAAAAATGAGTTTAAGAAAACTTTTGTTAAACAAGAATTAAGTTTAGAGAAAATTTCTTAGTTCATTGGTTTGAAAAGAGAGTATGTGATAATTTTATTTATGTATTTCTTGATAAAATCCCATATAGTATTGTTATTAAACTTGTGCTAAACTTTTCTAACTTTAAAAATATTTGTTAAGATAGAACTTTAAGTTTCCATGGAAAAATAATTTCTTATGTGATAAAATTTATTTTTGAAGAGAGTTCTTATTTTTATTACTTAAGAAAACTCATTGTCATTATGGTTGAGACAATATCAACATATTTATGCATGAATGAGTATGTCACTATGAGAAATGTAATATTATTAAATAATAAGATATATACAAGAATAAATAAAAGCATAATAATAAGATCAAGTATTGAGAACTTTAGCTTCATCAAGGTATCCCGGGACTAAGAATAGACTAATCCCCAAAAGAAAAGAAAGAAAAGAAAAGAAAGAAAATTGTTTTGACTCGATGATGACAAGTTTAAGACTAGAAAGACTAGCCTTAATAATAGTACAAAATAAATAAATAAATTTCAAAGCATAGAAATAAATAAATAACAAGTGAGCTTATATACTCTAAAGAAATATATATACATAATACTATATAGAAGTTAGATTAAATTAAATAATAATAACAATAATAACAACGACATAATAATAACATAATGGAAGATATGAACATGAACAAAAACAAAATATGAACATATTGTTGCTTCTTTAACTCTCATGAGTCTAAGAAACATACACCAAGCTCATGTTAAGTTATATGAACATGATGAGTATATATAAGAAATTTTACCTAAGGTTATGTGTTTATTGAAGAGAAAAAAAATAAGTTGTAGTAACATGTGGGAAATTGTTTTATGGAGAGAAAAGAGAACTTGGGAGAGGATTTGAGAGAGGGATTTTATGGAGTGATTTTGGTAGAGTTTTAGTAGGAAATGAATTGTGTGAAAGAATGAAGGAGGAATGGGGTATTTATAGAGTTTTGGAGTGAAAATTAGATGTAATTAAATAAAATGAAAAAAATAAATTGAGAGTGATGAGAGAGATGGATTGGACGGCAAGGCCTTGAAGAGGAGAGAAAAATTGATTAATTTTGTTGTTTTGTAATAAAAAGAAGTAATGTATAAAGTGTGATGTGGTTAAAATTGTATGGGGAAGGTAAATTATAAGGTATAGGTATAGTAGAGTGTAAGAAAAAATAGAGATAGATAAGTAGCAATAAATAATAGAAATAGTACTATGAATAGTAAACTAGACAATTAAAATACTGGTAGTAAAGAAAATATACGTAAACGACCTATATCTGATATTTTTAGTTACCGAAAAATTATAAAACTGATATTTTTGAAAATCTTATATTTTTATGAGTCTATTAGTATTGTTGGAATATTTTCACTATCGGTGCACCGAGGCACGGTTTTTGAAAATTGATCCTGTTCGGATCCGAAAGACAATAGAAAATTGCAAATATGATATTTTTAAGCTTTCCTATATGATTACGAACCATTTTCCAGAATTATATTAATTTCGTTGTCTAGGGTTTAAAAACACGGGATTGTCAGATCTAGATTCACTAGAATAAACATAGAATTATGCTAACTTTAGGGTTCCGGTTTGACTTCCGGTTCTCAGGGTTTACTTATATTTACCGAAAAATCTAGGAGCTTATAGCTCTCAATTTGTATAATAAGGAATTTCCAAACTGGTTTCTTCAATGTTATACACTTGAAAGCCTTCATAGAAAGGTTACAAGCGATGACCATTAACTTTAAAGATTTTACTAGTTTCAAGGCTTTGAATCTCAACTGCACCATAAGGAAAAACATTAGTAACAACAAAAGGTTCAACCCACCTAGATCTCAATTTACCAATAAATAATGTCAACCGAGAATGGTGAAGTAAAACTTTCTGACAAACAGAAAAAGTTTTCCTAGAAATCATTTGATCATGAAAAGCTTTTATCTTTTCGTAGTGATTTTTTTTTTTTTATTTTCATAAGCATCATCTTGGATTTCCTCAAGTTCTTGCAATTGAAGTTTCCTTTGTTCACCTGCCTCATCCAATCTCATATTACATTGCTTTATAGCCCAATACACCCTATGTTCTAGTTCAACAGGAAGATGAAACGGTTTGCCAAATACTAGATGGAAAGGAGACATACCTATAGGGGTCTTGTAAGCTGTTCGATAGGCCCACAATGCATCATCAAGCCTCATACTCTAGTCTTTCCTATTCATATTGACAGTCTTTTCAAGAATGAACTTGATTTTTCTATTTCTTACCACGACCAATCCATTTATCTGTGGATGATATGTTGCAGATGTGCGATGAGTGACTTTATACTTCTTTAATGGAGCTTCCACCACTCTATTACAAAAATGAGTGCTACGGTTACTGATAAGAGCTCTTGGCGTCCCGAACCTAGCAAAAATATGAGATTTCAAAAAATCTACAACAACTTCAGCATTGTTAGTTCGGGTAGCCTTAACTGCTATCTACTTTGACACATAACCCACAATAAGAAGAATATAAGTATTACCAAAAGAAGGAGGAAAAGGACCCATAAAATCCATACCCCAAACATCAAATATTTCACAAACAAGAATAAGGGTAAGGTGCATTTGATCTCTATGTCTTAAATTTCCAACTTTTTTGCATCTTTCACAAGACTTAAAAAACATATAGGAATCACGAAACAGATAAGGCCAAAACAATCCACACTCTAATACCTTGTGAGCTGTTCTCTTAGGACCAAAATGTCCTCCACATGCATAGGAATGGAAAAATTGCAAAACAGAAGGAATATCCTCTTGAGAAATACACCTCCTAACAATTTGATCAGAACAATGCTTCCACAAATAAAGTCATCCCAAACATAGTATTTAGCATCACTTTTAAGTTTTTCTTTTCGAGCTTTAGACAAATCACTTGGTAATGTTCTAATAATTAAATGGTTAACAATATCAGCATACTAGGGAATTGTCTTTTGAATAGAAAAGAGATGCTCATCTAGGAAATCATCTTGTAATGTTGTTGGCTCTTCACTTGTAGGTATTCTACTGAAGTGGTCTGCAACCAAATTTTTTGTGCCTTTTCTATCCCGTATCTCCAAATTAAACTCTTGTAATAAGAGTATCCATCTGATGAGTCTTGGTTTTGCTTCCTTCTTTGAGAGCAAGCACTTGAGAGCTGCATGGTCAGAATACACAATTATCTTAGTGCCAAGTAAATAAGAACAGAATTTTTCTAAAGCAAAAACAACAACTAAAAGTTCTTTTTCCGTTATTGAATAGTTGGATTGTGCACTATCAAGTGTTCTTGAAGCATAATATGTGACATGAGGAGCTTTCTAACTCTTTGGCCAAGAATAGCACCGATAGCATGATTGCTTGCATTTGCATGATTGCTTGCATCACACATGATCTTAAAAGGGAGATTCCAATCAGGTGGTTTGGTAATTGAAGTAGATGTTAACTTTTCCTTTAGTTTTTCAAAAGTATGTTCACAGGCTTCATCAAACTCAAATGCCACATCTTTCTGCAACAATCTACATAGGGGTTGAGAGATCTTTGAAAAATCCTTGATAAAGCGTCTATAGAAACCTACACTTCTAAGAAAAAAGCGGACTTCCCGCACATTGATGGGGTAAGGTAAGGATTTAATCACTTTTATTTTAGCTTTATCCACTTCAAGTGCCCTAGAAGATACAATGTGTCCTAAAATAAGACCTTGATCAACCATAAAATGACACTTTTCATAATTCATAACAAGGTTTATTTCTATGCATCTTTTAAGCACTTTTATAAGGTTAGTCAGACATGAATCAAAGGTATCACCATAGACAGTAAAATCATCCATAAAAACCTCCATGATATTCTCCACATAATATGAAAATATACTAACCATGCACCTTTGAAATGTGGTAAGGGCATTGCAAAGTCCAAATGGTATCCTTTGATATGCAAAAACACTCAATGGACAAGTGAATGTGGTCTTCTCTTGATCTTCAGGTGCAACTGAAATTTGATGAAAACCTGAATAGCCATCAAGATAGTAATAACGAGAATGACTAGCTAATCATTTAAGCATCTGATCAATAAAAGAAGGGGAAAATGATCTTTTCTAGTTGACGTATTTAATTTCTATAATCAACACAAACCCTCCATCCATTTTGAACACGAGTAGGTACCAACTTACCTTCAGAATTTTCTATTACAGTTAAGCCCGTTTTCTTAGGAACAACTTGAATTGGACTTACTCATTTACTATCAGAAATTGGATAGATCATACCTACATAAAGAAGTTTCAAGATCTCTTTCTTTACCACTTCCATCATAGGTAAGTTCAATCGACACTGACTTCTCTTGAAGGCTTGCAATTTTCCTACAATAAGCATGCATGTGGAAGGGCTCAATCCTTTAATGTCATCTATGGTCCATCCAATGGCTTCTTTGTACTCTCTAAGCACCTGAAATAGCTTTTCTTCTTTTAAAGCACTCGGTTTGTTGGAGACAATCACTGGAAGAGTTTCTTTTTTCTCCCAGAAAAATGTACTTTAGATGATCTGGCAAGGGTTTCAATTCTAACTTTGGTATATGTATAATAGAAGGAAGAAGTTTTGTGTTAGAACGAGACAATTCAATGTAAGACATACCATACCTTACAGGTTTTAATAATTCTAATTCATGAACTGTGTCCTACAAGTCAGGGGATATCACAAACTTCTTTTCAATTTTCCTTAATGCATCAACTGTGAGACTCCTATCAAGTGCAATTTTCAACTTATCATCATCCAGCAATTCAAATGTTTTCTGTGCTAATGGGTCAATAACATCCGTATAAAAAACAGGAGAGACATCACTAGGATATTTCATGGCATCATAAATGTTAAATTTAATAATCTCACCATCAAATTCCGTAGTGAGTGTACCATCATGCACATCAACTTTTGCCCTAAATGTCTTAAGAAATGGTCTCCCTAATAAAATCAATGATGAATTAAGAGAATCATCATTTTCCATGTCAGGAACTCTAAAATCAGTAGGGAAAACCAATCAATTAACTTGTATTAAAACATCATCTAAAACATCTTCAGGATAAACATTAGACTTATCGAAAAGTAGAACAATCACACCTGTTTCCTTTAATGGACTAATATTCAAATATTGATGAACAATTAAAGCATGACATTGATTAAAGCTCCTAAATCACACATGGCTTTTGCAATTCTAACATTACCTATTTTACAAGGAATGGTAAAAATACCTGGATTCTTGCATTTAGGAGGAATCTTCTTTTGAAGGATAGCTGAAACATTCTGACCTATACTTATCATCTCATTACCCTTCAACTTTTTCTTGTTAGTGCACAATTCCTTAAGAGACTTAGTGTAGCAAGGTACTTGTTTAATTGCATCGAGTAAAGGAATATTTATCTCAACTTTACGAAATGTGTCAAGAATTGCTTTTCTTCGTCTTCTTTCTTGGACTTTGCTAATCTATAAGGAAAAGGAGGTGTTATCACCAGTGCCTTGGGTGGTTCAATTGTGGGACCTCTAATTTGATTGTCTCGATGGTGTGGAGTCACTACCTCTTTTTCAGTTTCTTCCTCTAAGTTGTTTCGGTTTACTTTTTTATTGGGTTCCTGCAGTTTT